>CM069916.1:3442333-3917708 GCA_036172215.1 Camellia granthamiana | reverse complement strand
TGATATAGTTTCTGACAATGGTTCCCACTTCAAGAAGGAGGTGATTGATTTGTTGGAGAAATACAATGTGGCTTTTCATAAGTCGTCTACTTACCGGCCGCAAACCAACGGAGCAGTTGAGGCCGCCAACAAGAACATCAAGCGCATACTACAGAAGATGGTGGAAACCTACCGGGACTGGCCAGATAAGCTGCCGTTTGCTCTGTGGGGCTACCGGACTTCAATCAGAACTTCTACTGGGGCGACTCCGTATTCATTAGTTTATGGGATGGAGGTCGTTCTACCTATTGAGATTGAGGTCCCGTCATTGCGAGTATTGGCCGAAGTGCCAGATAGCCGAAGCGGATTGGCAGCAGAACAGATTTGAGGAACTCATGCTTTTTGATGAAAGAAGGTTGAAAGCACTGTACCATGTCCAAGGTTATCAACGCAGAATCGCCCGGGCTTTTAACAAGAAGGTTAAGTCTAGGAATTTGAAGGAAGGAGATTTGGTGCTCAAGGACAACCGAGCTCCCATCCACGACCCAAGGGGCAAGTTCAGACCCAATTGGACTGGTCCTTACATCATCAAGTCAATCTGGTCCGGTGGAGCTGTCGTTCTGATGGATTTAGATGGCTTGGAGTTTTCCCAACCGATCAACATGGACAAGTTGAAGAAATACTACCCCTGAGAGGCTCGCTAGGCCGAAAACCCGAAAGGGCGACCTAGGCAAAACTCAGAGCATAGAAAATTTGAAATTATAAAAACTGAGCTCGCAAGGTTGAAAACCCGCAAAGGGCGGCCTTGGCAAAAGTTAGAGCGCAAAAGGAGAGTAAAAAATACCCGAGCGAACCTAAGCTTGAACTACGTAAGACTTGATTCCCATCTTTGGGATACGTAGGCAGCTTCATCTTGAAGTTCAGTCATAATCTTTTCCCCGATCAACTTTGTCCATTCTGATCATCTCAGTCATCTCTATTCATCAGCATTTATTGTGATCTCCGGTACAGTGGTTATTCAAACTAGGGGCAACTTTCCGTTGCTATGAATTGCCGAGGCACTTTTCAGACTAGGGGCAACTTTCCAGTTGCTAGGATCCGGGGTTGTGCATCTCAGTGACAGATCTCAGGTGTGTCCAGTTCTGATCCATATCGAAAATAGTTTTGAAAAGTTTTAATGAAAGTTGACTTTGTTCAAATTAATCTTTTCACAACTAAGACCATTTTTGGACCAAAGGTGGAGAATTTTCAGTACCACAACCTTCAATTTCATTGATTTCAAAACAGAGTTCTCTCGCTCTTGCATACAATTGAAGTTGCTTTTTATTACATTCATAACGAAAACTTGAAAGTACTAATAAAGCAATAAATCTGGGGCATAGTCAAGTCAGGTGTCCCCTGCGCCCCCTTCCAAAGCTGGTCGAAGCCTCTGATGCCAACCTAGGCCCAACTTGTGCTTCTTCATTGAGCCAATCCCCAGCACTCGTCAGATAAGGTATAACTGAAAACAGGGGCGGGGGACAAGAGCTCTCTGGTCCTCCAAGCGGTAATGTGCCGGGCAAGATGTGCACCTCGAACTGGGAATGTAGCCGGATATTCTATCCCCTCCGGAGGGCAGGTCTGATCATGGCCGAACTGGCGCAAAATACGGAATGGGAAATAGAATACACAGTGAGTCAAGCCGATCAGACGGATCCCGGTATCTTGGAACATGCTATAGCTCATCGCCGGGAGATTCAGCCAGGGGCAGCGCCACGCAATGCGATCTGCCGACAAGTTGCACATCCATTCAAACCACCAGCTCTCATCAGGAGCATTGACTAGGCGTTGCCGAAAGAAGTAGCGACGGGCTGAGTAAGCAGGGCAAGAGTCCACAACTTGCAATTTATCCATCAACCATATCTGGGGAGGGATGAAAAAATGAGAGAATAAAGAATAGAGAGACGTGCGATGAGAGAAAAGTAAGATGAGGGTTTTGTGAGAAAAACCGAGCCCGAGGGAGCCGAGTAACGTGAGCAAATATACATGTGAGCTTGGGTGGGAAACATTACCTGCAGTAGTAGTGGACTCCCTGCAAATCTGGTTGTCTCTCGGCGGTAGAAGGCATCCAGGCCCATCAGTGTCTCGGCTAAAGTCATGGCGATGCAACTTTTTCCTTTCCTCAAGCCTTGAGCGACTTCAATCAAACGGATGTTAGCTCCTCCGGAGCCCGAGACAACAGAAAATGGGATAGCATGCACAAGCAGAGGGCATGATGCCGGAAACCTTGCCAATGATGGTTGCTGCAGTCACCGGCATCGGAGAATCGGTAAATCAGGCTCGGGATATCCAACATGCCATTACCAATCAGAGATCGAGCATCATGCGCATTGAGACCACACATCCGCCCTAAAGCTTGGGCATGGCCAAAACGAGATTGAGGCAAGATCTCTTCTGAGCGTTCGGACTCCGTCAAAGTTTGAAAATCTTCAAAAGTAGGACATACCTCTTGCCCGCCAAAGCTAAAGACGTGCGTCACCGGGTTCCAAAACCTTGCCGCGACATGGAGGAAAGGAAAATGCAGTGGAGTCCGGCCCAGCAGTGAACAGTGCATTCAAGCCGAAACCCCGGAAGTTCAACTTCTCCGAGCCATCTAAAGAAGAAATCCAAGATGTGAGATTTTCTGTGAGAAATGCCTCCATTTTTGTGAGGAAAGGTGATGAAATGAATAAGTTCCAAGGGTGGGGCTTTTATAGAAGGGCAAAACACTATTCAAAGGACACGTGTCAAATTTCTGGAGGTTGCGGGGGAGGTGGTCGGCCGGCCACCTATCCTAGTAGGCCGGCCACTTTCTAGTTTTCAAATGCAACATGTTTTCGGCCACGCGTTGGTCCTGTTTTGCCCGCCGGAAGAAAGTTTTGAGGCACTTTCATGCATCGGGAATGTCGAAGGCCTCCTTTTTTCTCAGTTTCGGGTGCGTTCCATCATTCGGATTGTCCGTCCGAAGTACGCTTTGTTGTGTTTTGCTTATCGAGTTGTTGTTTTGTTTATCGAGTTGTAAGTTTTGTCGGGCTGTCGCATTTTTGTGTTTTGAGTTGTTACTTTTTGGTTACACAATTTTGTTAAGTCTTGTTTATTGAGTCGTTAACATTGTTGTATTTTGTTTATCGAGTTGTAAACTTGCTAAGATTCTGTTATTTCTTAGTGAGTCGGTTTGTTTTGATTTGTTGCGTCGGTTCATTACCTGACCCGGTAAATACATGAAGCACATTTTCATTCAATTCCATTTTGTGCAAAATGATGCGATGCGATGCTAAGAATTTCAAATACAAACATCTTTTCAAAAGCTGTTTCATTCCATCATGTTTTATAATAAATAAAGGTACAAGTTTTACAGAAAATAGAACTGCCTAACAATGTGCAAAGTGCTACAAACTACTAGCCAAAAAGTAAAATAAAGCAGGAAATAACATCAGTGTCCTCGGGAACGGGAATGAGGAGGTCCTCTCATCACCTCTTCTGCGGGATAATCTCTGCATCATCATCACCATCTGAATCGGAGCTGTCATCCTCCGGATCCCCCTCGGGCTCGTCTCCGCTCACCGGAACCAAGACCGGAGCCTCCTTCCCCAGGAGATGTCTCTGACACACGGTCCGCGACCTCCTCCTCCTCATCCTCGACAATGGGTGCCCTGTGTCTGTGAGACGACCCTGCTCCTCGAGCTCCTTGATAAGGCCTGGATGGCCCAGCTCCTCGAGTCCCTGTACCTCGAGCAGGTCTAGCACCTCGACCTCTCTGAAAAGGCCCGGGTGGCCCGCCCGTGTCGAAGCATATACGGGAGGCATCTGAAAATGAAAAGTGCAATACATCAGGTTAAACATAAAAAGCAGATGCAAATGCAGTATGTGAGTGAGGTGTGTGCCAGATGTGTTTTACACAGCCTATCAGTGCGATAGAATGTTCAAAACCAGAGCATTAACAGAAATATGATGAATGCAAGAGAGATGAAGGGTACCTAGAAGCCCATGATGGACATCTGTGCCTCTCTACGCAGAACCATCCCCTCAAGTGAGGCCACCACCCCGAGCATCTGATCTATATACTCAACTGGAGGCTACAGACACAAATGCAAAACTATCAGTAAAGGGAATGGATGTCCAAATGTCCGACTGATGAATCAAAGCTGTAAAACATACCGGTGGTGAGTCAGGGTCTCTGACATATCTGTGACCAGGCATCGGAGGCTCCATAGGGATCGAAATCGGGGAAGTAGTCCCATACTGCCACCCCATCAACTCGGTCGGCATATCTGGCCATCCAGGATGATCAAGAGTCGGAGGGATCGGAGGAATCGAACTACCTCTACCTCTAGATACACCAGCCCTGCTAGAAGAGGGGATGTCTGTAGCACGGGCACGACTCGAAGATGGTGCGCCAGTAGGCCTCAGTGGCGGAGCCCGCACTCCCGTCAGGGGGGGCATCAGATATATGTGGCGATAGGTGGCGTAGTTCCCCTCAAGGAGATGTAATAAAGCATCGGTGCCCTGCATATCCCTAGCGACCTCCGCAGGAGAAAGCCTGTCGGCAGTCCGCATAGTAGGTGGAGGCACAGCAGGAGGGTCTTGAGAATTACCCCCCCATAGCTGGGGCTGGAAGCGTTCCCCCAGGAACCAAGCTCTGCCGACTGGTCCCTCGAGCAGGAACCTATACTGGGAACTAGTCGACCCTCCGGGGTACTGATTCTCGAGATCATCGCCGAAGACGGCCCAGGGCTGCCAAGTGATCTGTGAATAACCAGTGCATAAATCAATCAGAAATCAGAATATACAAAGCAGATCAAAGATGAAAATGAAAAAGAACTGAGAGTTCTGAAATACCTCTGTCGCCCGAACAGTGTCGAAGTACTGTCGCAGAGAGAAGAGAGTCTCTCGAGGCCTCGATAGGTGCTCGCCCTCAAACATCAATGAATACGGAGTCATAGGAGGTCCTGCCACCTCCATCTCCGGGGCCAATGTGGGGAAATATGCATATACCCATAGCTGAGAAAAGCAGTGCGGGATGTGAATACAAGGTGCTAAAGGCAGAATATAGAGTACAAAGTGCGCCGTGTGTGCAGTGAACAAGTAATGAGGAGCAGAAATGTAAATCAAGAGGACAGAATGTACCTCCCAAGCTCTCCAATAGCCGCCCGAGTAAGTCCCCTCGCCCGCGAGAGGACTGCACTCATATAACAATAAAGGGTAGCCCAAGCCAGCGCCGCCCCAATCATACTGATTGACCTGTGATAGGTCTACTAGAGCGCTCAGTAGATACAACCCTACCATGTTCCCTCTATCGGCGAACAAGGTAGTCCCGAAGAGGAACATGAGGAAACCGCGGGCATACTGCTCCGCCTCCTCAGGAGTATCGGGCTCCATCTGTGGCCGCCGGAAATGGGAAGAGAACCAAGTATACCGAACCCTCCCGGAAGCTCTGTCTACAGGCGGAAGTGCCCCCAATAGATGCATCCAAGCAGCCTCCCACTGGCCCATATCCTCGTCGTAGGGAATGGGTCCACCGCCTAGGTCTAGGCCGGTGAGTATAGCAAAGTCCAGTGGGGTCATGGTCATATCCCCGATCGCAGAAAAATGGAAAGAATTGGTGGTGTCCCACCATCTCTCCGCCAGAGCAGCGAATAAGGTCCTACTGATAAGACAATGTGATAACCCCCTGCAGAAGGGTCCGAATCCTGCAAAATCAACCAAGTCCCGGACAGCTTCCGGAAGCTCAGCATACCACTCCCTCGCGGCAGTGGAGCCATATCCTCGTACTGTGCGAGAGCCAGCCTGCATTTAGAATGAATGCGTGTATCAACAAATGAAGTGAAAATGAGCTGTGTGCAAATGAAGTGAAAATGAGCCGTGTGCAAATGAAGTGAAAACGAGCTGTGTGCAATGGAGAAAAAGAAGCTGCGTGCAAATGAAATGAATGAGTTATGTACAAAATTAGTGGGCTGTGTGTTCACATTAAATCTGGGCTGCGTGTTCAGTAAACTTTGGTATTTGGGCTGCGTGTTCAAATTTCAGAAAAATTAGTGGGCTGTGTGTTCACATCAAATCTGGGCTGCGTGTTCAGTAAACTTTGGTATTTGGGCTGCGTGTTCAAATTTCAGAAAAATTAGTGGGCTGTGTGTTCACATCAAATCTGGGCTGCGTGTTCAGTAAACTTTGGTATTTGGGCTGCGTGTTCAAATTTCAGAAAAATTAGTGGGCTGTGTGTTCACATCAAATCTGGGCTGCGTGTTCAGTAAACTTTGGTATTTGGGCTGCGTGTTCAAATTTCAGAAAAATTAGTGGGCTGTGTGTTCACATCAAATCTGGGCTGCGTGTTCAGTAAAATTTGGTATTTGGGTTGCGTGTTCAAATTTCAGAAAAATTAGTGGGCTGTGTGTTCACATCAAATCTGGGCTGCGTGTTCAGTAAACTTTGGTATTTGGGCTGCGTGTTCAAATTTCAGAAAAATTAGTGGGCTGTGTGTTCACATCAAATCTGGGCTGCGTGTTCAGTAAAATTTGGTATTTGGGCTGTGTGTTCTACTCTTAATTAGTGGGCTGTGTGTTCACATCAAATCTGGGCTGCGTGTTCAGTAAATCAGAGTTAGGGCTGTGTGTTCTACTCCTAATCAGTGGGCTGTGTGTTCACTTCAACAAATCTGGGCTGCGTGTTCAGTAAATCAAAGTTTAGGGCTGTGTGTTCTACTCCTAATCAGTGGGCTGTGTGTTCACTTCAACAAATCTGGGCTGCGTGTTCAGTAAATCAGAGTCTAGGGCTGTGTGTTCTACTCTTAATCAGTGGGCTGTGTGTTCACTTCAAATTTGGGCTGCGTGTTCAGTAAATCAGAGTTAGGGCTGTGTGTTCAGTAAATCAGAGTTAGGGATGTGTGTTCTACTCCTAATCAGTGGGCTGTGTGTTCACTTCAACAAATCTGGGCTGCGTGTTCAGTAAATCAGAGTTTAGGGCTGTGCGTTCTACTCCTAATCAGTGGGCTGTGTGTTCACTTCAACAAATCTGGGCTGCGTGTTCAGTAAATCAGAGTTTAGGGCTGTGTGTTCACTTCAAATTTGGGCTGTGCGTTCAGAAAATCTGAGTTTTGGGACTGTGTGTTCTGCTCTTAGTCGGTATGTGCCGTGTGCTCATTTTCAACTTCGGGCTGTGTGTTCGGCGAATCAACGTTTAAGCCGTGTGTTCAATTCCTAACTAATGTGTACTGTGCGTTCACAATTATTTAGTGAGCCGTGTGTTCACGAAATTCAAGTGTTTAAGTCACATGCTCAGGGTGCAAGTAAAATACTATGTCGTAAGCTAAACTGTGTGTCTAAGCATGGCAGGGGAATGAAGTGCACGAAAAAGCAGAAAATGAAGTAAAATACCTCTGCGTCGTGGGAGAGGTGCTGCTCCGGCTCCCGCAGAAGAAGATCCCCTGGTACCCGATCGTTGAAATCGGTGAAATGACGAAAAGTGGCTCGTGGAAGCCTATGAACCGCTGGGGCATATCGCTCGGGAATAAAAGGGCGGACCCTCGGGGGTAATGTCATAAAATCAAAATCATCTCCGGCACCGGGAGGACCTCCACCGTGAGGGAAATGACCCGCCATGTCGGGAAATCTGCAAAGAGAAGCAAAAATGAGCAAAATGGGCCAAAATCGGAAAAAAGTCAACAAAAGTCAACTCTCGGGAAATGAAAAGTCAACAAAAGTCAACTCCCGGGAAAATTTTCCAAATATTGAGACAAACTTACCTCAAGTGGTGAAAATGAGAAGAGAAGCCCCGGAATCAAAATTTAGTCGGCTCAAAGTGCTTAACGCTGGAAGATTTCGCGAAAACAACTTGCGTGGAAGGCCGGGGGACGCGTATAAAATGCAGATTTGAGGGAGAAAATGGTTTGGGGAGCAAGAGGAGGAAGTTTTGCAGCCTTGGGTGTGATTTCGGATGGAATGGAGGTGTGTATATATAGAAACATGAAAAATGAGCAAAATGCCCCTGCTTTTGGGCAGTGGCCGGCCGGCCACCTTTCCTGGCTGGCCGGCCACCTGCTTTTTTCCCCCTGGCCGATGGCCTCTCCTAGGGAAATGGGCTGGCCGTTGGTGGTCCCCACCCCCCTCCCCTACCTCTCTGCAAATTTTGAGGAAAATCGGAGTTCCTGGGACCTGAAAAAGTTCAAGAAAAGTGCACTTTCTGGCGCCGAATTGCTCCACCGGAACTTTAACTGCAATTTCTGACATGTGTCTCCTCATTACTCATCAAAATCAGAGTGTATCCTTTTTAAACATGTTGTGACCTCTCCGGGAGGTGAATCAGAGGCCGCGATTGAGTTGCCGTCGCCGAAATGCGCGTTTTCCGGCTCATCATTTCATGTCAAACGGGCACCCTGATATGTACTTGTTTTGCATTGTCATGCATGTAACTTGCATTTTCATAAGCATTTTGCATTGTCATGCATCACTTCTTGGTGTGCCATACCTCTATGTTTGAGCATGCGTTGTCACGCATTATCTTTTCTCGCATTGTGTTGCATTCATTCGCCGACACTGCGTGTGTCAAGCTTTTGGAATTACAGGAATCACATTGAATATACGTTGTTAGCATATTGTTCTTGTTGAATTTCTCTATTTTGCAGGCACGATATTGTATGTACGGTTCATTTGAGGCTGGTGCGACCAGACGAATCGCGCAGGTATCGTATCTTCTCCGTGTGAGACGCGACGAGAATTGAATAATTCTCCGCATTCCTGATTGCATGAAATGTAGTTGTTGCTTTGCATCCTTGCTTAGAACTGTTGCATCTATTTGTCAATACTTGCTTCATTACAGCTTGCTGCATTTGCACGAACATCGAGTTACATCCGGCTTCTTGCATATCATTTTGCATTTTGCCCCCTTTGCCTACGGGCACGCCTGCGGGCATATCTTTGTTTACTTTGTATGATTGTCTAAGTCTTCGGCCTTTTCAAAAATGGGTCGTCTCTGGGCTTTGACATTCACTCCCGTCAATTCTTGACTTCCGAGTTCTGTCAAAGAGGGGCAACTGTAGACACCCCCATTTTTGATCGACCTTAAGACTCAGACGTCACCGGTTGAGCGCTCGGTGATGTTGCATGTCGTGCTCGTTCAGAAGTCTCAGAGTCGCGGCCGTGCGCCCTGCCTCCGGACTCCCGAACTCTCTTCTGTGCCTTGCCTCGGTTTGCGAACCAGACTCGGTTTTCTCTGTTTTCTTTCCTGAGGGGAGGGAGTGGTCCTGTAGACTACCTCCTGGTGGCCGTGAGCTACTTTTTGTGGCCGTAGGCCATTTTGCCCATTTCGGAGCCTGGTTCCCGGTTTTCGGGACCGTCAGGCCGTGTGCCTCGGTTCGGGACCGCCCAACCATCTCCGAGTTCTCCGGTTTTTGGCAGGTATCTCTGTTTTAATATTTCGAGGAACCCTGGGGCCTCTGATGCCCACTTCGTGGTCGAGCACCACTTTCGGTGCCTGCAGCCGGTTTTCGGGACCCCGAACTGCGCGGTTTTGGCCCCGAGCTTTCATTTTGCATCAGTTTTCTCCGGTTTTTGGAAGGAACCTCTGTTTTATCATTCCGAGGGACACTGGGGTCGCAGATACCCACTTCGCTGCTGAACACCACTTCCGGCACCTACAGCCCATTTTCGGGACCCCAAACTGCGCGGTTTTGGCCCCGAGCATTCATTTCTCATTAGTTTTTGTTCAAATTTGGCAGGTACCTCTGTTTCAATACCAGGAAGATCATTGGGGGGAGGGAGGCCAGCAATTATCCCAGATAACCAGTTTCGCTCCTCCGGCGCCCGTTTTGCTCACTTCCGGGCCAATGTTGAACACCCTAGGGGTATTTTCTTCCAACCAAAGCTACATATCTGTGATCAGGGGACATGGGAGGACCCTAAAAACTACTGTTCGGCCAGCAATTGTTTTTTTTTCATTTTTGAGCCTCTCCTTCAAGTTCTATGTTGTGACTCCTGCTTCAGCGTTGCCGGATTTCAACCTTGGAACCTTGTTCTACACATCTGGGAGGACCCTAAAAGTTGGTGGTCGGCCAGAAATTCAGAGTTTCATTTTTGAGCCTCTCCTTCAAGTTCTATGTTGTGACTTCTGCTTCAGAGTTGCCAGATTCCAACCTTGGGGCCTTATTTTACACACTTGGGAGGACCCTAACACATGGTGGTCGGCCAGCAATTTGCATCTTCATTTTTGGGCCATGGCCGGCCGGCCAGGATGAGTGGCTGGCCGACCAGTTGGGGTGGCCGGCCGGCCACCTCCCAGAAAGTTACCTGGCCGGCCAGCTTTCTGCTTTCCAGCTCTTTCCAGCTGTCCGGATATTTTTCAAAATATCCCGGGCATCCGGGGGATATTTTGGGAGGGAAAGCTTGGGTGCTTTTCCCTCCCCTTTTACACCTTTTCTTGCTTACTTAAAGGGCTGGTCAGCTCCTTTGCTAGGGTTGGAAGATTTTACCTCAAGAAACCTTAAGCATTTGCCTCCATTTTCATAGCCAAAAACCTTCAAACTCTTCAAGTGTCTAGCTCCTCTCTTCATCAACCCTAAGCACCACCATCACCACTTCCATTTCAGTAGCAAAGGGAGTTCTTTCAGAGGTCAAGAAGCAAGAAATTCAAGCCAACAAGCCTCAAAAGTTGGATCTCAAAGGGTAAGTCACTATTTCCCCCTTTTTAGCATTTTTTTAAATCATCTTTTTACCCTATTTGCTCCCAGTTTTTGGGCTCCGACCCCTACTGATTTGAGGCTCATTTTGAGCCCCTCTACAACATTGTAGAAGGGCTCAACCTCATTTGAGAGCCCCATGATACACTTGCTTCAATATCACCTTTTATGCCAATTATTGCATGCTTTATTTGACTTATGAGTGATCTGATTCCTAGCTCGATATAAACTGTTAATGGGCTTATTTTGAGCCCCTCTTCAACATTGAAGAAGGGCTCCATCATGTTTGGCCTCTCTAGCATGTACTTCCTTTGAAATTCTTCCATTTTACCGTAAGATTGCATGCTATTTTTAGCCTATTTGTGATCTGATTTGGAGCATGCCATGAACTGAGATCGTGCTTATTTTGAGCCCCTCTTCAACATTGAAGAAGGGCTCAACACTGTTTTCATACTCTATGTTCCACTTGCTTTGAATCCATGCTTTCCCTCTATTTTGCATGCTATGTTTTCTATATTTCTACACTGATTTGGGGGATTTCATCTACTGTAAATATGCATATTTTTGGTCTCTCTTTAATGTTGTAGAACTGCATTTTTGGGTTTGAGCATTGTAGATACCACTTGCTTTGTAAATCCCCTCTTTTCCCCCATTTTTGCATGCCATTGTTGCCATATCTATGCTCACAATTTGGCCATGCTTTGTACTAAAAAAAAATGCTATTTTTGGGGCTGCCTTGCTACTGTTTTTTGCTGTCATGTGCCAATTTTGCATGTTTAGCATAGCCGTAGGCCATTTCGGGTACTTAGAATCACATTTCGGGATGATTTCATGCATTGAATGTCATTTCGCATCATTTCGGGGTTGTTTTCCCCTTCATTTAGCTGCTGAAATTTGGTTTGCATGCTTGCATATCATTTTCCATGTCATTTCATGCCTTAGTGCATTTCCTCGGTTTGCGTGCCCGTGTGCACGCACTTCGAGGCACTCCGTTTTCATTCATCGGCATCTTATGTGAGTGCGGCTGAGGTTCTCTCATGTTAGTGTAAGCCCAATTTGCATTTTCATGCCTTCACATCATCGCCTCGGTTTGCGTGCCGGTGTGCACGCATTTCGAGGCACTTCGGTTTTATCCGATTTGTCTTTCACATCATCGCCTCGGTTTGCGTGCCCGTGTGCACGTATTTTGAGGCACTTCGGTTTTATCCGATTTGCGTTTCATATCATCGCCTCGGTTTGCGTGCCCGTGTGCACACATTTCGAGGCACTTCGATTTTATCCGATTTGTATTTCACATCATCGCCTCGGTTTGTGTGCCCGTGTGCACGCATTTCGAGGCACTTCGGTTTTATCCGATTTGTACTTCGCATCATCGCCTCGGTTTGCGTGCCCGTGTGCACGCATTTCGAGGCACTTCAATTTTATCCGATTTGCCTGTACATCATCGCCTCGGTTTGCGTGCCCGTGTGCACGCATTTCAAGGCACTTCCCTTTTATCCGGTTTGCATTTCATGTCATCGCCTCGGTTTGCGTGCCCGTGTGCACGCATTTCGAGGCATCTCATTTTCATAGCATTGTGCATGCTATATCACATGTTAGCTGCATTTCATGCATACCATGCATATTGCATCGTGTTCGGGATAGGCGTTAGCCCGGGCACGGGAAACGAGGCACGTTTCGTACTCCGAGTGACGGAACGGATCTCAATTCCCAAGTCACCGACACTCCGGATTACCCATGATGGAGTTAGGTTTTGTTGTAGCATTCATATGCATTCATCTGATATTGAGTTGTGCAATCCGACTCCTCGGCCATCATGCATCGATATGCGTGATTGGTGGCACGAGGATCGAGGCATGCATATATTTGTGAAATACATTGCTATGGCCCTTTCCTGCTCTCTGTTACAGCAAAATGAAGAAACAGCAACTTTTCGGAGTCCGGCGCGCATTTCGAGAAATACTGCAAATAGAGGCTAATTGGGGCATCCCAGTGGATTTTTGCCCGAGGCAGTCCAGCATACACTATTCATCAGAATCAAGGCAGCCCCTGGCTTGCATGCCAGTTTACAGCTTTCCTAGTTTAATTTGTGCATTATTCGGACTGTATATTTCGGACTGTATATTCTCTTATTCGGACTGTATATTATTTATTCGGACCCTCTGCGCGAGGGCACAATTGTAATAAGTGTGGGTGAGTGTGATGTATGTCTTCCAACCCCCATTTCTTTCTCCCTTTTATTTACCCGCTTATGATGATTAGATATAGGGCATATTTCAATTAGCATAACAGTATGATAGCATGTTTGCATCATTCATCTGTTTTGCATGCACCGGGCTCAGCGCATCATACAAACTGCATTTGTATTTCAATTCCAAAATTGAATACGTGTTAGTTGTAGCATTCCATATGCCATGTTTAGAATAGCCGAGCCTGCCATTAGTTTGCATTTTTGCATGTGTTGCATTAGGCATTCTGTATACTTAGGAACCATGCATGGATTTCTAATCGTTTTTCTGTTTTGGCTTGGAGTACTCGGTGAGTTTTATGCTTTAGCATCCTTGCATGTGTGTGAGTGACTGCCATGATAGCATACTTACCATGAGGCTATGTGCTTATGTGATATAACTGCCTTGAATGCCTGTGGGTGGAGGTTGAGTTATTTGAATTGGGACAATGCACTGACTGTTTGTTAAGCCCACTAGATAGTGGCAAAATCGCTGTTTTCTAAGCCCACCTGAGGGTGGCAAATCCGCATTTTAAGCCTACCTGCGGGTAGCACCATCAAACCATTTTCAAACAAACAAACATAAAATGTTTTGTTCCAATTCAGACGGCCCAATCTATACTTGTTTGCTGCGAGCATCACATAGTAACCTAGGCTAATAATCGGAATAAGAACTCACAATGTTTTCAAAAACAGATATCATGGTTAGTAGAGGCCGGACTTTGACCGGGCGAGAGGGGGTGCTCACGATGTGACCTTCCCCAATCGTACCCAAGTTCCTGAGCCAACTTTGGTGATGACGGACACGTGGCCTTTTGGCACCGAGTCAGGGTTTCCTAAATTTCCCATTTTAAAATATTTAGGTGGCGACTCTGTTAATTAGCAAAGCAGTCCATGTTTGGCACTTCTTTTCTAAAAATTTGTTTTTTCTCAAAACGATTTGCCAGAGTTGGACTCTTTGGTTCAGATTTAGAACCGCAACAAAATCGAGTCCGAACTGTAGCGAGGTCCCTCGCGGGCTTGTTACAGATACTCTTCATAAGAATCACCTATATGAGTGTGAACTGGGCCGATTCTATGAGATTTGTGAAGGGCTACAATTCTCTAGAGCACTCATGAAAGACCAGGTTGTTCAGGGCCAAAATGAACACAATAGTGAGAACTAAACTGTGTCTGGAGATATACTGTGTGGGTTTTATTGTCTTGGTTTACACAAACGGCTGAACAGTTCAAGACATCATGTTCACTGTTTAGCTAGTAAATTCGATAGTGTCTCACAAGGGAAGGTTCAAAGCCAAAAGCTGCCTATCATTTGCAGAATATTTCCAATTTCTGTACTCTCTGTTTTTAGATCATGTTGTTGCATTTTCTCTCTGTCAATTTCATTCATGTGGGGGATTGTTGGAAAATTTATAAAGAGGTAGTTGTGAATTGAAATAGACTCCATTTTGAATGAAATGGTGTAATCTTTTATGGTGTCTTTTTGTTTTAAAGGAATGGTCAAACCTCCATTTGAATGAAATGGTGCAAACCTTTCATGGTGTCTCTTTATTTTAAAGGAAGGGTTATGTCCCTTCTTCATAACTTTTCTATTCAAATTGAATAGGTGCCAACAAAGCCTATATAAAGGCAGCCCCATTCCAATTTTGATTTATTCCGAAAATTCATCTTCCTTGCCTTCATTTTGCTCTATTGCATCCTTTATTCTTCATATTAGATTTAGAATAAATTTTAGAGAGTCATAGAATACAAGGTTCTAGTTCGCCGAACAAATTTGTTTGAAGTGCTACTACAAATTTGTGAAGATCATTGTATCCTAGGAGATAGACGCTACATAACCGTAAGCACCGTAGCAGGGCGAATCTGTCTTAAGGATAGAGTGTCACACACTCGACTTGGTCCTTAATTATTGATTCGGTTTAACAAAATAAATTCTGTAAGTTTTATTTTATTTTGTTTGAATTATTTCAATTTATTTTATTTACACAGAAGATTGTTCCAACAACAACGTCATAACACAAATTCAAAGATAAATACAACCGAACGTAACACGCACAAAACATGACAACATTGTAGATGTGAATTAACATTACAACTTAAATTTTACGCCATTGGAGGCTAATGAAATTGTGCTAATGTATGGATGTACCATTTTTCATAAACCAACAACATTTTCACATTCAATTAAAAAACTAGTAAGTTTGCAAAACCCACATGACACGTATGTAAACACTTACTACAACAACGACACAGCACAAATCCAAAAACAAATACAACCGAGCGTAATACACACAACACATAACCACATTATAGATGTGGGTTAACATTGGATGGTTGTAACAGACTGTGAAAGCCATATTAGAAGCAAAAAACCTTACTTCCTTTCCCTCAAACACTTGGAGTCAAAATCGGTAAAAGCAAACAACACAACCCCCAAACCTGACGACAACATCTTCCATATCTAGATCCAAACCATCAACATTTTCAAAATCCACCGGAATCCGCAATCAATGCGACATTCACTCTCCCAGACGACACGTACACATTGCACTTTTCTAAAAGTTTCCAAAAGCTTAGTAGGCTGAATGATAGAATAATTTATAATATGAAAACGTATAAAGGGTATAATAGTACACTAATACCATTTAATCACAATTCATAGGACCTTGTGGAACACCTTCCAATCTAAATAGTACTTAAAACTTTATAAGAAGCTACATATGACTTCACATTAAATAAGTTCTTCTGATATGGCTTATAAATAATTTTCCCTCAATTTAAATACAAATCATCCCATCTATTCAACTACAAAAAAAATTTAAATCATTTCAAAATTATTTTCAAAATATATTACTAAACAAGTTTTTAAATTTTGCAAACTATTTAAAAAAATTACTTTTCAAAATTAATTTTCAGAACTAAACCCTTACATTTATGCACATCAAGTTTCAATTGTTAAATTTTAGAACAAATTACTACGTGGTTCATAATTTATCTCTTGTATCAATTTGATAAGTAAGAAAGTTTAACATATTTTAAAAATAAAATCATTAAATTTTTTTAAAAAGATGATAACTTTTTTAATTACAAAAAAATCACATCAATGGGGTGTGAAAAAAATAATTACAAATTAAGGAGAAATTTCATATATATTAATAATTAAATTTATAAATTTTTTCTTGAATTTATATATTTTTTCTCTTAATACCACTGTCAAGTAATAACCCCTTTTAACTAATGAACAAAGTTTCCAAACACCCAAATATTAGGAGAGTATCTAATAATTCTCTCTCATTCTATGGCCTTTTTTGGCGAGAGGTAAACTTTTTTGGCTTTTTAACCAACCCCCCCTCCCCTCTTTTTTTTATTTTTTTTTATTTTATTTTATTTTTTTAATCATATCATTTTTTTATTCTTTTACATATTTTTTTAAAAAAATTAACTTTTAACTTATTTTTCAAAACAAATCTAATTACGAACAAAACCACCACTATCTAAACATAGAGGTGTTTTGAGAAGATGGTTATAATCAGTTTTTTGGTGAAAAGCTGATTATAAGCAGATTATAATCAACTTTTCTGTAAGAGAAGAGGAGATAAAAAATCTGAAAGAGCCCATAAATTATTGAATAATTAATGGAGAATTATATCACAGCCGTACAGAAAATTGGTTTTTATACAAACATAGTCCGTAACTTTTTATCTACCCTTCATCACATAATCATTTATACCTCACATATTTTTATAACAATAACGCTACAAACATTTAAAAAAACACGGTCTCTATAACCCTTACTTACTTGTGATTAGTTTAAAAAGAAAAGAAAAAAAAATTAAAAAAAACAAAAATATATAATTAATTCACATCATTTTGAAGGTCATGGGATCCCCAACTTTGGGGTCCCAAAAAATTTTGTTTTTATAATTTTTTTTTTGTCCCACTTTCCTGCAATTTCCATAATTAATTATTCATAATCAATAATGATGATCATAATCATCAAATAATTCAGTAATGCTACAAGCCTCAAAGAAATAATTGAATAACCGAATGAATAAATGACCAAACATCTAGCTGAACTGACACCTAAGGGTAGTGGGTCCCACCACTAAACAACTGTCATCTCCCTCTCACGTGCTAGAAAGATATTTTTGGGAAACTGTAGAATATAAAAGAAGCCAAAAAAAAAAAAAAAAAAAAAAAAAAAAAAAAAAAAAAACGAACAGAGGCGCCAAAACCCCTTAACTCCTTTCAATCCATTGAAGGCGGACTAGTGATCACCGAAGAAAAGAAAAAATCATCGCCAAAGAAAAGTAGCTTACGTTGAAAGAAGAGGGGTTTTTTTTTTTTTTTTTTTTTTTTTAACTGAGAAAGAAGAGGGTTGATTAACTAAGTTTTTAATTTGTGAGATCTGATTTTTTGTATGGTCTAACTTGTTAAAATTATAAATTTTAATTTATTTTTAAATTTTTGAAAAGCTTTGTTTGTTTGTTTGTTTTTTTTTTCTAATTTTTGTAAGGAATTATATATTTTTAGGTTTATTATTTTTTAATTGAACAATGAAATTTTTATGTTATTATTGAGAAATTCATACTTTAACATTGTGTTTGGTTTATAGATTTGAGTCAGATTTGAACCAAAAAAAAAATGTATCCCACCTTTTTTTCCCTAATTTTGCAAGGAATTATATATTTTTAGGTTTATTATTTTTTGATTGAACAATGATTTTTTTTAAAAATTTATTTATTGAGAAATTTATACTCTTTGTGTTTGATTTATAGATTTGAGTCAGATTTGAAAAGATAAATGTGTCTCAACTTTTTTATTTTTCATTTTCATATTCCTAATGTGGTTGGTTCATAAATTTAGATAAAAAATAAAAAATAAAAATAAAAATATGAATAAAATATAAATGAGATGTATTTATATTTCATCTATTATTTTATTTTATTTTTAAAATTTTTACTCAAATCTATAAATCTAACCAGCCTAAATATTTGTTAAAAGTCGTGAAAGAAAATGAAAGGTTGAAATTAAGGGCTCTTTTGGCAACATGGTAATAATCTGATTTTCAGATTATTATCAACTTCCTCTCTCACAAAAAAAATTGATTATAATCTATTTATAATCAACTTTTCACTAAAAAATTGATTATAATCATCTTCCCAAAATAGGCCTAATACTAGTTGAGATGTTGATTTTTGTTGCTTTGTTAAAAAAAATTTGATATAGAAGCTCCTGGTTTACAAAAAGTGATTTTTAATTCTTTTTGCAGATCACCTGCCGTGTCTGGTAAGAGAAGGAGAATTGTTTAGTGATGGGACCACTAATCTTAGGTGGAACTCCAGCTAGATGTTTAGTCATTTATTCGGTCATCTCTTTGGGACTTGTAGCATTACTGCAGATCATTGTCCATACGCATGACATTATTTATTGAGCGCTAATTTATACCCCAGTGTGGGTCGCGCCCCCAGTGAGCTGGCGCGCCCCCACTGGCTGCCCACCAAAAAAAAAAAAAAAAAAAAACTGTTTTTTTCGCCAACCCCGGGGTGACACCTCACTAGGGGTCACCCCCAGCTGGGGGTATAATGCATTTGCCTTATTTATTTGCACACGATCTGGGATTCTCTCTGAAGGTTCGAAGTTGTTCTGCTGATCACTTCTGTATTTGTAAAGTTTTCTCTCTTCTTGTTTTTCCTTGATCTCTGGACTTGTTTGATCTCTATATTATTGCTGTTTTCTTTTGATTTATTTATTTATTTTTGGCCTGATCATATCTATAGTGGTAATCAGTGATTGGTATTAAAAATTTTCTTTTTATACTAAAAGTTCGATTAGTTCTTGAAACTTAGGGTATTTATGTTTTGATTTTGGGTTCATTTTATTATGTGATAGGTTCAAAATCTTTTTGTTGGGTTCTATTTCTAATGTATATATTCATGCCCCTTTGCCAAAAAAAATAAAAATAAATTAAGTACAAAAATAATTTGAATTTTTGTTTAGGGTTCTTTTTCACATTCTTTTTGAACTTTTTTTTTATGAATTTTTTTTTTAAAATTTAAAATATTTGTTTTCTAGTTTTGAGATATTTATAGTCAAGAAGAATCTAAAAAATCAAAATAATTGAAAACTGAATATGATGTTGTATTGTTGTTGTTCATGTCTATGAACTTTAGTTTTTTGTTTGTGGTCAGACAATGGACTGGATATGATGCTTGGTTTAGACTTGGTTTGGTAGAATATTCTGTTAGATTTATGCATGAAAAAGTGCAGCAATGTAATGCTTTAATTCCTGCTGGTTGCTTAATGCTATTTTTTTACCCTATTTATTTATTTATTTTTTAAAATGAGCACATAAACATCAATTTGCATTTACAACCTCAAAAGTGTTGTTGGGGTTGCTCACGCTAATGCTTCCGATTTTCAATCTACAATTGTTATGCAATCCCTATTCTCTTGTTGGTAAATTGACAATTTTCTCAGTTCAGATAACTTTTAAACCTATACATTTTCACATTGAAATTGCAATGAATTTTTCTGGTTGAGTTTATGTTGCAGGAAGGCGTTGGGTCAGTAGAATAAGATGGTGGCCAAATTGAATTCCTTTGATAATCGTTGTGTTTGTGTTTTGGGTCTTTCCTGATCTCCCATTGGGGTTACTAAAGTATTGATTTGGAAAAAATTTCTTGGCGCATATTCATCTAATAGAACAATAGAAAAATGTCGATTGAAGTATGGAAGTAGAGCTTCCCAAAGCCTAAATCATATGCTTATAAATCTAGCATTTTTGTTGCCTACCTTGTTTGCCCAATCTTCTCCTAGGAACCTGTACCTTATTAGATCGAGGTCTGCTTTGAATTCATTTATTTATTTATTTATTCTTTTTTTTCTCTCTTTTGAATAAAGAAAAATTAAGAAAAGTGGGAAGAAGTTTTAGGAATTGCTCATTTTAGTATACTGGAAGTTGCAATGGAGTTGTAACCTATTAGTAAAGAAGAATTCTAAAATGTAAATCACTGCAAGTCTTGGCAAATTTTGGCAACTCTTACTGATGTCCCATATCTTACTTTTTCGTGCGTATACAAAGTCAAAGTTGCAATGAAATCATACCCTACTTATAAACAAGATTTCCCAAATGTAAACCACTAGAGTGTAGGCATTTTTTGGTAACTCCTACTAAAATTTCAATCTCAATCTCTCTCTCTCTCTTTCACACCCAGTCATACACATCATATTTTTTCATTTCTTTGTTTCGTGTCTTGAAAGTTCTTGTATGCATGAATAGCTTGTCTGTGATATCAAAGCTCTTGGAGATGACAAAAACCCCAATTTCCAACAAGTTTTCATGTAGTAGTATTCTTTGTCATGTTTGTTCTATGTATATGAGTTAACACTTTGGTGCATATCCTTAATATCCAATTCACTTTGGTGAAATTGTTTTCTTGAGTTAGTATCGTAGTTAGCCTTTTAAGTCAACATGGTGACACTTCTACAGTTACTCGTAGTTCTATGTAAATGTGAAAGCAATTCACTTGTTATGCTGTGGGCTAGTGTAGTTCTTCTAAGAGCATCTCCAATGGTTCTGCTATATTAGTTGCCAAAGCTAAAAAATGACAGGAATGGCAAAAATGAGTCTCCAACGGTCTGCTATTTCACTTGCCAAAGATGGCAGATGCCATATGTGTTTTCAAATTTGGCAAGTGAAATGGCAGATGCCAAGCTTGCCAGATCAGCAAAAATCAGACCGTTGGAGACCCAATTTTCAGAATCAACCAAATTTCAGTTTCAGATATCAAAACATATATATCAATGCAAATTTCTGTATACCGGATAATCAAAAAATTGTTCATGACAGATATAAAAAATTGAAGACAGATATATATATATATTTGAAATATATATATATAATAGAAAAATTGATGAAGACATATATCAAAAAATTTCAAAACATATATATCAAAAAAAATTGAGAGGGAGACGGAGTGAAACCAGAGAGAGGGGGTTCCGATCTTGGAGGAGAAGGGAGAGATCGGGTTCCGACCGATCATGGAGGAGATCATGGAGGAGAAGGGGTTTCGATCTTGGAGGAGATCATGGAGGAGGGGGTTCCGATCTTGGAGGAGAAGGGGAGATCGGGTTCCGATCTTGTGCTGTGTTTGGTTTGGTTTGTGCTGTGTTTGATTTCGGCCATGGAGGAGAAAGAGTGAGAATGAGAGGGAGAGGAAGAGCCGTGAAGAAGAGAGTGAGAAGTTCTAGATACTTTGTCTTGATCTGTCTTGATCAAAGCATATAGTGTTTGGTTTGTTTAATAAAGACCTGTTGGGCTCTGTTTGGTTTGTTTAACAATGTATAATGTTTGGTTTATTTTTTCAATAAGGTGTTTGGTTTATTTTTTCAATGGAAAATGTTCACTAATTTGTATTATTATTTAATATTTTTAATAAAGTATAATGTAAAAAATAAATATATTTTTTCAAATGAAGATAATTTTTTTAACAAACAGATAATTTTATTAAATGAAGATAAAATAATTTTAGCTGATATTAAATGAAGATAATTTTATTATAATAAAAAGACATTATAATATAAATATATATTTTTTCCAATTTTTTATTTATTTTTTATTTTTTATATTTGTCCAGTTGGGAATAATATAAATATATAATTTTTTTAACAAACAAATAAAAAAATGTCACAAAAGACAAAAAAATAAACAAAAATAAAATCACAAAAAACTTATATCCAAACAACACCTACAAAGTTGGAGGGAAAGTTGGTTGAGATTTGCCAAAAATAACAAATGACCATTGGAGCACCATTGCTATAATTTGGCAAAATAACACTATTCATTTCCAAATTATAGCAATAGCAACCCCAATATAACAACAACCGTTGGAGATGCTCTAATGGCACCTTCCAGCATAAATTTCCAATTCACTGTAGTAGCTAGCTTTCTGTCCACTGCAATCCTCAATTCATTGGATACACAGATTTGTATTCCATTCCATCGGATTAAACAGAGATTCACCTCTGTCTAGTAATCAACCTAGTTTTTTACTGTTTTCATTAACTTAAAGATGGAAGCTTGGGTGCAGAGCCATGAACCACCACTACAACAAAATTGGGATTTTACGGCTTCATATCAACGACATACAGTAAATGCAAGCTATGGTTTTTTTACTTTTACGGCTTTCTTTTTTTTTATGTCATAAATAATTTCCCAATCACGGCCTGTCTATTGCGTAGGTCGTAAATGCCATAGTTGTTAAGATCAGGATCCTACACAGGATTGTTTTGGGGGTCTGTCGGATCGGATCATAGGATTGGATCGAGGAACATAAGATCCTACTAAAATGATAAAAAAATGCAATAATTTTTATATGATTAAGTAATACTATCAAAATATATATAGAATAAGTCCCAAAAAAAGAAATATAACAATTCAAGGTAGCATTCAAACATTTTTTTTCAAAAAAAGAAGTCAAAAACATAATAAAAGTAGATACCAACACTTGCACACCATTGTCATTATTTCTTAATGAAAACAAAACAAATTAATAAAGGAAGAACAAATAAAAGACTAAAATAAGTCATTATGGTCGTCGAAATTATCATCATTATTGCCATAATCAACATTAATCATTGCCACTTCATCATCATCATCACCACCACCCACAGTGCCATCATCATCATCATCATCACCAACATTGAGAGTTTGAAGCTTCACCATTCTAAAAATCTGAGGAGGAACAGAACCAAATATAAAATTTAAACTGAAATCCAAATGTTCAAGTGATCAACACATCATTCATACAAAAATATATATATAATATAATTTACAAAAAAAAAAAATAATAAGAGTAAAAAAAAAAAAAATAAGCGAATCAGTATATATATATATAATATACAAAATTAGAACAAAATGAGAGCAATGAAGAATGAAAAAGAACAGCAACTAAGCAACGAAGAAGCAGATCAATGAAGAGAAAGGAAGAAGAGCTGAGTAGTGAAGAAAGAAAAAGAAGAGAAGATCGAAGAGAGAGGAAGATGAAAAAGAACAGCGAAGAAAGAGGAAGATGTGAAGAGAGAGGAAGATGTGAAGAAAAAGAAGAATAGCGAAGAGAGAGAAAGATTCGAAGAAGAAGAAGAACAACGTACCTGGTTTGTGGCTGCAAAATCTGAAATTTGATGTTGAATTTCTCATTTCCCAAATTGTGTTGCCCTAATTGCAGGTCTGCTTGCTTTGCTTCTCTGCCTCTCTCTTTTTTTTTGCTTCCGATTTTGCTTTTCAAGTTGAGAAAAAACCCTTCAAATCTGGATCGCATGGAGTCGCGATCCAGATACGATCCCACCACGATCTTGATCTGGGATCGATCCAAAGCACAAGTTGGATTGAATGATGTATATTGGATCGTACCATCCTACGATTTGGATCGCGATCTTAACAACCTTGGTAAATGTTAATAACGATGATTTTTTTACAACTTACAATGTTAGCTGTAAATAATAAAACTTTCTATGACATGCATATGGCGTGCCGTTAATACATTAACTATACACAACACGCATACACGAGTCGTTAAAAATATTACACTTTTAACAACGTATAAAAAATTAGCCGTTAAAAATATTACACTTTACACGACATACAATGACTGTCGTGAATGTTATGACCTGAAAAAAGTAGGCGCCAAAATGAAAAATTCTAGCGCCAAACACCAAAAAATATATATATATATATCTATATTTCAAAAAAAAAAAAAAAATCAAAATACACGACTCCAACCTTTTGATTGTCAAAAGGAATATAGAAAGGGTCAGGCACAGAGAAGAGAAGGGTTCAAAGGAGCAAAATCACAGGAGAAGGGAAGGGTCTGAATCGTCTCATCGCAGAGAGATGGACAGTTGAAGGAAGGAGCAAAGCGAAGAAAGTACTACTTTCTCTCTCTATCTCAACCCTTTGTCTGTCTCTCTCTCTCTCTCACACACACACACACACAAACATATATATGTATGTATATCTACCTTCTTGCAATCGTAATTAGTTTATGATTTTGAACTTTGTTTTTGTTGTACATTACGATCAGATTTGGAATTGTGTAGGTTTCATAGGAAATTTTCCTACCTTTGAGCAGATTCTCTCTCTCTCTCTCTCTCTCGCTCTCTCTCTCTCTCTCTCTCTCTCTCTCTCTCTCTCTCTTCTTCTTCTTTTTCTTCTTGTTCTGCAGCTTCTTCTTATTTTTTCTGTTGACAAATGCGCAGGCATGGGTGCTTCTCTCTCTTTGCCCGATAAATTGCAATTTCTGTGCCCTAATTGATTTTTTTCTTGCCAAATGCCTTATTTTTTTTCTTGTTAGAAGAAGATTCCCAATTTTGTGCTCTATTTTGTGAAATGTATGTCTATTTCTTGAGAGACATATATGAAATTTGGAATGAGAGACTAATTAGTTGCATGTCTTAATTTCATTGATTTGGGTTTTGGATTTTTTGCACTGTTAGCTGTGTTTTTATAGTGTGGATTCTTTATGTTTGATGTTTTGCATGTTTGAGAGTATTTGTTGATGGAATTTATCTTGATATGTACTTGGGTTTTTTAATTAGTGTTTTGAATATGGATCACCCTTGTAAATCTTGATTTGGGCATAATTCTAATTTAATTTGGAGTTCAAATTTTGTTTTGGCATGCAATTGCCCCTGTATATGTTTTTGGATTTTTGTTTATAGATCAGCAACCTTGATCATGAAATTTATGTTCATGTGGATCAGAGTTGTGGTTATGATTTTAATTATAGTTCAATCTACAACTATATATCTCCAGATGTGGCTATGTTTCAGATTCAGAAGCCCCTTTTTTTCTTTTCTTTCTTTTTCCCTTTTTTCTCTAGATTTTTTTAATAATGATTCCCAAACACAGATTAATTTTTATAATCGCGATAATCCCTTGTTTATTCCAAATCAATGTTGTCAATATTCCTAAAATGTTTGTCAAACACATAGGTTTAATGATAGATCTAGTAATTTTATGAGCACACTTTTTTTTTACTACTTTGCAAATAAGGGGTGAAGCCAGGACTTGAACAGTTTCTAAATCTTGCACTAATTTAGTGGAAGCTAAATTTATGTCAAATTTTACTAATTCATAGTGTGATTATGTTTGTTAACCGACCACGAGTATGAACTGTAAATAACTGACAATGAGAGACTAATTAGGAAAAGAAAGTACAAAAATTGAAATCTCCAAAGCAGGAACAAATAAAGCAGCATCTTGAACATATGAGGGGGTATCTGGTCTGAAATTGTAAAATGGTGGGGTGTGAAGTGGGTTATTCCAGGTTCTTTCATTGGTTTAATGAATTGGTGGTTTGGCTCAAAATTGAGATTGTTACATATTTTTTTCCCATGGAAATTGTCAAACTCTTGCTTGACAGGAAAATGTGATGCTGTATTTATGACTTCTGATTGAAAATTATGTAGATTTAATATTTCTCTTTTCGAGACAAGTATCTCTTGAATTATATTTTGGCACAATAGTACAGTGAACTCCATCTAAGCATTAAAAGGGAAAGATAGAACTCTAGCTTTTAGAGGAAAAGAGAGAGAAAGGTTTTAGGGAGAATAATAAATGGGCCGCCCTAAAGCAAGGCAGAGTAGAGGATCTGAAATATGGCGAATATGTTGTGTATGTGGATTTGATCTAATTTTTTTTTTGAACTTGTGTGTTTTTTTTTTTTTTTTTAGTTCATTGGAAACAATGGGATACATATCTTGATCTTCTCTAGTCGGATTACATTGAGGGGTGAGTATAATTTTTTAGTATCTTCATCTTTTTTAGTGTTCTGAATGTAAAATATATTTTTTTTCTTGATGTGCTGTAAGAGCCTTTAGTTGCGGGAGCTTTACTATTCTTTTAATTCTTTGTTCTCAATGAATTGAATGTAAAGTATGTTATTTTACCTAGCTTTGCTAATCTTGAAGTGCACCCTCATTGTGATTTCTTGTATTAAATATCTAAATGTCTCATTAATTCTTTGTTCTCA
The DNA here is from genome assembly GCA_036172215.1 of Camellia granthamiana. NCBI lineage: Eukaryota > Viridiplantae > Streptophyta > Magnoliopsida > Ericales > Theaceae > Camellia > Camellia granthamiana. The sequence goes on along the minus strand of CM069916.1, from coordinate 3,891,784 downwards.
ATGAATTGAATGTAAAGTATGTTATTCTACCTAGCTTTGCTAATCTTGAAGTGCACCCTCATTGTGATTTCTTGTATTAAATATCTAAATGTCTCATGGGTGAAAACCAGGTAAAGAGCATTGTTCAGAGATAAAACAGATAATCACTACAGCTTGCTCTGTAAGTATATTTTTCATAATTTAATTTTCAAATCACTAAAAGCACTTAATATATTTGTTGAAACAAACTGCTGCTGCTGCTGTGTTGCTCCTGAGTTGGCTGTTGCTTGTGTTGAGTCTTCTCCTTGGGTTTGACCTTGCAGTTTGCTGCCTTGCTTCACCTTGATTGTTGAAAGTTGAACTGGTTTGGTCCCAATCATCTGTGGGACCCTTCTATACCAGCACACACCTGCTGGGCTTATAATGTAATCCAATGAGCCTAGGAGACTGCTTTAACCTTGTTTTTTTCGTGGCTGCCTGATTTGCACACAATGTTCAGTCTAGGTTCTAAGCCCTGTAAAGTGTAGATTTATTCCTGTAGTGTAGCTGCTTGTAGAAATCACTGAACTTCTTCTTTGTCGAGAAGAAACAGTTTTTTCATTTCAATTTTATGATAGTGTCTTTATATGAAGAAGCTTTGCGTTCCTATTGCAGGCCATGTGGGAGGATAACAAATCTAGATCAAAGTGGGTTATCGTCAATCGATGCTACTTCCCTGATGACTTGCCAGAGGCAATTGGTCGACCGTGTTCTCCTGAAAGCAATGAGGTAATTGTTATGTCCATTATTTAATTTAATTTAATTTAATTTTGTTGTCTACGTGCATGTTAACAAGCTTAAATTTAGAAAGTATTAGCTCCTGTCCTGATTGGTGCTGTGAATGTCAATGAGTTAGGGTGATAGTGTAAAAAAGTGACCATGGGTTTTTTGTAAGGTTGTCATTCCAATTACTGGTTTCTAGACCCAGGTCTTGGCCAAATTGGTTACACATTTAGGTTTTGTTGAAACAGTAACTTTACTCAAAATGTTATCCTACAATTTACTGCTCACTGATGATGCCATGAACAAGTATTTTCAATCCTTTCTGATTTGGGGTTTAAGCCAAAAATCCATGTTTAACAACAGTGTAGGGCTTGTATGAACTCCTTGTTGGTCCATTATAGGTTTATGAGTCTAATCATGGTAGCACCATAATAGCTGGCTTGATTCGAGGTCCATGTGAAGTTCTTCCGCCAGGGAAGTTTATTGAAGAAAATGAGAGGAGATCACGTTTGGGGACTGGGGGCAAATGATCAACTACTTTTCCTGTGCAAGTGTGTTTCCTTGTTTCTCAAATCTGTTCCTTGTATTTCTGTTGCTACCTACAAATTCCTTTTCTATGAAATTTGCATTGTTTAGAGAAGCCTCTTGTGCATGTTTATGGTTGTGTTTTAGCATTGCACTTGTGTTTGGTCTTCTTATGGTTCAAGAGTGTGTTTATTATTTATTTTTTCTTATCTTCAGTCAGGTGGAGATGAATTGTCTTATTGTGGATTTTATTTATTGGGGAACGAAATTGTTTTGCAGACGATTTTATGATGAATCAAAAGGTGTATTAAGAGATGTTTCGAGTTAGTTGCAGTCAGAAATATATTTTCAGGTGTCATTGTCATATCTGTGCTCTCATTGCTGGAAGACGATGGATCCCCTTTGATCAGGTAGAATTTATATGCCAAGTTACCCTTTATATTAAGGCTTTGTTTCTCGTAGCAAGAATATCGAGTCAATTATGTCTCTCTAATTACACTTATATTTTGGGTTGTATGGCTAAAATAATGGTTGATGATATTTGTTTTAGTCTTTTTAATTTACATATATTCCTTTAGCAACACTATAATCGTCCTTGGTTCGCACAGTTTTACTTATCCCCTTAAGCTCAATCATCCTATATTTCGCATAGTGTACAATGAAAGGGGCCGTTTGTTCTTTATTTCTTGTGAGGTTGACATCGTAAAAATTATTTTTAAAGAATAGCTATATTCAGATGCATGTTATATAATATTTGCAATTAGTCTTTGTTTTGAAAAATTTCCAATTAATTTTTTTAGCATGAGAACATGAGTTCAAGTTTCGGGCAACCATGTGGATGTGGTACACAGATAACGCTGAAGGAATAGTGGCTTTTTAGTGGGTTTGTTGACTGGTTATTGGGATCTGATCAACATTGGATAGTACCTTTTTCTTTTACTTTCCTTATTTGGATTCAAACAACAATTATATTTTATTTTATTTGTTTTTACCCGTAAAATATAAAAGAATAATTGAATAGGGATGTTTAGAGGCACATGCTTTGTCGGTGTTTCATTCATGAATAATTGTATTGTGGGTTAAAAAAAAAGCCAAGATTTTCATTTGTCATTAAAAATAATTAAAATGCAGCCTGTTGTTAATACAGATTTGCATCTAGGTTGTATGGCTCAAGTCCGGGATAAGGAATTGGTTGTTGCTTTTGTGGTAAATGGAATGCCATTTGAACTTTAAGTCAATTTAGATGCTTACTTGGGTATTATGAGTTGTGTATAGATCTTTAATTTCATCTTCATTCTATGGTGCCCTTTTTATTTGTAAGAAGTTTTGCTCTAATCTTTAAGATATCAATGCACTTTTTGAAATTGGTTTATTGAAGTTTTAGGCTTAAAGTTCAATAAAACTGGTTTGACTGGGTTTGTTTTTGAATTTGAGTAGTAAGAATGGCGTCAGGTGGTGTCGCAATTAGTCCAATCCGGAACACGAATGCACTTCCTCCTGGTTACTATGAAAAGGTCATTGATACTCTTCACTTGTGTTGTGTGTGGTAGGGATAGGGATAGAGAGAGAGAGAGAGAGAGAGAGAGAGAGGAGTCCATGCTGCTCCAAGGAAGGACTGAACAGAAGAGCATGGACTGCTCTAGAAGATAGAATACTTGCAGCTTATAAAGCTCATGGAGAAGGCAAATGGAGAAACCTCTCAAAGAGAGCTGGTACCTTCTTCTTTTTTTTTTCTTTTTTTCTTCTTCTCCTCTTTATGTTTTCTTCTACTCGTTCTTCAATTATTGTCTCTTGATAGTTTACACTTGAAAATTATCTTAGTTTAATACTCGTGTTAAGGTAAATCAAATTAAAGCTATTGGCTTGGAAATTGAATTATTTATTTATTCTTAAATGATGTCAGCATGTTTAATTTTTAATGAATTTCCTTCTCGATATTATTTGTGATAGTAGTTTAGGATAGTTGGAACAAATATTTCAAACTGTTAACGGACAAATAGATCTGAAACAGAGTGTTTCCAAACACTTATATGTATTATGTTTGTGATTTATATAAACTAACATATTACATTATCATAATGTGGACAGGTACAAGGAAATGATAGGGTTGTTACAGATGGTAAGGTTCAAATGGATTGGGTTAGAGCTATATTGGAATATGCTTAAATTTTATCTCAAGTTGCTAGGTTTTCCAAAGTGGGTGCTAAGCTAAGCATTTTATTGTTTCTGCTGTCATCTATGAAAATTCAAGCATTACGCTGTCGGTTTCCACTCATCCTTGTTGGAAGCTTGATATACATTCTTGGGTTCATTTCCTAACGACATAAACTATTGTGATGGTATCATGGCATCACATGTGAGGGTTGTGTAGGAAGCTTGCTATATATTGGCGCTGTTTGGCAGGAAAAAAAATAGCCTGGTTTAGGCTAAAATTCATAAAAAGACAAAATAGACTAAAATAGCTAATAAGACAAAATATCACATCAAACCCATAATCATTTTACTTTTTTTCTCACAAACATCACATCCAACTATAAAAAAATCCAATCATCTTCCCAAACATAAATTTTAGCCTACTAAAATAGCAACTTCCCAAACAAAGCCATTGTTGGGTTCATTTCTTAACATTAATCTTTTGGAACAATGATGACTCTACAATTCTGGAAGAGGAGAGTGATTGGTCCCCTAAACAGAGAATTTATGTCTGCAGGAAGCCATGGAAATTATGGTTGCTTGCTCTGCAATGGCTTTAGCAAAAAGGAAACAATCAAAAGGAGGAGATAACCAATCACCAGACAGCTCTTGAGACAAGTGGAATTGTGGAGGTATAATAGGAGCAGCTGCATTAACTGGAGGAACCTTAATGGCATTTATTGGTGGTATGACATCTTTAGCTTAGTCTTTTGAATATTTTAAATGCCATTGGCCAACAAGCTTCTAATGACATGAGTTTTTTTTCTCGATGAATTCATATTTTATTGGTAACAGGGTTAGTTGCTCCAGTTATTGCCACGGGTTTAGGTGCCTTAGCACATACATTGGGCACCCTCGTCCTTGTGATAGGAGCAAGGGGGTTTGCTATCGGAACTGTTGCCAATAGTTTTGGATCTCTGAATAGTTTTGGATATGTTTGGAAACCTAGATATGCATAGCTTTTGGATGGTTTAAACTTTTTGAACAGTTTAGAACTTGAGGATATAGTTTTTGAATGTTTGGAATGTATAAACAATTGTTGAATGTTCATTATTTATGAATATAGTTTATTTTTATGCTTGAAACAATGTTTTGGTGGTTGATTAATGTTTTGTGAAACTTGTTTGTAATGTTTGTTGGATTTACAAAAAAGGATTTTTACGGCACCAAATGCATTTCGTGGAAACCATTAATGACACACAAGGTAAAGCCGTATTATGATCAGTCATGAAAAGTCATTCACTTCAACGGCATGTCGTAGTATGCCGTTAAAAACTCTTTAACAACGAATGGCCTCGGTCCTTGTTTGCAGTGTAACAATTAATAATTGTTTATATGTTTCGATGTTTTGACTAATAAAGTATTCTTGCTACAAATTTAGGTCTAAACATGTCGACTATGACAATTTCTTCTCCTTGCATGTTCAAAAGTGCACGCACAACCAAATCTTGTGCATTGATTAAGAATCCCCACTCTGTGTTCCTTTAAGAGTGTTTCTAAAGCATTTGGCTTGGAATCCTTATCCTTCTTTAGAGTATCGGCCATGGCAGTGTACTAAGTGAAGCTAATTGGACTGGATGGCCAAGAGAGTGAGTTTGAGGCTCCTGACGATGCATACATCCTTGACTCAGCTGAAAATGAAGGACTTGAGTTGCCATACTCGTGCAAGGCAGGGGTGTGCTCTACGTGTGCCGGGCTGATGGTTTCTGGATCGGTTGACCAATCGGATGGATCGTTCCTTGATGATAAACAGATGAAGAAGGGGTATGTGTTGACTTGTATCTCAGACCCAACTTCTGATTGTGTGATTCACACCCACAAGGAAACTGAGCTATATTGAGTAATGTTTTATGGGGAAATTTGTAGCTACATGGTTATATGTTGTTGGTTATTTAGGCATGGGACAATGTCTTTTATCAGTGTTTCTTTGTTTAGCATTAAACCCAATATTTGTCCAAATTTAAATCCTTTTGAGTATGAAGTGGTGGTTATTGTGGTGATTCCTCTCATGCTCTGCCTCTCTGGCAGAAACAATAAATTTAAAAAGGAAAAAATAAATAGAGTGCTTGATTCATTTGGGTTTTTTTGATTTGCTTAAAATTCTATTTAACGAGGAATCTCTCTAAGAAAGGACTTTTGGACTGGCTCTTGTAGGATGAATTTTAGTCAGGGAATTTGAACAATGGTTGGTAGTGGTGTGGAGAGAAGTGAAACATAGTAGTAGGATGAATTTGAGTCCGGGAATTCGAACCACAGTCGGTTGTGGGGGAAGTGAAACAGTAGTAGGTGTGATGTATGGTGTCAATTTAGGTTTAAATAATGGGTATCTGAATATGTATTGGTACTGATGATATGGTTATAAAAGTATTTGTCTTTTAATTTAAACCATTAACAGGCTTGATAGTGCATTTCAATTCATAAATTACAAAAAATTATATATTTATTTCTATTGACAAGGAATTATTTACATATGTGCTAAACCATTGCCACAACCAACACCTTTTACCCATTCTCCAACCACTCAATGCCATCACCAACACCCTCCTCCCCTTCTGCGACTCTTTCAACTGTCACCCCTACACTATCACCACCATCACCCTCTCCCCTAACCCCTCAACTGCCACCACCAACACCCTTCTCTCCCTCCCCCATCCCCTCTCCAACCCCCACCCCTTCGCTGCCACCACCAACACCCTCTTCCCTCTTCCCCAACCCTGCCATTCCCACTCCTCTATTGCATTCACTAGTACCCTCTTCCCATGATGTATACAGCGCAAAATGTGGACTTCGAAGAAACAAATATACGTCCTTTTGCAATATCTATTTGTGATAATCACATTTCCTATTGATTTGTTGTCGCTACAAATTTATTAAAAAGTGTTAATAAGAAATTTTAAATGAAATTTGATGGGATTTTCATTAATTGGTAATATTGTCACCTAATATTATCGTTATATGTGTGCATCTTATTCCCCAAGTTTGAAAATTTGTTTGTATTAAGGCCCATTTTGGCAACAAAAAAAAGTCACCTCTTTTTTCAATTTTTTGTGTTTAGTGATTTTTTTTTATATTTAAATTGTCTAAATTTTTTACTTTTCCCGTTAGTCTTGTCGAGACGAATTTAGAAAGTATATATATTTTTTGAAAAATTTTAGAAAAAAATCACTACAGACAAAAATAAGACAAAAAGATTGCTTGTTTTGGCTTGTTTTTGTCTTTTTTGAATTTTTTTTTTTTGAATTTTTTTCTAAAAAAATTATAATTTTCCGATTCGTCTTGTTGAGTTGAATTTAGAAACTTAAAACTTTTTTAAATTTTTTTTAAAAAAATCACTAAAGACAAAAATAAGTCAAAAGAAAAAAAGGCAAAAAATGCACTTCCCAAAACACCCCTAATTGTGTTGCATTTGATTTTCATAACGATTATAATGAATTGGGTTGATTGTAATATCATTAATTAATTAATAACAAATAAAAAAACAGTTACTCAGTTGGATCACTAACACTAGACGTAAGTGATTTACTCCTAGTAGTGAAATACAATAATTGAATGACAATGATTCTGAAGAGAGACTAAAATAGGAAACAAAGTGTATCCACTTCACTATAGTGATGGCAAAGTGGAATTCCAGTCAAACTGGTCCAAATCAATCAGATCATCATCAGCAACATCTAGCTGTTGTATTACTGGAGTAGCTGCCAAAGTGGAATCCCAAACAAACTGGTCCCAATCAAAGTGGCCATTATCATCAGCTTGAGCTAGCTCTTGTTGTATAACTGCTGCAGTAGGTTGCTCTTCTTGTTGTATAACTGGAGTAGCTGCCGAAGTGGAATCCCAAACAAACTGGTCCCAATCAAAGTGGCCATTATCATCAGCTTGAGCTTGCTCTTGCTGTATAAATGCTACAGTAGGTTGCTCTTCTTGTTGTATAACTGCTGCAGTAGGTTGCTCTTCTTGTTGTATAACTGGAGTAGCTGCCAAAGTGGAATCCCAAACAAACTGGTCCCAATCAAAGTGGTCATCATCATCAGGTGGAGCTAGCTCTTGTTGTATGACTGCTGCAGTAGGTTGCTCTTCTTGTTGTATAACTGTTGCAGTAGGTTGCTCTTCTTGTTGTATAATTGGAGTAGGTTGGTCGTCTTCGACGGAGTAATGATCAATGTCGAAATCATCAACTGGTTGCTCTTGTTGTTTGATTTCTGCCCTGCGACGCTTCATTTTGATCGCACATAGGACATAGTTTTTGTCCTGCAACCATAAATATAAGTGTTTAGTAATTATTTGTAATATGCAAAAAAATATGTAAATGACTTTTGAAAAAAAACTTTGAAATTTAACATGAAAGATTAAACTAGCAATGACAAATGTCATCACAAATGTAAATTACCCCAATTTTAGGCATGAAATAAAAATCAGTACAAGAAAGATAACCAAATATTTGATTCAGAAGTTTAGAAAGTATTTCATAGTAACTCTGAGTACAAATAAAATCTTGCATCAAATCATGCTCAAAACTGTTTTTTTTTATATATATTTTTTAAACTAGAAAGATGGGCAGGATATGAGTTTTGCAAATGAGGGACAAAAAAGCAGAGGAGGTGAAAAAAAAAAAAAGGGTTCAGGAGCTGTAGAGTTGGGCTCTAAATTGCTGCCAACAAACGGAAACCATATCTTGTCTATTCCTCAAATTTCCAAGATTTATGCTATTCGGAAAGATTACTAAATTTAAAAGCTGCTAAAGTTGTCTTTTAAGTTTTTTATAGTAAAAGTTACAAAGTTTTGAAACCATGCAAGTGTTGTATTCGTATATTATTCTTTTAGATTGTGTTTCGATTATAAATTTGAGTAAATTAAAAAAAAAAAAACAAAAAGATTAGTGAAACCCTTTTCGATTGAGTTTGATAATTAAAATAAACTTTTTCTGACAATTTTACTTATTGAAAATAGACAAATAATTTAAATTAAAAATAAATCAAAAGATTATGATTTAAATTTTTTTTAAAAAAATTAAAAATTAAGGGTTCATTTTGTTACAAAACTCAAATTCTAATTTTTTTTATTTTAAACATTTATGTGTGTGTGACATGCACCCATAACCCCTAAAAAATTTCATTAGAAAACAACAATAAAAACATAAATCATCTAAAGATGTGTGAATGATCTGTCTCTATGATCTGCACTATATCTTTGTTCTGTTATGTGATAAGACCTATATATCATCATCTGAACTATATATCATGATCTGCACTATATCTTTATTTTATCATGTGATAAACCTATGTATCATGATCTGCACTATATCTTTGTTCTGTCATGTGATTAGTTGTGTGTGTGAGTTTGATCTTGAAACTACCACATATCATATGGATGATAATCAAACCTCTTTCATTGAACAAAACAACATATGACAAATAAAATCAAAAAACAATAATTAATCAGAAACATAGAACTAGAGAGAAAGAACTCACTTTGATCAGTTGATCATCTTCCAGAGAAACACCTTCAAGACTGTACTCCTTCATGTCCCACACACTGTGTTCACTCGATTCTCTGTTGATATAATCGAAACTTCGCTTGCGTCCAGTAAGCCTTCCTTCATTATCATGAATAGGCTTGCCTCTGTCGAGTCCCTTCCACGTACCCTTCCCCACCATGCGATCAATCCTTTTTCCTTTCCCATTCTTCTTCTTCAACTCCGTAAAATAATAATACAACTTTGATTTGGTTCTCATTTTGCTGAATATCTTCGACAGTTCTTGATCGTCGTAGAGATTGCATTCATTCACTAAACCCTCTACCGGCAATGGCTGTCCTTTGGCCTTTGCTCTCAGATAATGAAGAACAAGTTCTCTGTCCGTTGGTATAAATTTGTATCCCATTGCAATCTTGGCTGCCATTGCTGATTTTTCTTGAGAAACAAAATAGTCGAAAAAAGTAACAAAAAGACTAAAGATTTATTTTTTTTTTCTTCTTTTCTTGGGAAATACTAAGAATTTGAGTGAGATTAGATTATGGAAACAATATGAGAAAGTAAAGTGAGAAGAGAGTAATATATAGGCTTTGAGACTCAGCCGACTATGTGTTTGAAGTGGGGTAGTCTTTGGTTTTAGATGAATTTCTTTCTTCAGTAATAAGTTTGCTTGCATTACAAATGCTATCTTCTGTGATAAATGAATATAGGATTGATTTTATTATTATCAAATGCTATCTTCCATGCATGGACTTTGTTTCCTATTTTAGTTTCTCTAAAAATCATTGCCATCCAATCTAAATCATGTAACTGTCGAATCTTCGCTATCAAACCTTTTTTTATTTTTTATTAATTAATGATATTACAATCAAGAGAGATTTAGTCAAAACTCTCTCATAATAAAATTCTAATGCATTAAGAATAACCATAAAAGGTTTTCCTTGAAAAATCTAACACATACCACTATCACCAAAATATAATTAGTGAGTAATTTAATATTTTAAATTTTAAAATAATATAAGTTTGGATTTAAATGTCAATTTTTTAAAATATTAGTATTTTTAAAATCTTCTCGTCATGATCTATCAAACAAGATTTATGTTGACTATGAAATTCTTCAAAAACAATAAAAAAAAAAATATCATCGAAATTGATGTAAATAATAACATGTTACTCTGTCTTACTCTAATTCACAGTAACATTTTACTGTTACAAAAAACAGAGTACATACTAGATGAACCAACCAAAAATACACATACACAATATTTTTAAACTTGTATAAAATAAAATAAAAATGGTCCTCGTCAAAAGAGTTCTGTGATATATATATATATATGGGTAATATTGTCTAAGAAAAAAAAAATTACTATGTTCATACTCAATTATACGCCTCCTCCTTAGGAAGTTTATGAAGCAAGATAAATTGAATTATTCTTTTCACCAAATAAGGATCCAATTGTGGGGTTTTGACTAAAATTAATAATAAGGGGACTTATGTACAGGTTCTAATGGTGGATTTATCATTCAATAGGTTCTATGATAATTAATAGCATTTTTCATCAAACACTATTAAAAAAGCCACTAATTGTTAATTTTTCGTGACAGTTTGAAAATTTTATCACAAAAAATGTTACTAATTACAAGTTTTAGCAATAGTTTAAAAAAATTGTTACAAAAAAAGTCAATAATTTTCAACTTTTAGTAACAGGTTGCAAAAATTCGTCACAAAAACGTTATTAATTGTAAGTTTTAGCGATAATTTATAAAAATCGTGATAAAAAAAAGTTACTAATTGCTAATTTTTAACCACATATGCAAAACAATCGTCACAAAAAATTATTTTTAGCAACAATTTTACTATGACTTATTTTTAATACGACATGATATGAATTAAATCTAACTATTAGAACCTATTGATAATTTACCCTTAATAATAATCATTATGCCTATCTAAGAAAAAAAATCATTATGAAAATCAAACACAACACAATTAATACAAATAAACTTCCAAACTTGAGGAATAAGACACGTGTACACTAAACAAAAAAAATTTAGTTGTCAAAAGTCAATATTTAGTCACCGAAAGCTTTAGTAACCTGAAACCTAAACTAACACTGCCCAATATTTCTTTGTCTTCTATTGTAGCATATTTGGTGACTAAATATTTTTTTAGTCGTCAATAATTAATATACCTTGATTGAAAAAAATCAGTAGTAAATCCTGAACAACGCAGACCAATTTAATTTTTTGTCGTCTACTATACAACTTTTGGCTAAATTTCTTTTAATCACCAATTTTAATCGCCAAAAGTGTAAATTGTTGTAGTGTGAGAAGATTCGAATCATGAACCTCCTAATGAGGTGTAAGAGCATCTCTACCCGATATGTCAATTTCAACATGGCAATCCAACCGTTCTATTTTGGCTGCAAGAATGAACTCAACCCAATATGTCAAAAGCTGACATGGCTTTGGCATCATCCCTTCATGTCAATTTTGATATGTTCCCCACTTCATGCCTTTTCTTTTTTCTTTTGTTTTCTTTTTTTTTCAAATAAAAGAAGACCAACAATACACAATTTGTGTGGTTATTAGTTCCCATGTCATGCAGGATTTTTTTACCAACGGTTAATATTATTTGAAAACCAACCTGTCTTGTCATGTACGGTAATTACTGTTGTAAATAAAATATTTTTTAATTATTTTTTATTTTATTTTATCATCTATAAATTTGGAGCTGAGCAAAATATTTTTTGAATCATTTAGGGGCAATGCATGTGATTTTTATTATGATATTTATGTATTGTCAATTTTTTTTTAAATATGTATTATAATTTTTCTTTTTTCATCAAATTAAAAAAAAAAATGTTTAAGTAGCAATGAATAGAAATTTTGAATTTTGTCAAAAAATTATTTTATAAATATAGAATTAAAAAAAATACTATTTAATGCCATCAAACCTCTTTTAAAAATAAATTTATCTTAATTAGTAAAATAAAAGAATTCAAATTTTAAAAATAATAGAATAATAAATTTAACATGTTAGGTATAGAGCGTTCATGTCAAATTGCCATCTAAGTCTTTAAAAAAATTTGACATCTCTAAGATTGAAGGTTTGAGTGGAAATGCTCTAAGGATTTTAGCCAACAAATTAACCTCGATTGGTTAATACAAGTAAATGTCGAATAAAACATAATATTAGGCAATAATATTATCAATTAGTGAAAATCTCATATTATATTATTGTAGCAATATAACTAACTAATTAAAAAAAAATTCTCATATCGCAATAGTGAGACTACATAGTTGAGTTTGTACAATTACTTACTAAATTCATTTACAATTATTTACTAACCGATGAAATCTTAAAGGTTGTTTGGAAAATAATAAATATATTTTTTAATTTTTTATATAAAAAATGTAAAAAAATAGAGATGATGTGACTTAGATAAGTTAAAAAAATAAAATATAAATATATACTTTTCTAGTATATGTCACCACCAAATAGTTAAAGTTTTTTTTTTTTTTTTTGGCAAAAAAATCACTGACATAATTGTGGAATATGGGAAAGGTTGTAGTCACAAATAGATCTTGACGTCATTTTGTTTTTTCCAATCTACATTTTATCCCTTTCTTTATTTTCAACAACTCTCCTAGTAACGAGACATGTCCCATATCAAAAGTTTGTAGAGCTGAAGTTGGGTATATAAAGCACCATTAGTGAATTTTCCGAGTTTGTTTCTTTCAACCAAACCTCTCAATCAAGTAAGATATGGGTCTATTAATATGATCCAAAAGTTTAAATTTATGTTGTTAAAATTACCGATACAAACTTTTGATGTGAGACGAGTTAAAATAGTGATTCATATGATTGGGTGCATAAATTAACTCTGATATCATTTTGTAATACCCCACCATTTACTTGTCCAAATAATTTGTGAATCTACCAACATGATCCAAAAATTTAAATCTAAATTTACTAATTAACAAGTTAATAGAACCTTATATTAACTTGTTAATAAATAACTTGAATTTAATAGAACCTTATATATCCAGAATAATTTTATGTACCCACAATTATCTATTCTGAATTTATCCCAAACAAAATTGTGTAATTATAATTGAATTTGTGTACTGTGATGTCTATGTAAACTACAAAATAATAATTCTGAATAAATTTAGAAAATAAGAATGAATTTATAATATTACTTGTATATCCAAGATCACTCATGCAAAAATCTGACAAGTGACTATTGCCTCGACAAACCTTCACCACCAGTCCACATGTTTGCAGCAACCACCACCTGTCACCAATTCATTCTCCATCATCATTGGTAAGTCCTTTCCTCCGCTTCTCTTTGCCTCACTATATCACCTATTCATATATATACATAGGCTCATTTCTGATGTACCAAAATATATATATATATATAGGAAAATGTCTCGTAGCTCAAATTTTGTGGCTCAAAAGTGGCTCAAATGGCCAAAACGACGTCGTTTTGGCCATTTGTATGTTGTTCTGTACTCAAAACGACGTCGTTTTGACTATTTGAGCCACAAAATTTGAGCTACGTAGCATTGTCGATATATATATATACACACTAGTGTATATCCGTGTTTGAAGGTACGGTGAAAATATTGTTGGGATTAAAATGTAATTGACTATAAAATTATTGGGTTAAAATGTAATTTAAAATGTAATTAATTATAAATAGATAGTCTATTTGGTTTTGGATTTTCAAATGAATTTTAGATTTTTGAAAAGAGTTTGTCAGACTTGAAATTTTGTTTGGTTGTATATTTTAAAAATAATTTTTACAAATTTAAAATTCAAAATTTATTTCGTTTTGAAGTTTTCAAAAACAGTTTTTAAATTTTATTGTCCAATTGAATTTAACAATATTTTTTGCTAGAAAAAATTATTTTTAACAATAAGCAAGTTTCAATAATATCATTGTGATTGATGTAGTATTTGAACTCAAATTCTCAACGCAAAAATAGTTGCATTTTTGTTTGTCAAACAGAAATTTGAGATTGAAAAAATGGTGGTGTCCATGATTAGTAATGGCGGAGGTAATGTGATGAAAATTGTTGGAATTTATCAAGAAAACATAAAAATAATGATGATACAATTACTTTTTTATACTCGTACAAATGCAAACAAAGACCATATCATCAAATATTTATTACTGTACATTCTTTTTTTTTTAATCCACTTGTAATTTGCAAAGAAAATAAGCATTTTATTACACTGACCAACAACAGTACCCAATTAAATTTCTATATTTTACTTTGATGTTTGAGGGAGGGGGTTTCAGATCAAAGTCGGTGGGGTGGGGATTATTTTTTGGCTAAATGTCATATAAGACTCTGTACTTTCTTACCTTTTCATTTTAGTTTTCCCTTTTTGCTAGACACACTTTCAACTTGGATCACAAAACTCATCACTTTTGCAATATGTATTCATCGGAGTGGACGAAACAGTTGCATATAGTTCTCTAATTGTGCGTAAACTTGGTGCTTTACCCATTTCTTGAAAAATCATATTTTTTTTAGAGAGTGAGTTTTGGTTGAAATAAAGAAGAGAGATCTCATGGCTATAATTTTGCATTAATTTTAATCTAATGGATGAAATCTACCAATTTATATGGTTTGGTGTTCATTTTACTGTGCAGAAAATTAAATAAATGAAAAATAAATAAATTGTATACTACTGTAGTCTTAAACATAGATTTTCAAGTACATCAAAACTATAAGATTTTAACAAACCCCAAAGTGTAAGTCCCACAACACAGAAATATTAAAAAAAATCAGATGAAATACACCAGCCAATGCTCTGCAATAGAAAAAAATAAACACCACCAGCCAGTACTCTGCAATACAAAGAAAATGCCCAATAACAAATTAAGCACATCAGTCAATGTTCTACAATACAAATAAAATGATAAATAAATAAATCACATCAACCAATATGTACAATAAAATAAATAACAAATTAAGCACATCAATCAGTGTTCACAATAGAAAAAAAATGACAAATAAATAAAGCACATCAGTCGTGCTTTGCAATACAAAAAAATTACAAAAATTATGTAATGAATAATTATTTAAATATAGATTAATATATGGAAGCAACACCCTTCTTGAAAAAAATATATGGAAGCAAAAATTGAAATTCAACCAAATAAAGATATGATTAGTTTTCTTTAACCTAATTGAAGAACATAGAAAGAGGAACAACAAAACATATAAAGAAAATCGAAATAAGTAATAAATTTCAAAATTTTAATAACCTAATGAATTTATCATAAATATAGGCTTCCCACCTCATTTTGACATAATTGGGGTGATGCCTTCAAAAGTTTTCACCTCATTCTCTAACATATTTTCAAAATCAACTTTGTTTAAGGAAGAGTTTATATTAGTTTAATAAAAAATCAATTTAACAAAACATCAAATATCAATAAGAAATAAAATAAATAAAATAAAACTAAAGCCTCTTTGAAGACTAACCTTATTGTTGATAACAGAATATCATGGATGACACAACAAACCCAAGCTACTTCAAAAACCAGCTGTGTTGGAATGTCATAGGTCTTGAAAAGATAAACGAATTTAGAAAGAAATCATGAAAATAGTGCATCAAAATACACTGGTCTTTCTTAATAAAGAAACATAAAATTCATAATCATGATCAAATAGAGGGGGGGGGAACTAAAGTCAAGTACATAAACATTAAGAGGCAACAATACTATAACCTCCTCCTCCTTTAACCCACTAATAAATTATTCATTTTCAATGAAATTCTAACATCTTGCACAATAAACACTAAATTTACACAAAAATCCATGTTAAGCATATGTGACTTTCCCCAAAATATGCAAAGATACTAAATTAAATCGTTACACTTAAATTTAGTGAATTTGCAAAGGCACTTTACGGTCCACACTGAATAACCACCCATAAGATCCAATATTTTACGTTGATAGAGACTTTACAAAAATATTAGAAATCCACTGAACTACATATTAGTAGGAAGTTTTATAAAAGTAGTTAACATCAAGGATATACTTTACAAAATATTTGCCATATAATGTCTTCAAACTTGTTCTTTTACAAAAAGTACTTGGGATGCCTCTCTAATTGGTGAGTCCAATTGCCTTGAGTCCACTGTCAACATTGTACCCATCTACAGTGGCTTTGTCAATTGCCTTGCTCATACAAATCCTCATACTCTCCCGAATCTCCATCGGATCATGTTCTACCCATCTACAGATTCACAAACAAAACAACAATAAAAAAACAGAGCAATCACAGAAAGAGAGAGAGAGAGTTCTTCATACCCTGCTTGTGGGTAGAACTGAGTGAACTCAACCTAGTGAGATCTAATTGGGTGGGCATTTTTGTTGTATAGAATGAATCTAGTGCTGGTGGTTCCTTGATCGATTGACCCAATAAACACATTCTCTTTCGACAATTCTATTATTCTCTTCCTCCTTCGAAGAGTGTTATGTTGCGTCTCAAATTGACCAAAAAATAGAGCAAAACAGAGTTATGAAGATGAGGACACACACAAAGCGAGAGAGAGAGAGAGGGTGTGTTCAAAATTTAAAATCAGAAAGAAAGAGATGAGAGGAGCAAGTGTGTGAGAGAGACAGAGTGAGACATTTTCAACCGTTAGATTGATATCAATCTAATGGTCACTATTTTGACAAAGGGACAAAAGTCCCATTAGGATAAAAAAAAACAGAGCTGTTTTGTTATACGAAAAATAGATATTGAAACAATATGGATTAAGGATACCTTATTACAATTCCATCGGAGCAATGTAGTCTTCTTTACCCTCTTGAGCTCCGTAGCTTTTAATTAAAAGTTCGATTTGATCATAATTAAAACACGATTTTAATTAAAATACACTTTCAATTTATTTCCTTCTTTCATCATTTGTGTTTTTTTTTTAAACTTTAGTTACTTCCCTCTTCTATTTGGAAAATTTTATATCTTTATAAAAGATCCTTTATAATGTTTTCAAGTTTATTGTTTTGTAAGGATGCATAATTTATTGAAAATTAGTAATATTAAGGATTAAAAGCACCGTGCTCATCTTCACAAACTGTACAGTAAAAAAAAATTACACATAGATTATGCATATGCTTCAAAATATCACATTTCTCCATGCTCCAAAACAAACTTAAAAAGAACTATACCACTTGTGTATTTTTTATTCCCTTTCTTGAGTAGTTTTCCTTCCCTTTTCCTATAAGCTTCTTATTTGCCTTTACCTTTGCCTTTCAAAAAATAAGCAAAAATTATTAACAAAAAACATGAGAAGCAAATAAATTTGATTAGTAGGCTTACCCCACGAACACAAAGGACGTTGAAGTCCCATTCATTATGGATAACACTGACATTTCTGTTTTGAAAAAACTAAACCTGTGTATATATAAAAAAATCATATTAAGAAATGTAGATTAAATAAAAAATTAGTACAAAGATCTAATATTACTGTTTCCTCCAACATATCATCCACCTGTAAAAAATAATACAAAAGCATTTGATTATGAGAAAAATTATAAATAATTAGTAAGAAATTAAGCCTCGATTCATAAAATATAAACTAAACATACATAACCAAAAATATGAATGTTGTCCATGATTTGAATTAAAATGAACACCAAGGTTGTTGAAGAGGTTGAAACATCACAGACCTGTAGTGAAAAAATAACTCATTTAATAGTGCATTAAATAGATTGGGTTTAAATACCAATGGGTTGTACAATGATTGTTTGATTACTTAATTGCGCCATAATTTAAGTACAACAGGCTATTTCTTTCTCACTATAATTCTAATTTTCAGCAATCAAATAAAAACAAATGATCACAAAACACTACTTTGCATCTTAAAAAGGAAATCCAATTCACACATTTATCAAAATGACCCAAATCATTTATCAGAACACTAATCACATTTGAAACACTTCAATCTCATTTATGCTTTTATTTGGTACACTGAAATGAGATGAAATTAAATGAAATGGTAATTCCTTACACTTTCCGATGGAATGATCATTCCCTTATAATAGTTAACAACAATGATTTAGACCACTAAAAAATACATCACTAATAGCACTAATACATTGGGAATGGCAAAAAAAAAAAAAAAAGGCATAGAAAGTGGGCAAGGCCCATTGCCACATCATTAGTGCTCCTCCTAATGCTCCATTTTTAGTGCTCCCAAGCATTTTTCAATAGTTAATGATGACTCTCATTGCAATAAATTTTTCATTATTCTTTTAGTCAACCAAACATGAGAAGTGTAAGGAATCTTTACACTTTATTACAGTAAACCAAACACTACCTTAGAGTTTCATGTGACATTTTATTGGAAAAGATTAAAACATAGGGAAAAGGAAAACTAGGAAAGAAACTCAATCAAATTGTCAAGTAAATAGTATGGAAGTAAACAACATTTTTCCTTCCTCTAATCAATCATTAATTTGAAGACACTGCAAGTTGAAATTCCAATCTAATCTAAATATGCAAAATTCCTTTCAATACAGTACACCACCTCTATGGTAGTGATGTTGTACATACAATTGGTTGTTGGATGAATTTTGGTCAAAAGTCTACCCTTTTTGGCACTAATTTTTTCGGCCAAGCACATCTTGTAAGAGAGAGGTTACATTGCAAGAAAAAAATATAGGAGAAGTAGAAAGAAGCAAATCTATGTAAAACCAAGTTAGAAGTTAGTTAAAGACCCAAAATATAGGAGAAGCAAATCAATTTCCAACAACACATAAAACATATTTTCAGAAACTTCAATCCCATCCCATTTAGACTATTAACTCTATAGTTTCTGAAAATCTATATAAATATAAAAAAATGGCTGGTATGGATTACAAATATAAGTAGGACATTTCCCAAAGCATGAAGGGCATGGCCAAGTGATTCCACATGAATAACTGTTTGGGACCCACTTTGAATGTTAGTGCTGCAAAGGTATCTAGGAATTGTTATTAAGATATCAAACATATCAAAAAAGTCCAAAAAACAGCAAAACAAATACAAAATGTAAAGGATAGTACTCGTACATTTGAATAAGTGGATTAAGGCATTGTGTCCGACAAATGGTTTTACCATCTTTCTTCAGCAGAATATAAGATTCAAAACCAGTTGCAAAATTGCCTGCACATGATAAGGAAGATTCAGAATAAAATGGATATCAAACCTGTGCAATTGTAGCACTCCAGTTTTACCATTTAATTTGTATCATATGCCATAGAGATCAACACTTTTCTGAAATTTCAATTTTTGGGATGTCATCAAATTAGACAACCTATAGCATGCTAGATGTCAACAACCTTATTTGTCTGACTGGTGACTATGTCCTTATAACATATATTGAAACAGCATAGTTGGGTTAGCAGTCAATAGTTAAACCGTCGCCCAGAAAAATGGAGTTGAAGAACCAAAAGAACAGCCCACCTTCATTTGGTTGCTCATTTAAGTTATACTGAGCATCTACCATTCTTAGACCTGCAAAAATGGGCCATATACCAAACATAAGAATACTGAAATAATAAAAATAAATAAATTTGATGCAAAAACAAAAACGAATGAAAGAGGTCAGCCAACTACGTTGGTAAAAACTATAAATGGAAGAACCACTGAAGCAGTCATCTTAGCCAGAGGTGGCAACTAGCAAGAAGAGAAGTACCACTCTAAAGCCTAAAGTTCTAACTCAGAAGCACAGAATTTTCACTAAGGATATATCCATTTATCAAGATTTTCGTCAGGAAGTTGCAAAGCCCTCTAGCTTTTTTTATCCTCATCCTTATGTTTTTTCCTATACCTTCTTGTTCCTAACTTTTGAGTTTAAAACCTTGAAAGTTTTTTATTTTTTCTGTTTAAACTCAATAGTCAAAGTTCGCACTGTTCAATACGCATAAAAAAATGTCATTGAGGAAATAAGTTTTCTTCATACATGCTTACAAAAGCTACATATTAAGCTGCATCATCAAGTTGCTCTTTAACACTGTAGTGAATGTCTTAGATGCTGTAAAAGTGTTGTGTTGACTTTCTGCAACCAGAGTTCCCTGAAACATGACCAACTCTGCCACATGAAATGGCATTCAGTGCACCATTTACCTCACAAACATGGAGTGCAAAAAGTGACCCCATAGCTTACACAAATTGCTTCAACATGAAAGTAGAATTAAATGCAACAAAATTTTCTTAGCATTGAATTATTAAATATATACAAATCATCTTCCTTTTCTGTTTGGTTCCAAATTTTGCACTGAAAGAAACATGTGAATGTTGTATTTATAAATTTCATTAAAAAATGCTATTCAAGCCTCCGTTTCTGGCAGATCCCATGAAGTACTGTCCAATATGTGACCAAATCAGCAAACCTCCGGTTTTTCATCATCTCCCTCAAAAAGTTCACTTCTTCATCAACTTCTCCATCAAGAGCCAAAGAGTTCACAAGGGAGTTGTATGCCTTACTGCTTGGAACAAACCCTTTCTTCATTTCATTACACAAATCCCTACCATTTTTCGTTCTCCCTTGGACACATAGCCCATGAATCAAATAATCATAGGAATATGAATTGGGCCACCACATCCATTTTTTCTCTATCTTGCAGCTTGTAAACTTAATATGGTCAAGGAAGATGGATTGGGTTTCTAAAAGTTGAGTGGAACAAAGCTGTTATATCGAGATGTAAGTGGTTCCTATTCATCAATAATCAAGACTAAGTCTAGTGTAAATGTGTTAAAGCCTAATTGCTGAAACAAAGAAGTTTCTACGAAGTTAAACACCCCCAGTCTTGTTCATGGGCGTGGAGAAAAATAATAACAGTGAAACACACTAAGATTATCACCTTTAACATGGCTGCACAAGGCAATTCATAAATACATATAAGTAGTATGCATATGCCAAGCACGCTGATATGTTAAGTTGAAACCATCTAGCAGATATTTCCACACATTAACATTCTAGAACATAAATTGATCAACGTCTTAGATGCCTGATAAATAGAGCATTTGGGCCCATTCAAAGTCTGAAACCTGATCAAAGTAATACATTCACACACCCTCCTAGGAAATACTTAAGGATCATCAACAATTTGGAAGAAATTTATTTAAATACATCAACAATCATTTAGCTGTTGGACTATGATCTAGGACAGCTCAATGTTACATCAGTTTGTCAAGTGAAAGAAAAATACATTGGTTCATAAAATAAAATAAAATAACTGCTGAAGTTTTAAAAAACCAAGAGGTTGAGTATTTGAAACATCAACAATCACCTGCGAAAGATGTCTCATATGGTATGCCAGTTTGTGCTCCTTCCAGACAATGGATCACCTGCTCCAAACAATTACAAAGGTAAATATTAAAGAGAGAAACAATAATGAAAATAGCACAGACAATTAAGCAAGCAACCAAAATAATCAGATTTACTCATTTGATCAACCATTTCATTGTCAAATACTACATGACGCAGCAGAATAAATCACACGAGGCAAGATATCGTTTTCTAGCAGACGAACAAAATCCTTGAATCCAAAAGGAAGAAGAAAAACAATTTCAAGAACTGAATTATATTGCATCAAAGATGATTTGTCCTAAGGCATACATGCGTATTTATAATAAACTGAACCATAATTAAATAAGGAAACAAGGAATTAGGATAATTCCTTGCTAAACACGAAAATAAACAGAAAATTACCAAAAATAGAAAATATGATTTAAGCCCAAATCTACATACTAAGAAACAATAGAAATGCGCCAAAACAGACGGTACTAAAAACGGACTTCCCAAAATAAAGTTATTCCCAAAACGACACTTTTTTAAAACGGCAAAATCGCTAATTTGAAATGAAGAAATTTGGCTAAAATCCACCATTCATCATCGCCGAGGACGGCAATGACTTTGATTTAAAATGTTGTTTCCGATTAGACTACCAAATTTGAGACACTTTCGAGCTCGTCCCAAAAGTGTCACTATTGCTCTCAATTTGGTTTCTTTCTTGCCTTTTGGCGGTCCAATTTTTCCAAGTCTTCGGCTACTTGTTCTATGACTGCCTCATTTATAAATTAGTTAAGCAGTGGAGATCTTATTATTACTTCTTTTGGTTACTTGCCATGAAGTAAATTGAATTATTTTCCTGGTTAAATTAATAAGAAAAGGCCTTCCATCTAAGCTTCAAACCTCGAACATGGGCTCTTAAGCACTACATTCAATTCAAAAGTGTTAGATTAATTACCACAGTGCATTATGCCATCAATTCACAGGTTAGAAATGCCATCAATTAGTGATAGTGCACAATGTACTCAACTGCATTGATGAACATAGCACCAATTAAAGCACATAAGAGAATATCAAACTTCAACAAGGACATACATATTTTTTCACATGGTAGTTGTGGCTAAATCATATGCCCTAGCATCCTTTGTGCCTCCTAAAAGGAACCTAGGTTCTTAAATTACATGTCTGATATGTCATATGCCTTTTTCCAAATTATATCTATAAAAAGCTAACTGGACTTACATGTAGAAGAGCAGTTGCAATCATAGGCTGCAATACATTAAGCTCAAAATGGAAATTTCATCCACCCATTGTAGTGACAACATGTTTTCTCACTACTGAGTTCTCCAATTAATGTTTATCATCTAAGTAAACCAAAATAAGACAGTAAACCTTACCTGAGTGCAAACCATAGTAAGGGCCTCTCATCTTAATTTTCATTCTAAGGGACTAATAACAGAGCTAAAGAATAAAACTCAATTTCTTCAATTCTAGTTTCTGACAATTTCTAAGTAGATAAACAGAGGCAAATGGAGAAATATGATCAGACAAAACGAAAACATGCTGAATTTTCAAGCTTAGGAAGCAACAAAAAAAAAAAAACAAAAAAATGAAGAAATAAAATTGAATTGCATTCATTGAATAATTGAAATCATCAAATTTGAATATTGCACAGGTCATCCGTCGATCCAAACCCTAAGAGCATATTCAAATTGCAAAATAAGAAGAAATGAAGGAAGATAGAAACAGAGAGAAAAACTTCCGAGAGAGAGTACCTTGAACTCGATCAAAACCCTAGATGTAGATTCAAATCCAAAAAGAAGAAGAAACAGAGAAAGAAACTTGAGAGAGAGAGAGAGTGTACCTTCAATGATTGAGTTCGAAAGAATCAGGAAAAGCTGATTGTGCTTTTAGAAAGAAACAGAGATAGCACAAGATTGAGAAGAACATTAAGAAGAGAGAGAATGAGATTGAGGGACAGAGAGAGAGAGAGAGAGAGAGAGATTCATACCAATGTCAGACCGAGAGAAAGACAGAGCGAGAATGCATGCGAGAAAAGAACGATCATTGTGAAGGACTAGGGCAAATATAAGGCAAAAGGGGAAAATAAATAGAAGAAAATAAACAATAAATTAGTTATTTGCGACTGATTATCAGGTGGTCGCAAATTATAGGGTAGCAAAAGGCCTTTTTTCTAGTAGTGTAATAACATGTTACTCTGTCTTACTCTAATTCACAGTAACATTTTACTGTTACAAAAAACAGAATACATATTAGATGAACCAACCAAAAATACACATACAAAATATTTTTAAACTTGTATAAAATAAAATAAAATAAAAATGGTCCTCGTCAAAAGAGTTATGTGATATATATATATATGCACGGGCAATATTGTCTAAGAAAAAAAATTTTACTACGTTCGTACTCATTTATGTGCCTCCTCCTTGTGGAGTTTATGAAGCAGAATAAATTGAATTATACTTTTCACCAAATATGGATCCAATTAATAATAAAGGGACTTATGTATAGGTCCTAATGGTGGATTCATTGTTCAATAGGTCCTATGATAATTAATAGCATTTTTCATCATACACTATTAAAAAAGTCACTAATTATTAATTTTTCGTGACAATTTGAAAATTTTATCACAAAAAATATTACTAATTATTAGTTTTAACGACAGTTTAAAAAAATCGTCACAAAAAAATCACTAATTTTCAGCTTTCAGTGACAGGTTGAAAAACTCTTCACAAAAACGTCATTAATTGTAAGTTTTAACGATAATTTATAAAAATCGTGATAAAAAAAAAAGTTACTCATTGTCAATTCTTAACCACATGCAAAAAAATCGTCACAAAAAATTATTTTTAGTAACGATTTTATTACGACTTATTTTTAATAGGACATGATATGAATTAAATCCAACTACTAGAACCTATTGATAATTTACCCTTAACAATAATCATTATGCCTATCTAAGAAAAAAAATATTATGAAAATCAAACACAACACAATTAATACAAATAAACTTCCAAACTTGAGGAACAAGACACATGTACACTAAACAAAAAAAAAATTTAGTTGCCAAAAGTCAATATTTAGTCACCGAAAGCTTTAGTAACCTGAAACCTAAACTAACACTGCCCAATATTTCTGTCTTCTATTGTAGCATATTTGGTGACTAAATATTTTTTTAGTTGTCAATAATTAATATACCTTGATTAAAAAAAATTAGTAGTAAAATCCTGAACAATGCCAACCAATTTAATTTTTTGTTGTCTACTATACAACTTTCAACTAAATTTCTTTTAATCACCAATTTTGATCGCCAAAAGTGTAAATTGTTGTAGTGTGAGAAGATTCGAATCATGAACCTCCTAATGAGGTGTAAGAGCATCTCCACCTGATATGTCAATTTCAACATGGCAGTCCAACAGTTCTATTTTGGCTGCAAGAATGAACTCAACCCGATATGTCAAAAGCTGACATGGCTTTGGCATCATCCCCTCATGTCAATTTTGATATGTTCCCCACTTCAGGCATTTTCTTTTTTCTATTCTTTTCTTTTTTTTTTCAAATAAAAGAAGACCAACAATGCACAATTTGTGGTTATCAGTTCCCACGTCATGCAGGGTTTTTTTTTTACCAACGGTTAATATTATTTGAAAATCAACCTGTCTTGTCATGTACGGTAATTACTGTTGTAAATAATATATTTTTTAATTATTTTTCATTTTATTTTATCATCTATAAATTTGGAGCTGAGCATGTGATTTATAATGATATTTATGTATTGTCAATTTTTTTTAAATATGTATTGTAATTTTTCTTTTTTCATCAAATTTTTAAAAAAAAAATGTTTTAAGTAGCAATGAATAGAAATTTTAAATTTTGTTAAAAAATTATTTTATAAATATAGAATTTAAAAAAAAAATACTATTTAAATGGCATCAAACCTCTATTAAAAATAAATTTATCTCAATTAGTAAAATAAAAGAATTCAAAATTTAAAAATAATAGAATAATAAATTTAACATATTAGGTACAGAGCTTCCATGTCAAATTGCCACCTAAGTCTTTAAAAAAATTTGACATCTCTAAGATTGAAGGTTTGAGTGGAAATGCTCTAAGGATTTTAGCCAACAAATTAACCCCGATTGGTTAATACAAGTAAATGTTGAATATAAGATAATATTATCGATTAGTGAATCTCATACTATATTATTGTAGCAATATAACTAACTAATTAAAAAAAAATTGCCATATCGCAATAGTGAGACTACATAGTTGAGTTTGTACAATTACTTACTAAATTCATTTACAATCATTTACTAACTGATGAAATCTTAAAGGTTGTTTGGAAAGTACTAAATTAATATATTTTTTAATTTTTTATAAAAAAATATGTAAAAAAATATAGAGATGATGGGACTCACATAAGTTAAAAAAATAATATATATATGTACTTTTTTAGTATATGTCACCATCAAATAGTTAAAGGCTTTTTTTTTTTTTTGGGCAAAAAAATCACTGATATAATTGTGGAATATGGGAAAGGTTGTTGTCACAAATAGATCTTGACGTCATTTTGTTTTTTCCAATCTACATTTTATCCCTTTCTTTATTTTCAACAACTCTCCTAGTAATGAGACATGTCCCATATCAAAAGTTTGTAGAGCTGAAGTTGGGTATATAAAGCACCATTAGTGAATTTTCCGACTTTGTTTCTTTCAACCAAACCTCTCAATCAAGTAACATATGGGTCTCTCTGTTATTAGAATCGTACGATTTGCGATTCGAATCGTACGATTTGATTCGATTCAGTAGGTAATCGATTCGAACAGGTTGTGTGAATTGCAAATAGCTATGAATTGTAGGTGAATCGGTGAATCGAATCGGTGAATCGGTGAATCGAATCGGTGAATCGTGAATCAATTCAATTCGCTAAAATCGATATTTGGCTTTCTTTTTTGAGTTTTTATTGTTGGAAAAGGGTTCATACAACCTTTTTAAGGTCTCTAAGATTACTATATGTCATCTTTTGACTTTCTCTTCCTCCCTATTTACTCTCAAATACACAAACTTTAGCGGGGGAAAAAAAAAAAAGAACTCTCTACAATATTCTAGGCTTACATATTCAATTTTATCTAAATACTTGCATTTACAAAATGAATTTTTTGAAGGCATCAAGTGAGATTTTTAAAAAAGTTTGAAGATTTTGGTTTTTTAACCTTGTAAAAAGTTAAAAACATTGTTTTTGAGTTATTGTTATTTGAAAATTGAAAGTTTGTCTTCGTTTGCTTTCATCATTAAGAACAGTTGATAATAAATAGTATCTAAAAGGGAAAAAGGTGAAGTGGTAAACATTGGAATCAATGTTAACTTCTTACTTAGACCACATGATCATCATTTAAAATAATATTTTTAGTGATTTGTGTCTAAATATTTCATATTTATTAGATATATTTAATATCTAAGTGTGTAGATATATTTTCTATATAATTAAAAAAAGATGACCGAATCTTTACGATTCACGATTCGATTAGATTCGCGATTCGGTACAATACCATTTCGATTCACGATTCGAATCCCGATTTGACAACTATGATGGGTCTATTAATATGATCCAAAAGTTTAAATTTATGTTGTTAAAATTACCCATACAAACTTTTGATGTGAGACAAGTTAAAATAGTGACCCATATGATTGGATGCATAAGTAAACTCTGATATCATTTTGTAATACCCACCATTTACTTGTCCAAATAATTTGTGAATCTACCAACATGATCGAACAATTTAAATCTAAATTTACTAATTAACAAGTTAATAGAACCTCATATTAACTTGTTAATAAATAACTTGAATTTAATAGAACCTTATATAGCCAAAATAATTTTATGTACCCACACTCATCTATTCTGAATTTATCCCAAATGAAATTGTGCGATTGTAATTGAATTTGTGTACTGTGATTTCTATGTAAACTACAAAATAATAATTCTGAATAAATTCAGATGATAAGAATGAATTTATAATATTACTTGTATATCCAAGATCACTCATGCAAAAATCTGACAAGTGACTATTGCCTCGACAAACCTTCACCACCAGTCCACATGTTTGCAGCAACCACCACCTGTCACCAATTCATTCTCCATCATCATTGGTAAGTCCTTTCCTCTGCTTCTCTTTGCCTCACTATATCACCTATTCATATGTATACATAGACTCGTTTCTGATGTACCAAAAAAAATATAAATATATATATACGTAGGCATTATTTTTAAATTTTGTCTTTGTTTTCTCAACCTAAAATTTCTGTCCAAATCCTGCTATTGACTTTCTACCTTGAATTTTATATTTGAATTTTTTTTAATTGAAGTGGTTGATTATTTGTTAATTGATGTGGCAGAGGGGTTGGGGGAGAGGGATGAGGGATGATGGTTGTAATAGAGGAGTGGGAATGGCGGGGTTGGGGAAGAGGGCGTTGGTGGGTGGTGGCAGCAGAGGGGTGGAGTTGGAGGGGTTGGGAGAGGAAGAAAAGGATATTGGTGGTGGCAGTTGAGGGGTTTGGGGAGAGGATGCTGGTGGACACAACAATTCATCTAGTTGTCAAGCCATTCTCAACTTCCAGATTTGTTTCAAATTGATGACACATTGGCGGCGCCAATAGATCCATCCAAACACACAACCAAAGACAATACAAAAAAATAGCCACACATTGAAATCAGCAAAGCAGATAAGGCAAACACTTATAGATTCATAACGAAGCATAGCATTTCAGTTGATGAAGTCAAAAATGTAGAAATCCAACAAGGTTTAACTGCCAAACAAAAATTAAGAAAAAATTATCATAGGTTTCCTTTGAAAATAGGGAAAGTGAGAAAAACCTGTCTACTGAGTATTAGTGGCCCTAGTGTAGACCTGCTGGCTCGCATGAGCAGACACCATCCTAATGGAACCTCTTGCCATCAAATCCTTGATTGCCTTGCGTGCTAGGGATCCATTAATCTGAAAGTGGGGTGAAGAAAAATTATCAATAAAAACTCACCATTGACTCAGACATATAAATCCAGTGTGCAAACAATCTTTGCATCTAACGGTGCACGCCAATTATAATGGTCTAGAAGCACCAGAATTTACAACTACAGATAAAGAAGGAAGAATTCAAGCATACCCTCAATCTGTCAGACAGGATCGATGGAGTGACAAGCTTGTGCTTTGAAGCTTCTGAAAGAAGCTTATCATATTTTGCCTTGCGAAAAGAACCATGTTGTTTACCTTCTCCTTTTGCTTGCCTTTACTCCATTTCTGTACAAAAATCAGTTAAATTAGAATTAGAATACTAAGAGATTGCTAAGCTATTGAACTCGGTAAACCCATAAAGACAACCAGCATTTAAATGATTTGTGAAGCGCATAATAATTGTTATATAAAAGGCATAGTATCATAGTAATTATGGGAATTTCACTACTTGGTGCAGAGTAAATGTAAAATGCAAATAAAGCCGTATAGCACTTGAGCAAAAACAATAATCACAACCAACAACCATATGTAAAAGATAATTGATTATGAATATTAGATAAATGATCACAAATTCACAATATATAGCATGCATAAACTAATTCAGACAACTAATTTCTCATAAAAAGATAATTGATTATGAATAATAAAAAATACGTAAACAAACCCTAATCAATATGTAAACTGAACACAGCCATCATAAAGAGGGTCTGAATCAACGAGTTTGACAACCATAAACACCCAATTCAATGCCATTAAGCCCTAAATAATACAAAAAGTGTACTTCAATTAGTAGCCATTTCATACTCCCAATAGGTACATCAAGCAAACCCTCACCATTGATTCATCACATCACATCACAAACTAGGTTCCAAGTTTCTCAGATTTGCTAAGAATAACACCAGAAAACCCAAAAGAAAAAACCTTAAATAAATCAGAAATCAATCAAATGATTCCAAAGAAGCAAATTTCTTACAACAATTGATTCTATTTCAGCAATGCATTATTAAACGCAATCTGACACATAATGAAAAACCCAACAACATTCACAAGTAAAACCTCAACAATCAGCAATGAAGTAACAAATCAAGCTCTCAAATTTAACACAAATGGAACTTCATAAACCCTAACCCCAACAAACCCATGATTCTTACCTTCTTTTTCTGCTTTCCTCCGCCAGATTTCGCTGGCTTCGACGACGGCGGAGCCTTTTCCTTCTTCGGGGCCTAATAACAACAAATAAACAAAGTGCTTTGCTTTCTCAAATTAAAAACACAAAAACAGAGAACACAAGACGAACATTAAAGAGTTATGATTTGTTTGTTATACCATGACGATTTTTCTAGGGTTTTGGCGGAGATTTTTTTGGGTGAAGCTGCTGCGGCTGGGATTTAGAGCGCCGTGAAGGGTTCAGATAGGGCAACAAACAGAGTATATATCTGTATGTGTAAATGCGTATACTTGATTGATATTGATAAGAAAAAAAAAATAGGGGCTTTGTGAATGAGCAATGATTCATCCCCTTTTCCCCACACCCGCTTTGACTCCGTCTCTCTTTTATTGGTTACATTTTTTTTTCTTTTTCTTTTTCTTTTTTTTTCTGCTCCTCCAATCATCACCCACCACGTGGCAAAGGGGGGTGAGGGGTGACCCCCAAAAGGGGGTCTCAAACATTATTCTTTGTGAAATATGATTATTTACACAAAAACTCTTAAATTAAAATATAATTTTAATCTTTTAAATTATACTTTTAAATTATTAAAATGTATCATTTTATCTCCTAAATTATTGAAAAGTATCACATTGTACTCTAACGAAAGAGGACAAAGTGAAACACGCCAATAATTTAAGAGGTTTATTTATATGTTTTTATAGTTTAGGAAGCAAAGTAATACTTCTCAATAGGTTATGGATTTTATTTGCACGGATTTAGGTCATGTTTGTTTGGCTCCATAAGTGGTTGGATTGGACTATCAATTATGTAGGTCCTACATAGCCTATGTTTGGTTGACAAAAATAAAAGTGGATTAGTAGTGCCATGAGACTATGAATACCCTCATAGAGGAGGGATTAGCTTAGTTGGATTTTGGGTGAGATTAGGAAAATAGTGAAGGGATTGAGTATATTTTATAAATTTATTTTTTATTTTTTTACCAAGTGTACCTGTTTGTTTTAATAGTTGTTCTAATTTTTTTAATATAGAAATTATTTATTTATTTATTTATTTATTTTATATAAAATAATTTAACAATCTCATCACTAATTACCTCCCATACTATCATCAAAACAAACACATTTTTACTTAATCTCCTCACTAACAATCCCAATATTAATAATCTATTCACTAACAATCAGTGTGTTTGATTTGAGTTTTCTGGATTAAGTTTTTTGAAAATTGAATTTTTTTATTTTCGTATTCTTTTGTTTTTAGTGAATATTTTTTAAATTTTAAACAATTTTTTTACTTTTTTAGATGTACCTTAGTTAGATGTATCTAAAAAGTAAAAAATTTATGAAAAAATATTTTAAAAAATTAATAAATACATAGAAATACAAAAAATGTACTATATTCTTGTATTTTTTTTTGTATTTTTGGTATTTAGTGAATTTTTAAGAGATTTTTTTTTACAATTTTTTACTTTTTAGGTGTATTTATGTTAGGTATGTCTAAAAAGTAAAAAAATTGCTTAAAATATTAAAAAAATTCAGTAAAAATAAAAAAACACGAAAAATAAGAAAGTAGAATTTTTTGAAAACTATTTTCTGAAAAATGAAAACAAGCAAGCTGCCTAACAATCTCATCTAACCTAATCTGCGAAACAAACGTAGTTCAGGAGTCAAAGTGATACTTTTTAATAATTTAAAAAAAAGTTGTGTAAATAATCCTATGAAATGTGGTACGAATTTATTTTGGAAAAATTATTTGTAAGTCCTATTATGAAAACTTGTTTAGTGTGAAATCTTGTAAAACTTTTTTATAGAGTCTAAAGTCCTATTTAAATAGGAATGTATTCCATGAGATCCTATATAGTGTAAATCAATTGTAGTAGTGGATTATTATATCCCTATTTTGTTCTATTATTGTACGCTTAATTCTCTCTCATATATGAAATTTGGTTTGGGATGTTACATAAGAATGGTTATTTTTTCCCGCCCCACACCCGCACCCACACCCACATCCCCCACCTCATTCCGCACGGATTTTTTCCACCCCGATTAAGAAATGGGGTGGGGATGAATTTTGCTTCCCCCGAACCTCGTCCCGATTATATTTACTATTAAATATATTTATATGTATATAATATATATAATTTATTTATTTTTCATTATAATAAAGTTAAAACAGTAAAATATTATACTTAAAATTAATTTTTATTCATTTATTTTCTATCTTGTATAATATAATTTTCATTAAGTATAAATTATTATTCATAATATACTATATTATCAATCATTTTTATAATATTTTATTTTTTAACTTAAAAAAATAACTCGCCTCCTTCCTCACACCCATCTCGCTTCTATCACCCTCCCGATTTACCCCACCCCCGATATGATATGGGGTGGGGGCAGATTTCTATTTACCCTCCTCAAACCTGACCTGTGAGTATCCCTACATGTTACTAGGGGTGCAACTCGGGCGGGTTGGAATGTTGTCCAAACCCAGCTCAAGTTGTGCTGAGACCTGCCCAAGCCCACGCCAAACCCGAATTGTAACACGAGGTTTTCTGGCCAAGCCCAACCCGAGTTAAACCCGAATTGCTTGAGTTGCTTGAATTGTAAATGAATTTCAGCTTTTTTTTTTTTTTTTTGCAGCTACATTATTAAATTATTAAAATTTGACTCTATTTATAATTTTTTTTAATAGAAAATCATTAATATCATCAAAATAAATAATTTATATAATGTAAGAGAGATGTCACTATAGTAGTCCTTACAATTTATAAGTGAAAATAAAAAGAAAAAAGGGTAAGATTTTATGTTATTTGTATATATAATATATATTCAATATGATTTAATAATATAAATTACTTTAATATCATGTAATGGCTAATAATTCATATGTATATTTAATATTTTTATATATCAATATATGTATAATTTGGATTTCAGATTGCTCGGGTTGTGTGACGTCTTTGCCCAAGCCCGCCCAAATTTAATTCAGCTTCTGAATTTTTGCCCGAGCCCGTACCGAATTTGAAAATAGTTTGTCCAAGCCCTAAAAAAATTCGGGCTGGGCTCGAGTTGCTCGGGTTGAGCCCATCAAAGTTGCACCCCTACATGTTACATTTAGAAGGTTACAGCTGTTAATTGAAAATTTAAAATGCAAACAACAGTGGAATATGAGAATGTCACGTTAGGTTTGAGATATTATATGTTACATTTAAGAGGTTACATTATTCATAATTCAACAGTGAAGCATTGGAATTACACATTGGGTTTGGGATAAGAAGCATATGAGAATGTTACGATGGGTTTAGATGTTACATGTTACATTTACATTGGATTTTGAATGAGAAGCATATAAGAATGTCACGTTGAGTTTGGGAATGTTACATTGGGTTTGGGATGTTACATGCTATATTTATGTTTTGAATTTTAAATTTCCAAACATATAGATATGACCACAATCTATGATAACATTAGATTTCTCATATGTGATATTGCCATTAATTAGGTTATTTTGAATTTCAGAAGCAAATGAGAATGTCATGTTGGGTTTGGAATGTTACATGTTACATTTTCGTTTTAAATTTTAAATTTTCAACCGTATGAATATGATTATAATTTATGGTAATATTGGATTTTCCATATCTGGTATTGTCATTAATTAAGTTTTTTTGAATTTTAAATTTCTAACCATACAGATATGATCACAATCTATGGTAACATTGGATTTCCCATATATGGTACTAGCCTATCACCCGTGTTATGCACGAGGATAATTATAGATACTCATATTTGTTTTAGATTTTTTTTAATATATAAATTATGTTTTTTAAGATTTTTTATAAAAATAATTTAACAATCTTATCACTAACTATAGTGTATGGGAGAAGTTGAAAAGGGTGTTGTAGTAACTATACACGGTTTGTATCTATAATTATTTGTTTGAGAGGATTTTAAATGCTGATCAAGGGATTTTGACCAAATCAATAAATGCAGGCATGTGGAAAGACATGTGGATTGAAAAAAAATTAATAAATGCTGATAAGAGAATTTTGACCAAATCAATAAATGCTGTGTTTTTTTTTTAATAAAAAATTTAGAAAATTCAGATTGGGATTATTTAGAGCCATTGAACAAATTACAATCACATTTTTCTTTTTGTGAGTTAACTTCAATCATATTAAAAAATCAAATTATAAACAAAATGAGATAACTTCAATCATACAAATCACAATTTTTTTAATGCTATCTAATCATCATCAATAATTAAAAAAACACAATAATTTATTTTTCAAAAAACATAGTGAGTTAAAAAGATCAATTACAATTTTTTTTGGGGTCAAAATACAATCTAATAATTGGTACGTTATGCGACCCTAATGAATACAATCCATTTTATTTTTCAAAAAACATAGTGAGTTAAAAATCAAATCACAAATTAAGTGAATTGATAGTTAAAAAAACACAATAATTTTTTTCAAAAAACACAGTGAGTTAAAAAAATCAATTACAAATTTTTTTTTCAAAATACAATCTAATCATTATCAATAATTGGTACTTTAAAAATCAAATCAGAAAAAAATAAACCAAATCACAAATATTTTTATGCTATCTAACTACAATCATATTTTTTTCATAAATAATTGTAAAGAAAAACTATTAAAACAGTAAATAAAATATTAAATCACATTAAAAAAAAAAAACCATTGAACAAATACAATCACATCACATTTTTCCCATAATAAAATAAATAAATAAATGAAAAAAAGAACCATTGACTAACTACAATCACATTAAAAAAAAGAACCATTGAACTAACTACAATCACATTTTTTTCTTTGTAAGTGTTTATGTTTCTTTAACTTCAATCATATTAAAAATAAAATTAAAATAGCAAATAAAAAGATTAAATAACATTAAAAAAAAAACCATTAAACTAACTACAACAATCATATTAAAAAAAAGAGCCATTGAACAAACTACAATCACATCATATTACAATCACATTTTTTTCTTTGTGAGTGTTTATGTTTATCTAACTTGAATCATATTAAAAATAAAATTAAAATAGTGAATAAAAAGATTAAATAACATTAAAAAAAAAAAGAACTATTAAACTAACTACAATCACATTAAAAAAAAGGAAATTCAACTAATTATAATCACATTTTTCTCTTTGTGAGGGTTTATATTTATCTAACTTCAATCATATTAAAAAATCAAATTATAATTTTTTATTCGCTAGACAAATCACAAATATTTTTATGCGCTATCTAACTGCAATATTAAAACAGTAAACAAAAGGAAAAGTCAAGGAGGAGAAAACAAAAAAGAGACTCACTGTTTGCAATAGGTATGTGAAAAGTTAAAAAGAGTGTGTGAATTGGAGAAGTTAAAAAGACTTGAAAAGGTATGTGAACAGTTAAAAAGAGTGTGTGAATATATAGATATAGATATAGATATTTATATTTGTTTTAAATTTTTTTTAATATACAAATTATTTGTTTTGGAAAAGGTACTACAGTAATTATGAGAGAAGTCAAAAAGTCTTGTGGGTTGAGAGAAGTTAATAAATGTTGATGTTTTGTTTTTTTTAAAAAAAAATAAAAAATTAGAAAATTAGGATTAGCATATTAGAACTCCCACAGGCCTTGGGGGTTAGAAACCTCATTTTGCTTAATATATAGTACTAGCCTATCACCCGTGCTATGCACGGGATAATTATAAATATTTATATTTGTTTTAAATTTTTTTTAGTATGTAAATTATATTTTTTAAGATTTTTTATAAAAATAATTTAATAATCTTATCACTAACCATAGTGTATGGAAGAAGTTGAAAAGGGTACTGCAGTAACTATACACGGACTGTATCTATAATTATTTGTATGAGGGGATTTTGACCAAATCAATAAATATAGTCATGTTGAAAGACATGTGGATTGAAAAGAGTTAATAAATGCTGATCAGGGGATTTTGACCAAATCAATAAAGGGGAATTTTTTTTCAGCTCCCTAACAATACTAATTTAGAGGATAAAGGACACCCAAAAAAATAGTGATGCATCAGGTCCCTGAACAACTTGGCGCGCGTTTTTAATTATTTTTGTGGACGAAAATACCCTTGCCAAAATCAACACAGAAACGATACTCATTCCGACGTCTAGTTCCATTCCAAGCATCCAACATCTTCACGAACACCAGAACAGCAGAATTAGGGTTTCAACATCATCTTCACCATCGACGTTAGAGCTTCGTTCTCTTCTGCACAAATCATTCAAATTCCTTCCAAACAAATTTCTCTGACCTTCCTTAGAGTTTCGTTTTCACAGCTCATCGTCATCTCAGTCCACCTTCGTCACGTCGCATCTTCATCTCAGGCCATATCAGCTCGTCATTCAAAGTTTCATCCTAACTCTGGTAAGTTTTTCTACAATACAACTAGATTTTCTCTGGAAACACAGTTAATTGCATTTTATAGTAACCTTCCATAAATTAGGGTTTCACTTCCGTAATAAAAAGCTACCTGAATTTGGAAAAAGTTATTTCTGTGGAACTTATTCTTAAACATGTCTGTGTGATTTTATCTGTAAATTTCTCTGGCATTTGAATTTCTCTGATTTTTGCTTGATGTATGTTTCTTCTTTCAATTTTCTCTGGCATGTTTATTTTGAAAAAGTAATTTTCTGTGTTTTCATCTAATTCTTGAACATGTTTCTGTAATTTTGTCTATAAATTTCCCTACTCTGTAAATTTCTCTGTAATATGTATTTTGAATTGGAATGTCTATCTTTCTCTGGAATGTCTATCACTCTCTTGCCTCTATCTAAGTTTCTCTGCTATTTATAATTTTCTCTGACCACATCATATCACTTTCCTTCCTTGTGTGTCTTTATCATGTTTAATTTTCTCTGGCATTTTAATATTATGGACTGGAATGAATGTTTCTTCTTTGAATTTTCTCTGACATGTGTATTTTGAAAAAAAGTTATTTCTCTGTGTTTTTATCTTATTCTTGAACATTTTTCTGTGATTTTGTCTATGAATTTCTCTGCGTTGTAAATTTCTCTAGAATATGCATTTTTCTCTGGAATGTCTATTAATCTCTTGCCTCTGTCTAAGTTTATCTGGTATTCATAATTTTCTCTGACAACATCACATCACTTTTCTCCCCTTGTGCGTCTCTATCTTGGTTAATTTTATCTGGTTGTGTATTTAAATTTCTCTGGCATTTTAATATTATGAATTGAAATTTTCTCTAGAATGAAAATTTTCTCAAGAATGTGTAATTTCCTCCGGAATGTGTATTTATCTCTGGTATGTTTATTTTGTTCAATTCTTGGTTTCAATGTGATGTAATTTTCAGTGGCATGTTTACAATACTTTGTTTATTTTATCTTGCTAATTGTGGAATGGAAATTTTCTTTGCCTTGCCATGTTTACTTTTCTCTGTCATTCATTTTCTTTGGTATGTTTACTTCTATATGTAATTTTAACAATTATTGAAAATTTCTCTCCCATGTTTATCATGCTTTGTTGATTTTCTCTGACATCTAATTTTTAATGTCTAATTTTCTCTGGCATGTCCAATTTTCTATAATTTTCCCTCATCTGTCATTTTCTCTGACATCTAAAATTTTCTTTTATCTGTAATTTTCTCCCTTATCTGTAATTTTCTCTGATATGTCCAATTTTCTCTAGCATGTTCAATTTTCTCTGGGATTTAATGTTGACATCTTTATGTTTTAATCATTGTCTAGAAATGGCAAAACGTAAAAGCACCAAAACACCAGAAACACCAAGCAAGAAACAGAAACTCTTTCAGTCTTCTTATGAGCTACGATAAAAAACCAGCAGCAAAACACTAGAAACACCAAGCAAGAAAGAACAACTCTCTTAGTCTTCTTATGATCTAAGATCAAAAACCAGCAGCAAAACACCACAAACTCCTCTCCAAATCACACAAGGTGATGAAGCAACTAGCATCCACATGAGTACCCCAACTTCAAAAACTCAAGCTCAAGGGGAAAAAAAACCTGTTAAACTCCACAGAAAGAGAGCTCACTACACCATTCAATTCCGATCCAACCTCTCATCTGTTGTCTCCTTTTTTCAAACACTTAAATTCAATTCAAAACAACTTGTAGAGCTTCAAAAGACCCCATTCTGGTATTTGATCCAAGCTCTAACCAGTGGAAGGATGGATCCAAAGAAATCTAGGAAATCTGATGATGATATAGTTGCCATAATCAAATGTTACAATGAAAAAACAAAAGCATTCACTGTTGGTAAGAAGAACCTGACCTTCACAACAAATGACATAACCTTGATTTTTGGTTTGGAAGGAGGTAAAGGAGCCATGTCATTAAGATACTCTAAAAAGCCAAAATCTGCATTCCTAAGGAGAAGATTCCAAAAGGACATAAGGCTCACTGGTCCTGTTCTTAAAAACGCCTTGGTCAAAGCAATGAAAGGCAAGCAACCAACAGACTTCAAAGATGTAGCAATCATTGTTACATTGTACTTGTGTCTCACCCTATTTTTTGCAACAAGTGGGAATTCAATAGGGTGGGTTTTTATACAGTATGTGGAACCTCTTGAATCAATGAAACAGTATGATTGGCCAAAAGCAATCACATCAACATTGATTGATTCTATTATGGCATTGCACAAAACTCCAGAAAAAGTTACGGGGTGTGTCATTGCATTGCTGGTAAGTATAATATCCATTCAAATTTGCAGTTATCATACTTACAAATTTGCAGTTATCATACTTACAAATTTGTGCATTTAGAAAATTTTATTTACTTTAATTTTCATCACAGTATTGGCTATGTGAACATGCAACTATCATTGACTCAGAACACAGTAACACAACTGACTTCCCAAGATGTGCCAAGTGGAACCTCCAAACCTTGACAAAACAGCTACAGAAGACACCAGTCCACTCTCTTGCACCTCGAAAGGTTAGATTCCTATTGCTCCTGAAATCTCAGTGAAATTCCAAAATTTCTCTGACAACTGCTTTGTTTCCCTTAATTTTCTCTGCAATCCAAATTTTTCTGACCACAATTGTAACACATTAACTTATATGCCCTGATTGCTTTTCTCTAATATCTGAATTATGTTGGTTGTTTCATAATTTTCTCTGGCCCATAAAATTGTTTCTCCTTGTGTCTCATTTTCTCTGGCCCATAACTTATTTGCCTTGCATCTTTTATAAACACTGTTTATTTCTGCCCTTCTAATGAATTTTCTCTGGAATCCAAATTTCTCTGACACAATTATAGTCAAACATTAACTTATATGCCTTGATTGATTTTCTCTGATATCTAAATTATGTTGCTCATTTCATAATTTTCTCTGCCTCATAAAATTAATTCCTTGTCTGTAATTTTCTCTGACCCATACAATTTTCTCTGAAGTTTGTTTCCCATTAGTATCATTAGATGAATTTTATTTTTCTTATTTAAATTTTTTCTCTCAGTGAATTTTGTAACATTTCTCTAATAAAAGAGCCTCCTGTTACGGATAGATAACAAGCAGCTAGTCAAAAACTCATCAGAGGAGTTCTGTCTTGGTAAAAACACAAAGAAAGAATAAAAAAAAGCAATTGTCAAATTCAAGGAGACATTACAAGATTCATCTGAAGGTCAAGCAATTGTCAAATTCAATGAAGAAGCAGAAGCCAACATAAAAGAATACGAAGCCAGCAATGGACAAGAAGCTCAAGCAAGCAGTGGAGAAGAAGAAGCCAGAGAAGAAAGTGAAAGCAGTGGAGAAGAAGAAGCCAGAGAAGAAAGTGAAGAAATAGAGGCAGAAGACAAAGAACAGAATGAACAGAAAGAAGAAAACAGTGAAGAAGAAGATGAACAGCAAGAAGAAAACGAGGAAAGTGATGAAGAAGAACGTAATGAGCCGGTGGACCAACACCGTGATAGCATTTCTGGCTCAACAATGCATCAGCCTCAAGAATTTAAGGAATCAAAGGATGCCCAAATTGTTGATCTACGTCAAAGACTAAAGGCACTTTCTCAATCTAAACAAGAAGAAGACAGAAATTGGATGGAATTACTTGCTGAAAAGGATATTTCAATAAGAATCCTGACATCACTTAACTCAGAACTTCAAGAAAAAGAAAGCACAATCCAAATGAAACTAAGGATGTTGGAGGTTGAAAAACAAGACGATATGAAAACAATTCAACAGTTGAGGAATTCAAATTCAGAGCTTGAAACAGAAAATGCTAAATTGCATGAACAAGTTCAAGAACTGTCAGTCCAACTAGCAACACAACCATACAGAACACCAACACAACTTCAACCACAAGGTCAGTGAAAATCTTGAGCCACAAAAAGTTATGTCCTTGTGTCAGCATAACTCAGAGAAATTTCTATTTATTATAATTTTCTGACATTGGTAATTTTCTCTGGAAATTATATTTCTCTAAACACATTAGTTTCTGCCGCTTATTTCTATTGATTTCTATTGCTCATTTCATTTTCTCTGTCTATTTTCTTATTCCATTTTTTAGGCTTGTTTGATTTTCACTGTGTCTAGTTGGAATGCAAGTTGAACAACAACCAACAACCCAACAAGAAGAAATGGCACACAAAGAACAACCGAAACAAAAGACGAAAGTCTATGGTAACTGGAAAATATTGAATCACATAAATTTACATATTGAAATATCATCTGTTACTTCAGAGAAATTTCACTTTTACTAATATTTTCACTGTCTACAGTAAAAAAAGATCTGACGTCAATGATAAAAAATTTAAAGGCAAAAGAAAGGAAGGAAAAGCAGCATGATCCAGAATTTCAATATCCCAAAGTTGCGAAAGTGACTAGAGCTTCAAAACAAGCTGCAAAGCAAGCTGAGCAAAGCAAGAAGGACAAAGAAGTGCTTGATGCTGATGCATACATCTTGCCTCAAC
This sequence comes from Camellia granthamiana, assembly GCA_036172215.1. Taxonomy (NCBI): domain Eukaryota; kingdom Viridiplantae; phylum Streptophyta; class Magnoliopsida; order Ericales; family Theaceae; genus Camellia; species Camellia granthamiana. Next base: position 3,851,409 of record CM069916.1, on the reverse strand, counting down.
CTATAAACATCAGAAAATCTTGGGTCTTTCCATAAACTCTTCCGATTTCAAGATTGATAAAAGATCACGTAAAAGACATGTTGCAGCACATATCAAATGTGTCTGGACTTGAATAAGTACAACAAACAAAATAGAAGATAACAAACAACAAATTACACACTTATATTCCATTAACAACAATTAAATCCCTTCTTTGTCATCTTGTAGGGCTTTAATTTGGACAAGTGAGTTGAACCTCATTACCTTCGAAGACATTGGAAACCTGATAAAGCAAAAAAAAATTGCTAACAATGTAAGTCTTTCCCTTTCATCAAAATTTCTCTGCAATATTCCATCAGCCTTTATAAACCAATATTACAATTATAAATCATATTTTTCAGGTCATTGATGGCTATGGAGAGATACTTTTGGCTGACCAAATGAGAGAAAGACAACAACCAACCTCATTTTTTTTCACTTCCATGAGCTTAGTATGTTACTACTATTTTATTTGATTTTCTCTGGAATTTACTTACTACTTTCTCTTCTTAAGATACTTCTTGGATGTTCTCTGAACAAAACCATTTTTGGATTTTCTCTAAACACAGAATTTCATCAAGATGATAGAAAATCAATCTTTTCGAGTGTCCTTATTTGACAAGCATATTGAAACAGCATAGAGGAACTATAGGTTCCTCCATTTCCCAATAAATACTGGAGGTAATGAGAAGTCCATAGCTGGAAATCACTGGACCTTGCTTATCCTGGACAAACAAGACAATTTATGGAGGTTCTACAACTCACTCAGGCCAAGGAGGGATGACGCAGAAGACAAATATGTCAAAGATGCAAAACAAATGGTAACGAGTGCAAATTTCTCTAATCCATCATAATCTTTATGTGATGATAATTTTCATACAATCCCATTGCTTTGTCTGTAGATTTCTCTGTTATTTAAAAAATATTTTTTTGCAGCAAGATTATGTGGAGAATTTTTTGAAAGCTTGCCTTGAAAGAGACGCTCAATCACAACCCTTTTTCAAATTGATAAACTCACAAAACACAAGTTACGACTTTGAGTATGTCAACAATGCTCCACAACAAGAAAGTGATTCGTAAGTTTCATACATCTATAAATAATATACTCTGATTAGCATGTTTCTTAAAACTAACCATACCTATAATTTGTATGCAGTCTGGATTGTGGCCTTTTTGTCTGCTATATAATGAAACAATATAGCAAGCATGAACCTATCAGCTCCAAATTGTCCACACAAGAGATCAGGTTGATGAGGGCAGAACTCATAGAGAGATTTGTGACCGAAGTTGGCCAATCATGGACTGAACCAATTGAAATACCTCCAGAAGAACCAAACATGTAATAGTGAAACTAGTGAAAGGAAGACAATGTACATAGCCAGACAGAGAAAATTGTCTCACATATATGTATATATCCATACAGTATTAACCATTCAGCTTTTTGTTGACACATTGAAGGAATAATGATGCTTGACTTATCCATATACATCCTCTATTGATTAATGTAAATTTCATTTTTTTTTATTTCGACTAATGTAAATTTCATACCTATCGATGGTTAAAAAATATATATTTTTTTTATTGTGATTGTCAACACAATCCACACAGAGAAAATTGTCTGCAAAAATTTCTCTGGTATGATATTACCAGAATTCACAGAGAAATTTAACTTGTATCGTCCCAAGGGGATGCCTATATGAACATGTAATCTGTAATGCTTTGTGTTGGTACAAAACAATCATCAAACTCAACAAAACACAAAAGCACACAGTAATTTTATCTGCTACTGGAAAATTTCACTAGATGAATTTGAAATTTCAAAACACAAAGCCCAGATAATTTTCTCTGATAGTGGAAAATTTTTCCGGATGAAATTAATGGATTCGAATGCTGACACAAAATGGAATCTCTAAGTTGTGAATTTTTCTGGGTTGGTGAGGAAAATTTCTCTGACTTTGAGAAAAATTTCTGAGTTGAAATGATTCTAGATAAATTCTTCCCTGGTCTAGAGAAATTCTCAACTCAGAGAAATTTCAAAAGAGCTTAATTTTGTTTCTTGGTTGCACTCACTGCAATAATTTTGTGTATGCTCTGTCTGGTATGCACATTTCTTGAAATGACTGATATGAAGTTACCACAAATTCACAGAGAAATTTAACTCGTATCATGCCAAAGAAGGTGCCTATATGATCATGCAATTTATAATGCACTGTGTTAGTACAAAACAATTATCAAATTCAGAAAACACAATCCACACAGTACTTTTATCTGCCATTGAAATTTATGTGGACGAATTTGAAGCTTCAAAACACATCACACAGAATTTTCTCTGCCATAGCAAATTTCTCTTGATGAATTTGACAGGAATTACAAACCCACTACCTATAGTATATATCAACAAACACAATGCACACTTTAACTGATATTGCAAAAATTTCTCTGGATGAATTTGATTGATATTATTATATACCCTGTCTAAAAAATACATTTCACAAAACAAAATACAGAAACTAATCATCAAATGTATTATTCAATCAACAAAATGTATTATCTTCAACTATTTAACAAAGGTTCCTTGCACGTCCTCTTATTATGGTGACCAATACTCTCACGCCGACTACACTTAATCACCCTTTTAAACTCTCCAGTAGAAGCAATTCTGTTCTTCTTCGGCCTCCCAGCTGGTCTCTTGCTCAATGGAGGTAAAATCATAGCATCTTCAATGCTACACAGAGGTTTTTCAACAGTTGGAACTGGGCCAATCGAAAACGAGTACGCTTGACGATACATATCAGCATGAAAAAATGGTTCAACAAATGAATTCAAATTCCTTCCACTCCTAAAAATTGCAGCAATAGCATGTTGACATGGATACCCATTTATTTCCCATTTTCGACATGAACAAGTTCTCAACCCAAGATTAACCATAACCGAAGGAAAACAATGCACTTCAAACACATTATCAGATGATAAACTCACATTCCATGTCCTCCCATCCAAAAAATACTTCTCCAATACACTATCCATACGAGGACACAGAACTTTATTCCATTTACTAGAGAGCAGCCTCCTATCAGACCTCATATTCATAATTTGCAACCGTATCATGTCCACCAAATTTCTTATTGGCAAGTGCCGAGCTTCTCGTGTCCATGAATTGAATGACTCAGCAACATTTGAATACATCTCACCATAACGCTTCCCCACAAAATATGCATCACTCCCAATTTTCATATGGTAAACTTCTCAAGAAAACACTCACAATGTCTCCTCATTCACTTTTTAATTCATTTAACTTGAAATGAAATGATGCCTTTGTTGGCGCATATGCACATTCTGAAAACTTGGACACAATCGTCTCCCAAACCAAATTTGTGTTTCCACATGACAACTTATCCCTCAAATTTCTCTTTAGATGTTCAAGACAAAATCCATGAAAGCAGTTAGGGAAAAACCTACCAATTCCCTCCACAATACCACAATGTCGATCTGATATGAAACTTATCACCCTTTCTAATCCCAATACTCCACATAAATGTTCAAGAAACCAACACCAATTGTCTTTATTCTCAGCATCAACAACAGCGAAAGCTACAGAAAAAAACCTACAAAACAAATAGGAACAAGCATATCAGATATACACATGCATAGAAAATTAGAACAATAAACAACAACAGAAATTTAACACTGCCAACATCCAAACAAAATTCACTTAGTGCCCAACTCCAGAGAAAATTCACACATTGGCAACATCCAGAGAAAATTGACTTAGTGACCAACTACAGAGAAAATTCACACAATCATAATATCCAGAGAAAATTCACTTAGTGACCACCTACAGATACAATTCACACAATGACAACATCTAGAGAAAATTCACACACTGACCAAAATCCAGTGAAAATCAACACAGTCGCCAAACCAGAGAAAATTCAAAGTGTCAAAGAAAAATCACATTCACTGAATTCCTACATGTATAGAAAATTCACATAGTTAGATAAAATTATATATATTTACAATTACCTTCATTCCCATCTTTCCTCGTTGCAGCAAGCATAACTCCTTTGTATCGTCATTTCAAAAATGTTCCATCAAGAAAAAGCAATGACCGACAATATTTGAAACCAGCTGTGCATGCATGAAAAGTCACAAACACTCTTTTGAAACGCTTGTTATCTTCAAAATCTAACTCAAAACGACTACTTGGATTGTTCTTAAAAGCCTTATCAAAATACTACCGTAATTGATCAAATAACAAACAAGAATCCCCATATGTACTACATTTTGCTTTTTCAATACCCAACCAACCACAGTTATAACTGATTGAGACCCCATACTTGTCTTTCATTTCTTTCACAACATCCACTGGACGAGTTAAAGGTTTTGCACTTACCTCTTCAAGTATCAGCCCAGAAACTAAGCTGGAAGTCATCCTCGAATGTGTACTCGTACGAACCGCTACACCACACGTATGTTCATTGTTCAAAGTCCTTATGTAGAAGAACCCATTTGTTTTTTCAACTGAAGCATGCACACGCCACATACATCCCCTTGATTCCTTATATGCACATTTAGCCGTAACCTTTAGCTTGTCATTTTTAACATACGTAAACTGAAAACCAACCTCAATAGCATACTTGCATAAAAAAGTACGGAACTTAACCACACCACCCTCAAACTTTTGTCCAACACTCGTAATATTATTTCGCCAACCAGCCAACAATAACTCATTTTCTTGGTGAGAACAAAACTTAGAGAGTGAATTCCTTTCAATATCCACCAGCCTATCACACTCATTATCCACAACATCTACCCAATTAGACCACTGTAGACACCCCATTTTTGACCGACCTTAAGACTCAGACGTCACCGATTGAGCGCTTGGTGATGTTGCATATTGTGCTCGTTCTGAGGTTTTAGAGTCTCGGCTGCGAGCCTTGCCCTGGACTTCGGGGCTTTTTTGTGATTTGCCTCGGTTTACGAACCAGGCCCAGTTTTCTCTGTTTTCTCTTCCCGAAGGGAGGGAGAGGTCTCGTAGACCATCTCTCAGTGTCCGTAGGCTACGTTCCATGGTCGTAGGCCATTTTTTCCCGTTTGGAGCCCAGTTCCCGGTTTTCGGAGCTGTCGCCCGTGTGCCTTGGTTTGGGACCGCTTAACTACCTCCGTTTGCTCCGGTTTTTGGCACACACCTTGTTTCCTCTCTTTTGAGAGACACTGTGGCCTGGGAGACCACCTTCGTGGTCGAACGCCACTTCCGGTGCCTAACAGCTTGTTTTCGGGGCCCCGAATTGCGTGTTTTGGCCCCCGAACCTTCGTTTTGCATCCGTCTTGGTCTATTTTTGGCAGGGACCTTATTTTCATTGTTAGAAAGCTTGTAGGAGGGTGGGAGACCAGCAATTTTTTCTAAAAAATCAGCTTTTTTGGTCAAAAGTGGTTCAACATGAATCTAGGAAGGAGGAAAACATCTGCGTGGTTTCACCGAAACGGGCATAACTCTTTACACAGGAGGAATTAAGATATGAGGTCACCACCGTTGGAAATCTTACTTCCGGGGCTTCATTTTACACTTAAGAATCTCCTAAGGACAAGTCCGGGCGGGGGAGATATGGTTGGTTGAAGTAGAGGATCAATCCGGTTGGACCGAATCTGCGCGGCTTCACCAAAACTGGCATAACTTTTTCCCACAGGAGGAATTTTAATGCAAGGTTTGCGGCATTGGAAAGCTAACTTCAAGGGCTACATGGATGACCAGCTTTAGGGCTTGAACCTTTTGACCCCTGGTCGGCCAACCACTTAAACTGGTCGGCCTACCACCTTGTCTGGTCGGCCGACCACCTTGGCCCTTTTGAACTGGTCGGCCATTTTTGTCTCCGTGAGTGTATTCCAGCTGTTTTCCACTTGACTCACTGTCCAAGGGGTTTGTCCTTGTTTTGGTCATTTTAAGGTGGTTTTCACCCTTTTGCTTGGTTTCAAGGTGGAATTGGCCCCTTTGGTCCAGCTTCTTGAGGAAGCTTGACCCTTTTGGTCTAGCTTCCCCAAGAAGCTTGACCCCTTTGGTCAAGCTTCCTTTAGAAGCTTTGAGCCCCCCTTTTGGCTTCTCCAAGATGCCTCACTTCTTCTCCTCTATATAACCAACCCTCTACCTCATTTTGCAAGGGTTAGAAAATCAGCTGGGGGCATTGGTATACAATCCTCTATATCTCTCATCCAAGCTTCAAAACACCCTTGACCTTGCACCATTTACACACCAACTCATAGCCTACCACCTCCACACTCCATTCCAGCAACTTGGAGGCCATTTGCAGAGGTTGAAAGCTCAGAATCTTCGACTAAAAACTGCTGGAGATCTGCTCTTCAAGGGTGAGTCCCTATTTCCCCTTCTCTTGCCCTATTTTGCGTGATTGATTAGCCTTATTTGCAAGCATTTTTGGGCTTCGAGCCAAACTGTAAAGTGTCTTATTTTGAGCCCCTCTTCAACTTTGTTGAAGGGCTCTATGCTGTTTGAGGCCATCTGCTACCCCCTTGCCCTCTATCTCTCTTTTAGGGTTATTTTTGTGTCATGTTTTAGCCCTACTTGTGAATATTTTTGAGGCTTGATATAAACTGGAAAAAGTCTTTTTTTGGCCTGTCTTTGAGTTTGTTTAAGGTCTCTTCTCTGTTTGGGGTCATCTTCCCCCCTACGCATGCTTCACTCATTCATGATTAGGGTTATGCATTAGAGCACTTGCATTGGCCATGGTTTGGCCTCTTAGCCACTGAAATCCAGTGGATTTTCAGTGGCTTAGGTGTATTCTTGAAGGCCAAAATCAGAGGGTGGTGACCCCCTCTCTCCTTGTCTTGTTTGGTGGCCTTCTTGGCCTTCCAAAGGACCCATATTTTGCATGCATTGAAGTCACTTTCCAGGCCCCATTCTGGGGGTTTTAAGGTCTGTCTTGGCTCTGTCCAAGGCCCTTTTAGCCATAATTTATGTCTATGTTGCATGTGTAGAGAAATTCCATTCAAGGCCTTTCAAAGAGGCCTTTCTTTGCATGTTTCCGAGACTGATTTCAGGGCCCATTTTGTGAGTTTTAGGGCTGTCATATTCCATTTCCAGAGGTGGTCTTGTCATGTTACATGTCTATCTTGTATGTGCTTAATAACTCCTTACATGGCCCTCTAAAGGAGCTCATCATTTTTGCACATGTTGGCTGCATTTCAGTGATTATTTGAGCATATTTTCACATGTTTTGTTCACTGATTTTTGCTGGTTTGATGAGATCTCACATGCTTCACATACATGTCATGTAACCCATGCTTACTAGCTAATTTTGTATGTTGATTTAGCCCATCATGTTAACATCTTTTGACCATGCTATAAATTAGTAATGTGCATGTTTTGGGACTGCCTTGGCTCTGTCTTTATGCTTCATAGTCAAAAAATACTTGCTTTGCATACTTGTGGTTCAACACATGTGCCTAGTTTTGAGTTTCGGGACCATTCCATGCATTGTATGACATATATCCATGATTCGGGATCATTGTGCATCATATTTCAGTACTGGAATTTGCATGTCTGTATGCCATATTTCATGCCTTGCCATGCCTTGTTAGAGTGGCATTCGGTGCCTTAGGTTCGGTCCTCGGTTTGCGTGCATGTGTGCACGCATTTCGGTTGCCTCATTTTCATCTCATGGCTACTGATGTGAGTGTGGCTGAGGTCCACTCATATTGGCATAAGCCCATATTGCATTGTGTATGCCATCTTAGTTCATAGCATTGTGTATGCTAGGTTGTATGTTAGAGCATTGTGTATGCCATGTTACATCGAGCATTGTGTATGCCATTTCATAGCATTGCATATGTTAGGTTGTATGTTAGTCGCATTCATGCATGTCATGCATATTGCATTGTGTTTGGGATAAGAGTTAGCCCAAGCACGGGAAACGAGGGACGTTTCGTACTCCGAGTGACGGAACGTGTCTCAATTCCCAGTGACTGTAGATACCCCCATTTTTGACCGACCTTAAGACTCAGACATCACCGATTGAGCGCTCGGTGATATTGCATATTTCGCTCGTTCTGAGGTTGCAGAGTCCCGGCTGCGAGCCTTGCCTCCGGACTTCCGGACTCTTTTGTGCTTTGCCTCAGTTTGCGAACCAGGCCCTGTTTTCTCTGTTTTCTCTTCCCGAAGGGAGGGAGAGGTCTCGTAGACCATCTCTCAGTGGCCGTAGGCTACGTTTTGTGGTTGTAGGCCATTTTTCCCCGTTTGGAGCCCGGTTCCCGGTTTTTCGGAGCTGTCGGCCGTGTACCTCGGTTCGGGACCGCTTAACCACCTCCGTTTGCTACGGTTTTGGGTACACACCTTATTTCCTCCCTTTTGAGGGACACTGTGGTCCGAGAGACCAACTTCGTGGTCGGACACCACTTCCGGTGCCTAACAGCCCACTTTCGGGGCCCCGAACTGCGTGTTTTGGCTCCCGAACCTTCATTCTGCATTTTTGGGCTCCGACCCGAATTTGAGATAGTCATATTTTGAGGTCCTTTTCATGTTTGATTAAGGACCTTTTGCTGTTTGAGATCTCCCACTGCCACTTGCTTCTTTACCCCTCTTTTAGGCCTTTTCTTGCATGATAGTTTAGGCCTACTTGTATTTATTTTCGTGGCTTGTCATAAACTACAAAGTATCTTATTTTGAGCCCCTCTTCAACTTTGTTGAAGGGCTCTCTTCGGTTTGAGATCTCCTACTATCACTTGCCCCTTTATCTCCCTTTTAGGCCAATTTTGGGGGGAAATTTGAATTTCATTTCCCCCTCTTTTCCACAGTCTTGTGTCTATATAACAGACCCCCCAGCTGTATTTTAGGGGTTAGAAAATTTTGGTTTGGAGCTCTCACATTAAATCTCTCTCTCTCTCTACTCTAAGCCTTAAAAAACCCTTTGATTCTTACACCATTTCCTCACCATCACCTAGCACCACACCACCACTCCATTCCAGCAGCTTGGAGGGTCTTCTCAGAGCTTAGGAGGCAGCATTTCTTGATCCAAAAGGCTGTCAAAGATTAGTCTTCAAGGGTAAGTCCTCTTCTCCCATTTTTGACCATTTTCTTGGTTCATATCTTAGCTCTTTGTGCTTGCATGTTGGGACTTCGACCCTAACTGAAAATGTTTTTTTTTGAGCTCTATTTCATGTTTGTTTAAGGGTCTCTCACTGTTTGAGGCTCGCTTTTTGCACTTGCTTCATTACCTCCTTTGTATGCCATTTTCTTGCATATTATTTTAGGCCTATATGTAAACTGTTTTGAGCTCTGGTCCAAACTGTAAAGAAGCTTATTTTGAGCCCTTCTTCAACATTGTTGAAGGGCTCATCACTGTTTGTGGCTTCCATTTGCCACTTTCCTTTATACCCCTCTTTTGGCCTCATTTTTGCATGATTTGTTAGCCCCTTGTGTTTGTGTTTTTGGGCTCTGGTCCGAACTGTAAATCACCTTATTTTGACCCCCTCTCCATGTTTCATTAAGGGTCTTTTACTGTTTGAGGCATCCTTTTTGCTCTTAGCTTACTTATGCACTGTTTTGGGCTTGGTCACTAACTGTAAAATGCCATGTTTTGGGCCCCTCTTCAACATTGTTGAAGGACCCTCTTTTGTTTGAGGCCAGAAACCATCACTTGCTTCTTTGTCTCCCTTTTGGCCCATTTCTCGCATGATAGTTTAGGCCTGCTTGTGTATATTTTCGTGGCTTGTTGTAAACTGTAAAATGCCATGTTTTGGGCCCCTCTTCAACATTGTTGAAGGGCCCTCATCTGTTTGAGGCCAGAAACCATGACTTGCTTCTTTATCTCACATTTAGGGCCATTTTTGCATGTTGGTTTAGCCCTATTTGTGTTCACTTTTTGCCTTGCTTAAAACTGTAAATATACTTTTTTTGGGACTGCCTTGCTTCTGTCTTCACACTTCATGTTCAAATAATGCATGCTTTGCATAGCCATAGGTCATTCCATGTGCCTAGTTTCGAATTTCGGGTCTCATTTCATGCATCGGGTGCCATGATTCCATGTTTCGGGGCTATTTTGCATCTCATTTCAGTGCTGAAATTCATGTGTTTAGATGCCACGTTCCATGCCTTGCCATGCTTTGGTAGAGTGGCCTTTGTGCCTTAGGTTCGGTCCTCGGTTTGCGTGCATGTGTGCACGCATTTCGAGTGTCTCATTTTCATCTAATGGCCTCCTATGTGAGTGTGGCTGAGGTCCACTTGTGTTGGTGTAATTCCATTATGCATTGTGTATGCCATTTCATTTCATAGCATTGTGTATGCTAGGTTGTATGTTAGCACATTGTGTATGCCATGTTACCTCTTGTATCGTGTATGTCATTTCATAACATTGTGCATGTTAGGTCGTATCTTAGTCGCATTCATGCATGTCATGCATATTGCATCGTGCTTGGGATAGGAGTTAGCCCAAGCACGGGAAACGATGGACGTTTCGTACTCCAAGTGACGGAACGTGTCTCAATTCCCAGTCACCGACACTCCGGATCATCCATGATGGAATCTCGGTCTTGTTGTGTTTATATGTGCATTCATTTCATATTGAGTTGTGCAATTCGACTCCTCGGCCATCATGCATCGAGATGCGTGATTGGTGGCACGAGGATCGAGGCATGCATACATATGTGAAAATACATTGCCATGCTCCTTTCTTGCTCTCTGTTGCAGCAAATCAAGAATCAGCAGCCTTCCGGAGCTTGGCACGTGTAACAGGGCCGCGGGGGACCTCGCTACAGCTCGGACTCGATTTGTCACGGTTCTTAATCTGAACCAAAGAGTCCAAATCCGGCAAATCGTTTTGAGAAAAACAGATTTTTGAAAGAAGTGCCAAACATGGACTGCTTTGCCAGTTACAGAGTCGCCACCTAAATATTTTATTTTGGGAAATTTAGGAAACCCTGACTCGGTGCCAAAGGCCACGCGTCCGTCATCACCAAAGTTGCCTCGGCTCGGGAACTTGGGTACGATTGGGGAAGGTCAGCTATGAGCACCCCCTCTCGCTCGATCCGAAGATCGGCCTCTACTAACCATGATATCTTGTTTTGAAAACATTATGCGTTCTTATTCCGGTTATTAGCCTAGAATTACTATGTTATGCGCACAGCAAACAAGTATAGACCAAATCGCCTAGATTGGAACAAAACATTATATGTTTATTTTGAAAATAGTTTGCTACTCGCAAGTAGGCAAAAATGCAGATTTTGCCACCCTCAAGTGGGCTTTAGAAAAGATGGTTTTGCCACTATCAAGTGGGCTTAAAACTCACAGTTTTAATGCATTATTTCAATTTAGGCAATTCGACCTCTATCCACAAGCATTCAAGCAGTTATATCACATAAGCAGCTAGCCTCATGGTAATCATGCAATTATGGCAACACTCACACACATGCAAGAATGCTAAAGCGTAAAAGCTCACCTAGTACTCCAAGCCAAAACAGAAACTAGTTAGTAATCATATGCATGATTCTAGTTCATGTTAAGATGGCTAATGCAACACATGCAAAATGCAACTAAGATAGGCTCGGCTAATCTACAATGACATATGGAATGCTACAACTAACAAGTATTCAACTTGGAATTGAAATACAAGTGCAGTTAGTATGATGTACCGAGCCCGATGCATGTAAGACAAATGTATGGATGCATGCATGCATAGCATAAGGTATGCTAATATAATATGCCCTAATCTAACCAATGAAAGCTAGTAAATAAAAGGGAAGAAAGACGTGGGGTTGGAAGACATACACACACTCACACACACTTATTACAAATACGCCCTCACTCGGAGGGACCAAATAAATATTACAGTCCGAATAATAAATAAATTAATTATTACAGACCCTCTAATTAATTAACAAATTAATAACAAAAGAAGGTGGCCACAGCCTCGCCTCGGATGCGTGAATGATGCATGATTGATCCGCCTTGCTCGGAAATCCGCACCATACCACTGTTGCCTCTGTTTACACTGCTTAGCTCCTCTGAAAACTGCACAAGTCTCAGGATATGTTCTTTGAACATTGTGGAACACCACCGGCTAGGAGGGATGGCCATCGGCCTCGGAGGATGACCACCGGCCACAAATGAAGTTATCGGCCATTGATGAATTGCCGGTCCGCACTGGATGTTGCCGGTCGGCAGAAACTTCCTGCAAAAAACAGTTTTGACAGCAACAGAGGACAGGCAGTGTATGGCATGAAATTTTGAGCAAATGTATGCACGGCCACACTCCCTATCATGTAATGGACTCAAGGGAGCATGACCCTCGACTCTCGGACCACCAATCACGCATTTCGATGCATGATGGCCCAAAAGCCAAGTATGCATTTCAATGTCAAATGCAATGCACACAAAACATACAAGGGACCCAACCTCAATCATGGTTGATCAAGAGGCGAGGCAATGCACAATAATGCACATGTGACCTAAGCATGCAAGCAAACATGCAATGCAACTACATGGCACACACAATGCTAACAACATAACATGTACAACGCATTGGAACATAGCATACACAATGCAAGATGGACTTACACCAATGTGAGTGGACCTCAACCACACTCACATCAGTAGCCACAAGATGAAAATGGGACGCTCGAAATGCGTGCACGTATGCACGCAAACCAAGGACCGAACTTAAGGCACGAATGCTACTCTAACAAGGCATGGCAAGGCATGGATCATGGCGTACAAACATATGAATTTCAATCACTGAAATATGATGCTTAAAGGCCCCGAAACATGGCAATATGGCACCCGATACATGAGACGCATCCCGAAACTCAAAATTAAGCACATGGAATGACTTATAGCTATACAAAGCATGCATTATTGGTACATGGAGTGTAAAATCAGAAGCAAGCAGCCCCAAAAACTAGCATTTTTACAGTTTAAATCATGGCCAAACAGTGAGCACAAGTGGGACTAAATTAGCATGCAAAAATGGCTCCGCAAGGGAGGTAATGAAGCAAGTCACAAATGCTGGCCCCAAACAGGAAAGGGGCCTTCTACAACATTGAAGAGGGACCAAAAACATGACTGTTTTCAGTTTATATCAAGCCCCAAAAACAGATACAAGTATGCTAAAGATCTCATGCAAAATGAGGCCACCAAGAGGGCTATAACATGAAGTATACAAAATATGCATCAAACAGCCAAAGACCCTCAATGAGACATGGAGAGGGGGTCAAAATAAGACCGTTTTCAGTTCTACTCAGGGTCGAAAAACAGAGACACAATAGGCTAATAAATCATGCAAAAATGGGGACCAAAGAGGGGTTCAATGGCAAGTGACACATGGAGGTCCCAAACAAGGATGAGCCCTTCTTCAATGTTGAAGAAGGGCTCAAAATAAGCCTATTCACAGTTTACATCAGAGCTCAAAACAGACTACACATAGGCTAAAAATATCATGCAAAAATATGGCACAAAGAGGGCTAAAGAGGCAAGTACCAAAAGGGGGTCTCAAACAGTGAGAGACCCTTAATGAAAGATGAAATAGATTCAAAAAATGCTACTTTCAATTTTGGTCGGAGCTCAAATGTATAAGTAAGAAGGGCTAAGATATAGACCAAGAAAAGAGCAAAAAAGGGAAAAACGAGACTCACCCTTGAAGAACCAAACTTTAGCAGCCTCTTGGTCCAAAATACAGCACTTCTAGCCTCTGAAAAGGTCCTCCTAGCCGCTGAAATGGAGTGGTGGTGGTGGTGCTAGGTGGTGGTGAAGAAATGGTGTAGGACTTTTAGGGTTTTGGTGCTTGAAATATAGAGAGAGAGAGATTGTATATATGAGACTCAAACCAAAGTCTTCTAACCCAGAAAAATGCAGCTGGAGCTCTGGTTTTATAGACAAAAAGGGATGGAAAAGAGGGGGAAAAAAGGGGGGGAAATTCGGATTCAAAATTCCCCCCAAAATGGCCAAAAGGTGAGCTAAAGGGGCAAGTGATAGCTGCGGGTCCCAAATGGCCAAGATCCCTTCAACAAAGTTGAAGAGGGGCTCAAAATAAGACACTTTCTAGTTTACATCAAGCCACGAAAATAAATACAAGTAGAACTAAACTATCGTGCAAGAAAAGGGAAAAATTGAGGGGTAAAGAAGCAAGTGATAGATGGAGATGTCAAACAGCAAAATGTCCTTAATCAAACATGAAAAAGACCTCAAAATATGACTATCTCAAGTTCAGGTTGGAGCCCAAAAATGTAGAATGAAGGTTTGGGAGCTAAAACACGCAGTTTGGGGTCCCGAAAGTAGGCTGTTAGGCACCAGAAGTGGTGTCCGACCACGAAGTTGGTCTCTCGGACCACAGTGTCCCTCAAAAGGGAGGAAATAAGGTGTGTGCCAAAAACTGGAGCAAACGGAGGTGGTTAAGCGGTCCCGAACCAAGGTGCACGACCGATAGCTCCGAAAAACCAAGAACCGGGCTCCAAACGGGAAGAATGGCCTACGACCACAAAACGTAGCCTACGGCCACTGAGAGATGGTTTACGAGACCTCTCCCTCCCCTTGGGAAGAGAAAACAGAGAAAACGGGGCCTGATTCGCAAACCGAGACAAAGCACAAAAGAGTCCGGAAGTCCGGAGGCAAGGCTCGCAACCAGGACTCCGCAACCTCAGAACGAGCACAATATGCAACATCACCAAGCGCTCAATCGGTGACATCTGAGTCTTAAGGTCGGTCAAAAATGGGGTGTCTACAGCACGCATTCCAAGAACAATTGCAAACAGAGGCTAATCGGGGCATCGCAGTGGATTTCCGCGCAAGGCAACTCAAAACATGCATCATCCATCATCCATCATCCGGAGCAGAGTTGAGGTAGTCCCTAGCTTGCATGCTAGTTTACAGTTTTCCTAGTTAAATTTGTTAATTAATTAGGGTTTTGTATTTATTCGGACTGTATTTATTCGGGACTGTATATTATTTATTCGAACCCTCCGAGCGAGGGCAATGTTGTAATAAGTGTGCGTGCGTGTGATGTATGTATTCCAACCCCACGTCTTTCTTCCCTTTTATTTACCCGCTTATGATGGTTAGATTAGGGCATGTTTCAATTAGCATACAATATGATAGCATGTTGCATTCATTCATTCTGTTTTGCATGCACCGAGCTCGGCGCATCATACTAACTGCATTTGTATTTCAATTCCAAGTTGAATACATGTTAGCTGTAGCATTCCATATGCCATGTTTAGAATAGCCGAGCCTGTTATAGTTGCATCTTGTATGTGTTGCATTAGGCATTTATGTATAATTAGGATCATGCATGGATTTCTAATGAGCTTCTGTTTTGGCTTGGAGTACTCGGTAAGTTTTATGCTTTAGCATCCTTGCATGTGTGTGAGTGACTGCCATGATAGCATACTTACCATGAGGCTATTTGCTTATGTGATATACCTGCTTGAATGCCTGTGGGTGAAGGTTGGGTTATTTGAGTTGGAGCAATTCGTTAAAATGTGTATTTTAAGCCCACTAGATAGTGGCAAAATCATGTTTTTTCTAAGCCCACCCGAGGGTGGCAAATGCACGTCTTAGCCTACTTGCGAGTAGCACCATCAAACCATTTTCAAATAAACAAACATGAAATGTTTTGTTCCAATTCAGGCGATCCAGTCTATACTTGTATGCTGTGCGCATCACATAGTAAATCTAGGCTAATAACCGGAATAAGAACGCATAATGTTTTCAAAACTAGATATCATGGTTAGTAGAGGCCGATCTTTGGTCGGGCGAGCGGGGGTGCTCACGAAGTGACCTTCCCCAATCGTACCAAAGTTCTCGAGCCGAGGCAACTTTGGTGATGACGGACACGTGGCCTTAGGCAACGAGTCAGGGTTTCCTAAATTTCCCAAAATAAAATATTTAGGTGGCGACTCTGTATCTGGCAAAGCAGTCCATGTTTGGCACTTCTTTCAAAAATCTGTTTTCTCAAAACGATTTGCCGGATTTGGACTCTTTGGTTCAAGATTAAGAACCGTAACACAAAATCGAGTCCGAGCTGTAGCGAGGTCCCCCCGCGGGCTTGTTACAGTTTCTGGCGACTCTGCTGGGGACTTAGAGAACTTGACTCGAACTCATGATATCTGGTTTTGACTACACTTATGTGTTTCTTTGCATTGCATTTGCATTGGTGCGCCTAGGACACCGTGTTTGCCATCTGCTATTCCTGAACGATTTGCCGGAGGCTTGTGTTGTCAAGGCATGACCATAAGGCTGACCGGTTGTGGGCTATGCCAGTATGGGAACACAAACCCCGGTTTTACCAGGGCACCCTTTTTGACCATTCGACCTAGTGCATATTCGGATCCGTAGTGACCATTCCAACCTAGGACAGGTTGCTTACCCGATATAGGTTGTTTGAAACCGCTGCGTGCGTAGTGAAACCCTAGCTCCTGACAAAATAGGACAGGGAAACCCTACCTCAACATAGGGGTGTTTTGGCTCTCACTTATCTATTATGTGCTTTTAGAGTGCGTCTCTACAGGAATGCATGTATCAGTTTACAAGTTTGGGCATCAGGCCCGTGGGCACTAGTTCAGTATTTTGGGATTCAGTTTACCTGAGGGTAACAGTTTACAGACAGAATTTTGGGGGCAGAATTTAGTAGAGGGCGCAGTCATCCTACTATGCTCGTATCTGTTTTGGCGAAGTTAGGCTAAGATGCTGCATGTTTTCCCTTTTGCTAGGTAGTCCTGGAACCATAGCTTTAGAAGGCTCCGAAATCCCCTGGGTACATTGGACTAGTGCTGATAGACTTTGTTAGGTCAGAGATTCAATTCAAGGGCAACCAGTGTTCTTTCGCTGAGGCAAGGTAAAGAAGGGCCAGACAGGGCTCATTGGTTCATCTGATCCGACAGTCACCAGTTACATCATCAGTAGACCCGTGATGGCACAGGGTTCGGAAGAATTTGTGGCCGTGATAGCAGCGCTAAATCAGGGAACTGCCATGCAGGCTGAGACCAGTGTTGAAACGCAGCGCCCATCTGGGGCATCTGCCTCACATCCAGCTTTGGGACCCCAGCCGAACTTTGACCCAATTCCGCCAACTGAAGATTTGCAGGGTCCAGATCCTCGAGAAGGGCTGGCTCAAGCCCAAGTTTTCAGACCCCTGGTGCAGCCTAATGAGAGGCGTTATCCCCTTGATGCTAATGACCTCGATCTGACCGCAGTGAAAATTGCGAACCTTGAGAAGCAATTCAAAAAGGCACAGGGCCTTAACTCCATTCCCGACATTGAGGATGGGCACACCGAGTCTGCTGTACGGCTCCCAGACAGATTCAAAATGCCATATATTGACCGTTTTGACGGGTCTGGAGATCCAATGGTATATATCCGACTTTTCTTGGATGTCCTGAAGCCGATGGGTCTGACTAAGCCACAGAAACTCTCTTTGTATGGAAGAACCCTGTCGGGTGTAGCAGCCACTTGGTACGCTAAGTTGGAAGATAAAGTGAAACAAAACTGGGAAGAACTGGCTGAGGCCTTTGTTGATCAGTATTCTTACAATACCCAGGTTGAAATGACCATGCAAGAGCTTGAAACAACCCGCCAGAACCCAACAGAGCCTTTTGTGGAATTTGTTGCAAGGTGGAGGGCAAAGGCAGCACAGATGACAAATCGCCCTTCTGAGAGAGATCAAGTGCAGATGATGGTGCGAAACCTCGAGCATGATATGTTGCAAAAGTTGATAGTGGCTCCGCTATTCACTTTCAAAAGTTTGCATGAACTGGGGGTTCAGGTCGAGAATGCGTTCAACAGCGGGATTATTCCCAGAACAAGTGAACTGACAAGGAGGGCGATTGCAAGGAGTACCAATGCCGGTAGTAGCACTATTCCCAAACCCGCAGAAATCAATATAGTCGCCACAGCCGACCCTTTTGCCAAACCAAGCCTACAAACAGCCGGCCCAGCCCGAGCTCAGGGCAGAACTTTCACCCCCCTCTATATGAGCCTAACTAGCGCACTAAAAGCCTTGATGGAAAGAGGGCATCTCAAACCCCTCGATCCTCAACCTCTTCCTGACCCACTCCCAGCCAGACATAACCCCTCCAAGTACTGTATGTACCATCAACAGCGCGGTCATGGCACCGACCGTTGCTACCGCCTTCGTCATGAGGTCCAAAATCTCATCGACAACCGGACGATAGCTCCACCTTCAGACCCCAATGACCAAACATCTCCTGCCTACCTCAATCTCATCCATATACTACCATCCACCTATGACCCCAGCATATATATCACCCCGGCCCATCTACCCAAACCTGAGGTGTTTATCCCAGAAAGTATGGACTTATGCATGATGGGTGCACCTGAACCCCAATCATCTCAAACCCGAGAACCCACTACTTCTGAGTTGATGGGAATGATAAAAGATCTTCAAAGAACTGTGACAGATCTGGCCTCCGGGACATTGGCTCCACCATCGACCACACCACATACTGGGAATTTCATGTCAAAAGGCTCCCCAGTCTTGGGACGGGCTGCATTTGAGGAAGGCCAATCCCTTGGCAAAGTGGAGGCGAGTGGAAAGAACAAGGTAGGGGTAGGCATGGATCCCCATGAACATCTTCTGTTCGCTGTTGAGGCTTTGAAAGCCGAGGGACTGAACAAAGAGCAAGTCCTCGCAGTTGTTGCAAAAACTGTGGATGACACTTTCGCTACTCAAGTTGGGGGCAGTCCGAGTCAAAGGGAAAACCGGGAGAAGAGCCATCATACCAGATACGATCCTGTTAGCTCTAATCCTCCACTCAGAAGAGATCAGCAAACCAGGCCAGCACCTGCCAATCCCTTTACTGGTGCACCCAGCAAAAATCCACAAGCCTTGAAGTACCAACCCCGAGGTCGGAGGGTCTTCCATGACCTCTATATGCCTTTGTCCAAAGCTCTCCAAATCCTTGTTGGACAAGGCCATCTCAAACCCCTTGAGCCTCGGCCTCTCCCGAACCCTCTTCCGGCTACACATGATGCTACCCAGTACTGCGCGTACCATCAGCAAACTGGCCATACTACCGACGACTGCTTCCGTCTTCGCCATGAAGTACAGGATCTGTTTGACAACAGAGTTGTCCTCCCGCCAAGCTCTACAAAGTCTATCGACACTGGATCGATGAACATGGGGGATAATGTGATGTGATTGGGGGGGATGAACCACCTGCGGGCAGCGTTCAGTTTACTCCAGATATGGTGGATGGCATGCACTGTTTTGAGCATTTGCGAATGCTAGCTTTTGTGCTTTCTGACTTGGGTATTGGGTAGGTCTTGTTGTTTTGTTTTGAGTCTGTCTTTTTGTTTTGAGTCAGTCTCTTTTGTTTTGGGTCTGTCTTGTTGTATCGAGTCAGTCCTGTTATATAGGAGTTGGGTGATTCCGGGGGGTGTTACCTCGGGCGTCACCATTTTGTTTTGTGTTTGTTTTTTTTCATTTTGTTTTGAGTCTGTTTCTGCCTTGGAGCCAGTAATGCCAACAGATTTGAATGAACAGCAGTGATCTTCACATTATTGTGTTTGCCTTTGCCTTGTGCCGGTTGTGCCAGAAATTCTAAATGAGATGGCAGTATTTGACTAAGAACTCTGTTTTTTCTGTGCCTTGAAGTCATCATAATGACCTGAGTTTTTCAAAACTTTGTGAACACTGCGGTGAAAACAAAGAGGGAGGAATTCCTCGGGATTTGCAAAACTTTGATCAAATTGAGAGAAAGAGAGGCGTGCTAAGCCCTTAATGAATGAAATCATGCTTGTTAGCGTGAGTACTGAGAAGGACCCTGGCTTGATCCAGACTGGTTTCACACTATCTTCAGCGCGAGCGATTTGTTGCTTTCTTAAAAATTTTCAAAAACAAAATGTTTTGCGCGGTCCTGTGAAGACCTGTGTGGAATCGCTCTTGAGATTGTGCAGCCTAGGATCGCTCTCAGCCTCGAGACTCAACCCCTTCGCTTCTAAACCTTGAACTTGAATTCAGAAGGTTCAACGGTCAACTACGATGTGAGGCCTGTGTGGCCAGATTTGAAGCAGCCCTCGAACAAGAGGCCAGGAAAGTCGGATTAAGAAGATCAGAAGAAGCTTGCAAAGCTAGAACAGAAGTACCCTTCGAACTAGGGACAAAGATATCAGACATGCTCGAAGAGCTGAAGATGAGTCCTCTTGCAAATCAACAGCCACTCTCCTGGATACGGATGGCTTCGAAACCCTACAACCATTTGGCATGGACCAAGCTACACTTTTACCCTTGAGAGGCTCGCTGGGCCGAAACCCGGAAGGGCGACCCAGGCAAAAGTTAGAGCAAGAAAAAGAAGAAAAAGAACAAAAAAGAAAAAAGAAAAATGCAAAAAAGAAAAGAAAAGAAAAGAAAAGATGAAAAAAGAAGAAATGAAAAAATTGAAAAGGAAAGAAAAAAGAAGCTCGCAAGGTCGAAAACCGCGACGGGCGCCTTGGCAAAAGTTAGAGCCTAAAAAGGAGAGGTTAATACACGAGTGTACCTTAACTCCGAACTATGTAAGGCTTGATTCCCATCTTTGGGATACGTAGGCAACTTCATCCTGAAGTCCAGCCGTAAAACACTTCAATTTGATTGTGTCCATGCGATGGTTCTGGTCATCTTTGTCTTCTCTGTATTTGAGGATTTGGTTGTGTTCGTCACTCTGAGGATTGACTACAATGCGCCGCGGTGCTATCCAAACAAGGGGCAACTTTCCGTTGCCATTCAATGTGCTGCGGCGTCATTTAAACAAGGGGCAACTTTCCGTTGCCATGCAGCTCTCTTCAAGCAAGGGGCAATTTTCCTCCGGATCTGAGGTTGTGCATCTCGAGAGTGGGTTCTACGCTCGCTGAGCAGTGGCCGTTTGCAAAAATAGTTTTTGAGAATTTTTACTGAGGTTGACTAATTCTCTCGAAAATTATCCCATTTTTCTAAAACTGGACCATTTCTTGGACCCAAAAAAGGAAAATTTTCAGTGCTCATAGCCTGACTTGCGTGATTTCAAATCAAAAAGTTGAACAAGCATGTTAATCTAACTCTCATTTTGGTCGAATTTTTTTTTAGGAGAAAATCAAAACAAAAAATGGTCAAAATAATGAACTAGGGGTATAGTTGAGTCAGGTGTTCTGTCTTTTCCCCGTTGTCAAAATACTTGCTAGAAAGGGCACTCTACTTGCCGGAAAAGGCACTGTATTCGCCAGAAAAGGGCACAACAAAGGGCTGAAAGCTCTCACATCCTCCAAGCAATGAGGGATCAAGCCAAGTGCGAAGCACGAACTGGAATGGGGCAAGATATTCCCCTCCATCATCTGGACAGATCTTATCACGTCCAAACTCCCCAGCAAAGTATCATCAACCGATGTTAGCTGCGGATTTGCTACACACCCAGTTGTAGCGCAACCCTTCTATGGGGGGAATTCACTAGCTGTGAACGGAAGAAAGAGAATCTAGCGACATGCTAGGGGCAAGAGCCTGCAACTTCCTATTTATCCATCAACCACCCAGGGGAGGGATTGAAAAATGAGAGATTGAAGAATAGAGAGATGTGCGATGAGAGAAAAAATGAGAAAAGGGCTTTTTCAGAAAACAAGAGATTGAGTGCCAGAGTGATGTGAGAATCACAAATGAGAAAGGGTGGGAAACACTACCCGGTGAAACAGGCTCCCTGTGCACGTCTGAGTGTCGTGTCTTTTTGTTTTATCTCGATTCTTGTTTTGAGTCGTTTCGAGTGTTACTCGATGTGTCTAGGTTGTGTGCCTTTTATTTCCTTGTTGAGTCATTTTGCTGTGTTCAGTCGTAGGCTCAATACCTGGTCAAAAACTCATCTCTCAATTTCAAAAATAAAATCGTTTTGTGCTCAAAGTGCTGTGTCATTCTTCACGTTTGTGCAAAACAAGATTCGTTCTTTCATAAAACCACACGGCTCAACCCAGGTCATGTGAGAACAGTAGAACAAGGAACTATCTGAAGCTATTTAGGTTCCAGACTGCAAAGCAAAAGAAAAGAAGGAAAATTTGGAGCATCTTAGCATGTTTCAACTTTAGCAAAATCCGAAACTGCATTCCAGGTGCACCTTCTCAGGCCTCGCCGTTTCTCTGGAGTATGAGTGTATCTCGACCCCAAGTGTAAGCCTGCTTCAAGTCAGAATGGCAGTCCAAGCAGCACCCGAGGGTTTCGCATGCAGATGTTATCTCTCGCCAATATGAACAGGGTGTGCCCTTTTTGAGCTGAGTGTGTTGCGAAGTCCTCTAAGAGGCAAATCGAAGGCACCAGAGTACATATTTGATGCTCCTCTACTGCATAGAATGTGAACTTTCATATACACTGTTGTTGCATGCGTGCCGCGCGTCGTCATGATTCCGCATAGAATATGCTTTGCTTGTTTCATACATAGAATATGCTTGCTTTCAATATTGCATAAAATGTGCTTCCATGCTTGCATAGAAAATGCTCGTATCTTTTACATAGAAAATGCCCCCATAGTTGCATAGAAGATGCATTTTATCGCACTTTCTTGTGCATTTTATCTCACTCGCACTGTCTTGTGCACTTACACTTTGTATCTCGCTTGCACTGTCTTGTGCATCTTGTGGTTGTATCTCACTCACACTATCTTGTGCATTGCATATCAATTGCGCTGTTTAGCGTATCACACTATTTTGTGTATTTCAAATCAATCGCGCTGATTTGCGCATCGCACTATTTTGTACAGGTTCAAGTTCGCGCTATTTTGCGCATCGCACTGTCTTGTGCATTTTCGCGATAAGTTTACATTCGCGCTATTTTGCGCACTTCAATCGCATTGTTTTGTGCAGTTTATCATTCGCGCTATTTTGCGCACCTCAATCGCACTGTTTTGTGCAGTTTATCACTCGCGCTATTTTGCGCACCTCAATCGCACTGTTTTGTGCAGTTTATCACTCGCGCTATTTTGCACACCACAATCGCACTGTTTTGTGCAATTTATCATTCGCGCTATTTTGCGCACCTCCATCGCACTGTCTTGTGCATTGCATTCATCGCGCTATTTTGCGCACCTCAATCGCACTGTCCTGTGCTTTGCATATCACATCGCACTATCTTGTGCATTTCATTTCACTCGCGCTATTTTGCGCATCGCACTATTTTGTGCACCTTACTTGCATTGTGCATGCATTGCATCGCGCTACCTTGCGCACCTCACCTGCACTTGTTAGTGCATTGCACCGCGCTATCTTGCGCACCTTATCTGTATCACACTGTTTTGTGCATTCACCCTGCTCGTACTGTTTTGTACACCTTGAGCATCGCACTATTTTGTGCATCTGTTTAGCACTGTTTTGTGCATTCACTCTGCATCGCACTGTCTTGTGCACTCTCTGGTCCAAGAGACCTTAAATCCTCCGATCTAAGGAGACCTTAAATCCTGCATCATCATTCACGCTGCTTTGCGCATCGTACTTGCATTTTACTTGCATTTCATCACACTATCTTGTGCACTCTCTGGTCTAGGAGACCTTAAATCCTCTAAAGGTGCAATTCCTTTGGTGTTTGTCGTGCCCGAACGACTTCCAGTGGTCTGGTATAGCCACCTGCCTGTGTTTGCGGTGAGTTCCTAGGAGACCAACTGAGACGGTGGAAACTAGAGTTCGAATGGCTCTTGCCTAGAACGGAAAGGTTCGGAATTTCCGAGACTAAAGTCTGGTTTAAATACCCAGGGGTATATCCTCGGCTTGAAATCTGTATGGCAGCCCCATAGATTGAGATAGCATATGTGTGCGCCTCAATTCTGGATACTGAATCAACCTAGTCTGTCACCCTGTTGGAGAATAGGGAAAGCTGCAACCATAGTCAGGGAGAAAAGTAGCACCTGTGGTTCGACCAAGAAGAAGCAAGAGATCCCCAACACCATGAGGCATGATATTGTATGTACGGTTCATTTGAGGCTGATGCGACCAGACGAACCGCGCAGGTATTGTATCTTCTCCGTATGAAACGTGGCGAGAATTGAATAATTCTCCACATTCTTAACTGCATGAAATGTAGTTGTTGCTTTGCATTCTTGCTTAAAACTGTTGCATCTATTGTGAATATGTGCTTCATTACAGCTTGCTGCATTTGCATGATCATTGAGTCATCTTCGGCGTCTTGCATTGCCAGTTGCATTTTGCCCCTCCTGCCTGCGGGCGCGCCTGCGGGCACATCTCTGTTTATCTCACCTGTTTGTCTAAGTCTTCGGCCTTGTCAAAAATGGGTCGTCTCTGGGCTTTGACATTCACTCCCGTTACTTATGACTTTCGAGTTCTGTCAAAGAGGGGCAACTGTAGACACCCCATTTTTGACCGACCTTAAGACTCAGACATCACCGATTGAGCGCTCGGTGATATTGAATATTTTGCTCGTTCTGAGGTTGCGGAGTCCCGGCTGCGAGCCTTGCCTCCGGACTTCCGGACTCTTTTGTGCTTTGCCTCGGTTTGTGAACCAGGCCCTGTTTTCTCTGTTTTCTCTTCCCGAAGGGAGGGAGAGGTCTCGTAGACCATCTCTCAGTGGCCGTAGGCTACGTTTTGTGGTCGTAGGCCATTTTTCCCGTTTGGAGCCCGGTTCCCGATTTTTCGGAGCTGTCGGCCGTGTGCCTCGGTTCGGGACCGCTTAACCACCTCCGTTTGCTCCGGTTTTTGGCACACACCTTATTTCCTCCCTTTTGAGGGACACTGTGGTCCAAGAGACCAACTTCGTGGTCGGACACCACTTCCGGTGCCTAACAGCCCACTTTCGGGGCCCCAAATTGCGTGTTTTGGCTCCCAAACCTTCATTCTGCATTTTTGGGCTCCGACCCGAACTTGAGATAGTCATATTTTGAGGTCCTTTTCATATTTGATTGAGGACCTTTTGCTGTTTGAGATCTCCCACTGCCACTTGCTTCTTTACCCCTCTTTTAGGCCTTTTCTTGCATGATAGTTTAGGCCTACTTGTATTTATTTTCGTGGCTTGTTATAAACTACAAAGTATCTTATTTTGAGTCCCTCTTCAACTTTGTTGAAGGGCTCTCTTCGGTTTGAGATCTCCTACTATCACTTGCCCCTTTATCTCCCTTTTAGGCCAATTTTGGAGGGAAATTTGAATTTCATTTCCCCCCCATTTTTCCCCCTCTTTTCCACCGTCTTATGTCTATATAACAGACCCCCCAGCTGTGTTTTAGGGGTTAGGAAATTTTGGTTTGGAGCTCTCACATTAAATCTCTCTCTCTCTACTCTAAGCCTTAAAAAACCCTTTGATTCTTACACCATTTCCTCACCATCACCTAGCACCACACCACCACTCCATTCCAGCAGCTTGGAGGGTCTTCTCAGAGCTTAGGAGGCAGCATTTCTTGGTCCAAAAGGCTGTCAAAGATTAGTCTTCAAGGGTAAGTCCTCTTCTCCCCTTTTTGACCCTTTTCTTGGTTCATATCTTAGCTCTTTGTGCTTGCATGTTGGGGCTCCGACCCTAACTGAAAATGTTTTTTTTTGAGCTCTATTTCATGTTTGTTTAAGGGTCTCTCACTGTTTGAGGCTCCCTTTTTGCACTTGCTTCATTACCTCCTTTGTATGCCATTTTCTTGCATATTATTTTAGGCCTATATGTAAACTGTTTTGAGCTCTGGTCCGAACTGTAAAGAAGCTTATTTTGAGCCCTTCTTCAACATTGTTGAAGGGCTCATCACTGTTTGTGGCTTCCATTTGCCACTTGCCTTTATACCCCTCTTTTGGCCTCATTTTTGCATGATTTGTTAGCCCCTTGTGTTTGTGTTTTTGGGCTCTGGTCCAAACTGTAAATCACCTTACTTTGACCCCCTCTCCATGTTTCATTAAGGGTCTTTTGCTGTTTGAGGCATCCTTTTTGCTCTTTGTGTTTAAACCTCTTTTTAGGCCTTATTTTGCATAGTATTTTTAGCTTATTTATGCACTGTTTTGGGCTTGGTCACTAACTGTAAAATACCATGTTTTGGGCCCCTCTTCAACATTGTTGAAGGGCCCTCTTTTGTTTCAGGCCAGCAACCATCACTTGCTTCTTTGTCTCCCTTTTGGCCCATTTCTCGCATGATAGTTTAGGCCTGCTTGTGTATATTTTCGTGGCTTGTTGTAAACTGTAAAATGCCATGTTTTGGGCCCCTCTTCAACATTGTTAAAGGGTCCTCATCTGTTTGAGGCCAGAAACCATGACTTGCTTCTTTATCTCACATTTAGGGTCATTTTTGCATGTTGGTTTAGCCCTATTTGTGTTCACTTTTTGGCCTTGCTTAAAACTGTAAATATGCTTGTTTTGGGACTTCCTTGCTTCTGTCTTCACACTTCATGTTCAAATAATGCATGCTTTGCATAGCCATAGGTCATTCCATGTGCCTAGTTTCGAATTTCGGGTCTCATTTCATGCATCGGGTGCCATGATTCCATGTTTCGGGGCTGTTTTGCATCTCATTTCAGTGCTGAAATTCATGTGTTTAGATGCCACGTTCCATGCCTTGCCATGCTTTGGTAGAGTGGCCTTTGTGCCTTAGGTTCGGTCCTCAGTTTGCGTGCATGTGTGCACACATTTCGAGTGTCTCATTTTCATCTAATGGCCTCCTATGTGAGTGTGGCTGAGGTCCACTTGTGTTGGTGTAAGTCCATTATGCATTGTGTATGCCATTTCATTTCATAGCATTGTGTATGCTAGGTTGTATGTTAGCGTATTGTGTATGCCATGTTACCTCTTGCATCGTGTATGCCATTTCATAACATTGTGCATGTTAGGTCGTATCTTAGTCGCATTCATGCATGTCATGCATATTGCATCGTGCTTGGGATAGGAGTTAGCCCGAGCACGGGAAACGAGGGACGTTTCGTACTCCAAGTGACGGAACGTGTCTCAATTCCCAATCACCGACACTCCGGATCATCCATGATGGAGTCTCGGTCTTGTTGTGTTTATATGTGCATTCATTTCATATTGAGTTGTGCAATTCGACTCCTCGGCCATCATGCATCGAGATGCGTGATTGGTGGCACGAGGATCGAGGCATGCATACATATGTGAAAATACATTGCCATGCCCCTTTCTTGCTCTCTGTTGCAGCAAATCAAGAATCAGCAGCCTTCCGGAGCTTGGCATGCATTCCAAGAACAATTGCAAACAGAGGCTAATCGGGGCATCGCAGTGGATTTTCGCGCAAGGCAACTCAAAACATGCATCATCCGGAGCAAAGTTGAGGCAATCCCTAGCTTGCATGCTAGTTTACAGTTTTCCTAGTTAAATTTGTTAATTAATTAGGGTTTTGTATTTATTCGGACTGTATTTATTCGGGACTGTATATTATTTATTCGGACCCTCCGAGCGAGGGCAATGTTGTAATAAGTGTGCGTGCGTGTGATGTATGTCTTCCAACCCCACGTCTTTCTTCCCTTTTATTTACCCGCTTATGATGGTTAGATTAGGGCATGTTTCAATTAGCATACAGTATGATAGCATGTTGCATTCATTCATTCTGTTTTGCATGCACCGGGCTTGGCGCATCATACTAACTGCATTTGTATTTCAATTCCAAGTTGAATACATGTTAGCTGTAGCATTCCATATGCCATGTTTAGAATAGCCGAGCCTGCTATAGTTGCATCTTGCATGTGTTGCATTAGGCATTTATGTATAATTAGGATCATGCATGGATTTCTAATTAGCTTCTGTTTTGGCTTGGAGTACTCGGTAAGTTTTATGCTTTAGCATCCTTGCATGTGTGTGAGTGACTGCCATGATAGCATACTTACCATGAGGCTATTTGCTTATGTGATATACCTGCTTGAATGCCTGTGGGTGAAGGTTGGGTTATTTGAGTTGGAGCAATTCGTTAAAATGTGTGTTTTAAGCCCACTAGATAGTGGCAAAATCATGTTTTTTCTAAGCCCACCCGAGGGTGGCAAATGCACGTCTTAGCCTACTTGCGAGTAGCACCATCAAACCATTTTCAAATAAACAAACATGAAATGTTTTGTTCCAATTCAGAATTCAGGCGATCCAGTCTATACTTGTATGCTGTGCGCATCACATAGTAAATCTAGGCTAATAACCGGAATAAGAACGCATAATGTTTTCAAAACTAGATATCATGGTTAGCAGAGGCCGATCTTTGATCGGGCGAGCGGGGGTGCTCACGAAGTGACCTTCCCCAATCGTACCAAAGTTCCCGAGCTGAGGTAACTTTGGTGATGACGGACACGTGGCCTTAGGCAACGAGTCAGGGTTTCCTAAATTTCCCAAAATAAAATATTTAGATGGCGACTCTGTATCTGGCAAAGCAGTCCATGTTTGGCACTTCTTTCAAAAATCTGTTTTCTCAAAACGATTTGCCGGATTTGGACTCTTTGGTTCAAGATTAAGAATCGTAACACAAAATCGAGTTCGAGCTGTAGCGAGGTCCCCCCGTGGGCTTGTTATAGTGACCGACACTCCGGATTAACCATGATGGAGTCTCGGTCTTATTGTGTTTTCATGTGCATTCATTTCATATTGAGTCGTGCAATTCGACTCCTCGGCCATCATGCATCGAGATGCGTGATTGGTGGCACGAGGATCGAGGTGTGCATACATATGTGAAAATACTTTGCCATGCCCCTTTCTTGCTCTCTGTTGCAGCAAATCAGAAACCGGCAGTCTTTTGGAGTTTTGTACAGCAATCCGAGATCAATTGTAAACAGAGGCGAATTGAGGCATCGCAATGGATTTCCGCGCAAGGCAACTCAAGCATGCATCACTCATCATCCGGAACAGAGCTGAGGCAGTCCATGGGCTTGCATGCTAATTTACTGCTTTCCTAGTTAATTTGTTAATTAATTAGGATTTTTGTACTTATTCGGACTGTATTATCTATTCGGGACTGTATATTATTTATTCGGACCCTCCGAGCGAGGGCACAACTGTAATAAGTGTACGTGTGTGTGATGTATGTCTTCTAACCCCACGTCTTTCTCCCTTTTATTTACCAGCTTATGATGGTTAGATTAAGGCATGTTTCAATTAGCATACTTATGCTCGCATGTTTGCATCCATTCATCTGTCTTGCATGCACCGGGCTCGACGCATCATACTAACTACATTTGTATTTCAATTCCAAGTTGAATACGTGTTAGCTGTAGCATCATCATATGCCATCTTAGAATAGCCGAGCCTATTGTAGTTGCATTTTTGCATGTGTTGCATTAGGCATTTCAGCATAGTTAGGATCATGCATGGATTTCTAATTAGCTTCTTTCTTTGGCTTGGAGTACTCGGTAAGTGTTTATGCTTTAGCATCCTTACATGCGTGTGAGTGACTGCCATGATAGCATGCTTACCATGAGGCTAACTGCTTATGTGATATATCTGCCTGAATGCCTGTGGGTGAAGGTTGGATTATCTGAATTGGAATAATGTATTGACTGTGAGTTTTAAACCCACTTGAGAGTGGCAAATCATCATGTTTTCTAAGCCCACCTAAGGGTGGCAAATCCACATTTTAGCCTACTTGCGAGTAGCAGACCGTTTTTTAAAACAAACATGAGATGTTTTGTTCCAATTCAGGCGATCTAGTCTATACTTGTATGCTGTGCGCATCACATAGTAAATCTAGGCTAATAACCGGAATAAGAACACATAATATTTTCAAAACTTGATATCATGGTTAGTAAAGGCTGATCTTTGATTGGGCGAGCGGGGGTGCTCACGAAGTGACATTCCCCAATCGTACCCAAGTTCCCGAGCCGAGGCAACTTTGGTGATGACGGACACGTGACCTTAGGCAACAAGTCGAGGTTTCCTAAATTTCTCAAAAATAAAATATTTAGGTGGCGACTCTGTATCTGGCAAAGCTGTCCATGTTTGGCACTTCTTTCAAAAAAATCTATTTTCAAAAACGATTTGCCGGATCTGGACTCTTTGATGATTCATCGGTCCTGTATCTAATCTCGCAGAGTGCGATTGAGTCCTGAACTGTAGTGAGCCCAATTGAACAAAACGGGGGTTTCCCTCCCGGGACGTTCGGGGACGTCTACAACCACACTTCATCCTCTTCAGCAGAAGTACTACATCTAGTAACTGAAATATCAACTATATCAACACCGCGTGCACAAACAACCCTCAACATATTCAGAAAATCAATATTATTTCGAACCATACAATTTGGATGGCCCACAATAGAATATGAAATACACATAGTCTCAGGTTTCAAATTCTCCCATGTTTTGCACAAAATGACAACCAATTTCTCAAAATTCAATTCGCATGAAACATTAATGACAATAGTATCATTCCCATATTTGCACAGCAACAACACTGCACTGTCCATTGAAACTGAAACAAAAAACAAGAAAAATAATTTGTTTAACATAGAAACACTTCACAAGAACAACATAAAAGTCCAGAGAAATTTCTAAAAATTATAATTTTCTCTGAACTTAAAATAAAAGTCCAAAGACATCTACAAACTGACATTCACCTTCAAGATGATAAAAAACAAAATCACAGAAACTTAATGAATCACAGAGAAATTTACTGCTAACTATTAAACACAATCATAGAAAAAAATCACAGAGAATATCTGTTATGAAATTATAGGCTTCTCCGTGATTTTTACCTCACTACAAGCTAACAATTTTCTATGCGTCATTCTGCAATATTGCACTCATAGAAAAATCTAGAAAAATTTACAAACTTATATACACCTTCAAGATAACAAAAAACACTGCATTGTCCATCTAAACTGAAAGAAAAAACACAAAAAATAACTTTTGCTTAGAGAAACAAAAACATCTATTCATCTTCTACAAACATATAATTTTCTCTGAACTACAAACTGAAAGTGAGTAACAAACTTACAATTTTCTCTGAACTACAAATACAAGTCCAGAGAAATTTATGAACTTACATTCACTTTCTCATATTCTATCTGCATTAGAAACTTCTAATAATATGTCCATATGCACTTATAATTTTCTCTGGACTACACCAACAAAAGTGCAGAAAATGAAATTTCTCTGGTTTGAAAAAACATAGAACAAAACTTATCATTGATCAGCATGTTGATAAAAAACAGAGCACGAAAAATGAACTCTAAACATCAAAATCAACTACACTGTCAACACTATTTGAAATTGATCAAAAAACAAAGAATGAAAAATTAATTCCAAAAATAAAAATTCTATCAAGCTGGCCTCTCTCTAAACAAAAATTCAAAAGAAAAATCAAAATCCATGTGGAATCTAAATCGAAAACAAACCTGATTCAACTCCACTCAAAAACCTACGCGATCAACACATTGTCAACACTCTTTGAAATTGATTAAAAAACAAAGAATCAAAAATTAATTCCAAAAATAAAAATCAACTATATCAAACTGGCCTCTCTCTAAACAAAAATTCAAAACAAAAATCAAAATGCATGTGAAATCTCCATCGAAAACAAACCTGATTCAACTCCACTGAAAATCTACGCGATCAACACCCTGTAACATCACTGAAATCTCTGACGAAATCTCCAACGAAACCTACACGATCGTAGCAATCTTTCTCGTCAACTCCACTGAAATCTCCGACGAAATCTCCACCATGAAATCTCCATTGAAATCTCCGACGAAAACTCCGATGAAATCTCCACTGCGAATTCGGTTACCAAAATCTCTCAGTTAAGTCAACAATATAATATTCAAACAAATTTATCTTATAAAGGAGGGTAATTTAGGTACTTTATAACCTTAAATAAATATGAGGGACCTTAGCCATCAAAACATATTATTTTGAACCTCTCCTCCTATCAAAAGTAGAGGAGGGACCTTAGGCCAATTTCCCCATCAATAAATGTTGAGCTTTTTTTTTTAAATAAAAAATAAAAAATTTAGAAAGTTCAGATTGGGATATTGAAGCTCCCACAGGCCTTAGGGGTTAAAAACCCTATTTTGTTTAATATATAGTATAAATAGATTATTTAGAACCATTGAACAAACTATAATCACATTTTTCTTTTTGTGAGTTAACTTCAATCATATTAAAAAATCAAATTATAAACAAAATGAGATAACTTCAATCATACAAATCACAATTTTTTTTACTGCTATCTAACTACAATGACATTTTTTTCATAATAAAAAAAATAATTGAAAAAAATAACCATTAAAATAGTAAATAAAAAATAATATTTAGAACCATTGAACAAACTACAATCACATTTTTCTTTTTGTGAGTGTTTATGTTTATCTAACTTCAATCATATTAAAAAATAAAATTATAAACAAAAGGAAATAACTTCAATCATACAAATCACAATTTTTTTAATGCTATCTAATCATCATCAATAATTAAAAAAATCAATCACAAATTATGTCAATTGATAATTAAAAAACATAATAATTTATTTTTCAAAAAACATAGTGAGTTAAAAAGATCAATTACAATTTTTTTTGGGTCAAAATACAATCTAATCATCATTAATAATTGGTACATTATGTGACCCTAATGAGTACAATCCATTTTGTTTTTCAAAAAGCACAGTGAGTTAAAAATTAAATAACAAATTAAGTGAATTGATAGTTAAAAAAACACAATAATTTTTTTTTTCAAAAAACACAGTGAGTTAAAAAAATCAATTACAAATTTTTTTTTTTCAAAATGCAATCTAATCATTGTCAATAATTGGTACTTTAAAAATCAAATCAGAAAAAAAATAAATCAAATCACATTACAAATATTTTTATGCTATCTAACTACAGTCATATTTTTTTCATAAATAATTGTAAAGAAAAATCATTAAAACAATAAATAAAAGATTAAATCACATTAAAAAAAAGGAACCATTGAACAAACTACAATCACATCACATTTTTCCCATAATAAAATAAATAAATAAATAAATGAAAAAAAGAACCATTGACTAAGTACAATCACATTAAAAAAAAAAAGAACCATTGAACTAACTACAATCACATTTTTTTCTTTGTGATTTCTAACTTCAATCATATTAAAAATAAAATTAAAATAGTAAATAAAAAGATCAAATAACATTAAAAAAAAAAACCATTGAACTAACTACAACAATCATATTTGAAAAAAAAGTCATTGAACAAATTACAATCACATCACATTACAATCACATTTTTTTCATTGTGAGTGTTTATGTTTAGGGTTTAGTGTGTATTGGAGAAGTTAAAAGGCTTGGAAGAATTTAATAAATGCTAAGTTTTTTTATAAAAAAAAAAATCAAAAAAATTAAGAAATTAAGGCTCAGATATTGGAACTCCCACAAAACTTGTGGGTTAGAGACAGATATAAATAAATAGATAGATATAGATATAGACATTTATATTTTTTTTAAATTTTTTTTAATATACAAATTATTTGTTTTGGAAAAGGTACTGCCGTAATTATGAGAGAAGTCAAAAAGTCTTGTGGGTTGAGAGAAGTTAATAAATGCTGAGGTTAATTTTTTTTAAAAAAACAAAAAATTAGAAAATTAGGATTGACATATTCGAGCTCCTACCGGCCTTGGGGGTTAGAAACCCCCTTTTGCTTAATATATAGTACTAGCCTATCACCCGTGCTATGCACGGAATAATTATAGATATTTATATTTGTTTTAAATTTTTTTAATATATAAATTATGTTTTTTAAGATTTTTTATAAAAATAATTTAATAATCTTATCACTAACCATAGTATATAGGAGAAGTTGAAAAGGGTATTGCAATAACTATACACGGATTGTATCTATAATTATTTGTTTGAGGGGATTTTAAATTCTGATCAGGGGATTTTGACCAAATCAATAAATGCAAGCATGTGGAAAGACATGTCGATTGAAAAAAGTTAATAAATACTGATCGGGAGATTTTGACCAAATCAATAAATACTGAGTTTTTTTTAAAATAAAAAATTTAGAAAATTCAAATTGGGATATTGAAGCTCCCACAGGTCTTAGGGGTTAAAAACTCCATTTTGCTTAATATATAGTATAGATATAGATAGATAGATAGATAGATAGATAGATAGATATAGATATTTATATTTGTTTTAAATATTTTTTAATATACAAATTATTTTTTTATATTTTTAATAAAAATAATTTAACAATCCTATCACTAACCATAGCGTATGGGAGAAGTTAAAAATGGTGCTGCTAGTCACTATGAGAGAAGTCAAAAAGGCTTATGGGTGGGGAGAAGTCAATAAATGTTGAGGTTTTTTTTTTAAATCAAAAAATTAAAAAATCAAGATTGGGATATTGGCACTCTCACAAAACTTGTGGATTAGAAACCTCTTTTTCTTTATATAATACTAGCATATCACGGATAAGGGGTCACTACTGTGCGGAAAGCACAGCAGTGACTGTGGTGCCTCCATTTGAGGTGTATTATGACCTTATTTTTATGATCCAAACCGTCCATTTTGTAGGGTTTGTTGAGTACTTCATGCCTACCAAAAATCATATTAATCGGATATCAACAACTATATGATCGATAACCAAAAAAATAAATATTAAGTTTTATTTGAGAAATAACATAAATAATATGCAATTCGATCATATAGTTGTTGATATCCGATTAATATGATTTTTGGTAGGCATGAAGTACTCAACAAACCCTACAAAATGGACGGTTTGGATCATAAAAATAAGGTCATAATACACCTCAAATGGAGGCACCACAGTCACTGCTGTGCTTCCCCGCACAGCAGTGACCCCTTATCCGCATATCACCCATGCTATTCACGGATTGTGTTTACAATTATCTATATGTGAATTGCGATTTTTAAATGCCTTCTTTTTTTCCTTTTTTATATTATATTAAAGTTTATTATTTTGATAATAATCATATGTGTTAGACTTTTTAAGGAATTAAATGTCATTTTTTTATTATATTATATTAAAGTTTGATATTTTGATAATAATCATATGTGTAGCATTTTCAAGAAATTTTTTTTTATACTTGTTCTTAATACATTAAAGTGTTATTATGAGGGATAATAATCATATGTGTTGAGACTTTTCAAGGAATTCATATGTGTTAGATTTCAAAGAATTTTTTTTATGCTTGTTCTTAATACATTAAAGTGTTATTATGAGGGTAAGACTTGGGGTTGGGAGAAGTTAATAAATGCTAAGTTTTTTTGTTTTCTTAAATTAAAAAATAGGAAATTTAGATTGGGAGATTGGAGCTTCACAAGGCTTGGGGTTAAAAACCCCATTTTGCTTAATATATAGTACTAGCATATCACTCGTGCTATGCACGGGTTGTGTTTCACCACTTTATCTTTTTATATTTTTTTATTTTTTTATATTGTATTAAAATTTAATATTTTGATACTAATCATATGTGTTAAACTTTCAAGAAATTCATATGTGATGGACTTTTCAAAGAATTTTTTTCATGCTTGTTCTTAATGCATTAAAATGTTATTTTTAGGGATAATAATCATGTGTTGGATTTTCAAGAAATTCATATATACTTCACAATTATTTCTATATATGTGAATTGTGATTTTTTAAATGTCTTTTTTTTTAAATGTCTTTTTTTTTATTATATTATATTAAAGTGTAATATTTTGATAATAATCATATGTGTTGGACTTTCAAGAAATTCATATGTGTTAGACTTTTCAAGGAATTTTTTTTTATGATTGTTTTTAATGTATTAAAGTGTTATTATGAGAGATAATAATCGTATGTGTTAGGACTTTTCAAAGAATTCATGTGTGTTGGACCTTTTCAATTTTTTTTTTTTATATACTTGAGAGTTGGAGAAGTTAATAAATGCTAAGGTTTTTTTTTTTTAAATAAAAATCAGGAAATTTAGATTGGGATATTGGAGCTCCCACAGACTTGGGGGGTTAGAAACCCCCTTTTTCTTAATATATAGATAGATTGATAGATAGATAGATATATCTTTTTATTTTTATTTTTATTTTTGTGTGGTTTCTATTCGGTATTTTTTTTTTCCAATTTATTTAAAATGGAGTTGTGGGTATCTTTTTTCTTAAATTTAATTATCTATGGCTTCCATTTGTTTTTAATTAATTATTATTTAGGTAAGTTATGATGTGAGTTAGATATGTGATAGACATGTGAGTTTTATTGATTTAAAGTTTATTTAGATAAACTTTAAAGATTTTTTTTTTAGTTTTTTAGTTTTTTTTGTTATGTTATAATATAATATATAAAATATAGGTAGATATCTACAACTTTAATAGAAAATATTATCTGATTTTTTGGGGAAGAGAAAAAGAATGCAAGTTTTAATATTTTTTTTTGAAAATTTGTGAGAGAGATTAGGAGGGAGAGATTATGAAATATTTTTGTTATTAAATAAATAAATCAGTCAATAGTTTTTTTTAATCTATTTTGTAAATTAAAATCAATAATTTTGGAAAATTGATTAATTTGTCCCATTAAGTGATTTAAAATTTTGATAGATATACATAAAAAAAATACATAATTATATTATTAAATCATAATTCAAATTTAGATGTTATATCTTTTTGAGATCTATAGCTAAATTCTTATCTTTTTTATTTTTTATTTTTGTGTGTAACCATTGTGTGTAACCATAGTGTTTGGGAGAAATTGAAAAGGGTGTTGCAATAATTATGAGAGAAGTCAAAAGGAATTGTGGGTTGGGAGAAGTCAATAAATGCTGAGGTTGGGTTGGGAGAAGTCAATAAATGCTGAGGTTTTTTTTTTTCAAATCAAAAAATTAGAAATTAGGATTAGGAGATTGAGCTCCCACAGGCCTTGGGGTTAAAATTCTCTTTTGCTTAATATATAGTATAGATATAGATAGAGTATAGATATATAGTATATTTGCTTAATATATAGTATAGATAGATAACCTATCACCCGTGCTATGCACGGGATAATTATAGATATTTATATTTGTTTTAGATTTTTTTTAATATATAAATTATGTTTTTTAAGATTTTTTATAAAAATAATTTAACAATCTTATCACTAACTATAGTGTATGGGAGAAGTTGAAAAAGGTACTGCAGTAACTATACACAGATTGTATCTATAATTATTCAACAATGCTAGATATCATGAAAAACTTTTCATGAAAATAATCATGAAAGTTTTGTGACCCTTGGATTACACTTAGAATAAAGCACCACACACTAATCAAGGTAATCCAAGGATCATAAATCTTTCATGATTATTTTCATGAAATTTTTTTCATGATCCCTAACTTTTCTCATAATTATTTGTATGAGGGGATTTTGACCAAATCAATAATGCATTCATGTGGAAAGGACATGTAGATTGAAAAAAGTTAATAAATGCTGATCAGGAGATTTTGACCAAATCAATAAATGCTGAGTTTTTTTTTAAAAATAAAAAATAAAAAATTTAAAAAATTCAAATTGGGATATTAAAGCTCCCACAGGCCTTGGGGGTTAAAAACCCCTTTTGTTTAATATATAGTATAGATAGATTATTTAGAGCCATTGAACAAACTACAATCACATTTTTCTTTTTGTGAGTTAACTTCAATCATATTAAAAAATTAAATTATAAACAAAATGAGTTAACTTCAATCATATAAATCACAATTTTTTTAATGCTATCTAACTACAATGACATTTTTCTCATAAGAAAAAAAATAATTGAAAAAAATAACCATTAAATAGTAAATAAAAAAGATTATTTAGAACCATTGAACAAACTACAATCACATTTATCTTTTTGTGAGTGTTTATGTTTATCTAATTTCAATCATATTAAAAAATAAAATTATAAACAAAAGGAGATAACTTCAATCATACAAATCACAATTTTTTTAATGCTATCTAATCATCATCAATAATTAAAAAAATCAATCACAAATTAAGTCAATTGATAATTAAAAAACACAATAATTTATTTTCAAAAAACATAGTGAGTTAAAAGATCAATTACAATTTTTTGGGGGTCAAAATACAATCTAATCATCATCAATAATTGGTACATTATGTGACCCGAATGAGTACAATCCATTTTATTTTAAAAAAACACAGTTAAAATCAAATAACAAATTAAGTGAATGATAGTTAAAAAAACACAATAAATTTTTTTTTCAAAAAACACAGTGAGTTAAAAAAATCAATTACAATTTTTTTTTCAAAATACAATCTAATCACTATCAATAATTGGTACTTTAAAAATCAAATCAGAAAAAAAATCAAATCAAATCACAAATATTTTTATGCTATCTAACTACAATAATATTTTTTTCATAAATAATTGTAAAGAAAAACCATTAAAACAGTAAATAAAAGATTAAATCACATTAAAAAAAAAGAACCATTGAACAAATTACAATCACATCACATTTTTCCCATAATAAAATAAATAAATAAATAAATGAAAAAAAGAACCATTGACTAACTCTAATCACATTAAAAAAAAAAAGAACCATTGAACTAACTACAATTACATTATTTTCTTTGTGAGTATTTATGTTTATCTAACCTCAATCATATTAAAAATAAAATTAAAATAGTAAATAAAAAGATTAAATAACATTAAAAAAAACCATTGAACTAACTACAACAATTATATTAAAAAAAAGAGCCATTGAACAAACTATAATTACATCACATTACAATCACATTTTTTTTCTTTGTGAGTGTCTATGTTTAGGGTTTAGGGTTTAGTGTGTATTGGAGAAGTTAAAAGACTTGGAAGAATTTAATAAGTGCGAAGTTTTTTTTTTAAAAAAAAAAATCAAAAAAATTAAGAAATTAAGGTTCAGATATTGGAACTCCCACAAAACTTGTGGGTTAGAGACAGATATAAATAAATAGATAGATATAGATATTTATATTTGTTTTAAATTTTTTTTAATATAAAAATTATTTATTTTGGAAAAGATACTGCAGTAATTATGTGAGAAGTCAAAAAGTCTTATAGGTTGAGAGAAATTAATAAATGCTGAGGTTATTTTTTTTTTAAAACAAAAAATTAGAAAATTAGGATTGACATATTGGAGCTCCTTTTGCTTAATATATAGTATAGATAGATAGAGAGATTATCATTAATCAGGTTATTAATTAATTAAGATTAGGGGTAAATATGTCTATAAGAAAACCACAAGACCTATTGGGTTATAAATTTTTTCATAGGACCATACCCTGTGTAAGTCTTCCAAATAGGACTCATAAATAATTTACCCTATAATTTAATGGTGACCTTTTACTTTAAATTAAACACTCAAAAACATGATTTATATTTATAATAATATTACTATAACAACATTTTTATATTTTTTTTGTGTAATCTTTTATTTCCTGCATTATATCTAGATTAGGTGTATCTAATTTTTTTTTAAAAAAAAATTGTGTAAAATATTAAAACAATTCAATAAAAATAAAAAAAATACGAAAAATAAAGAAACTCAATTTTTTGTGTGAGTTAAACTAAAGAATGTGATTGTTATTTCCCTTGAAATAACATGAACAAAATATCTATATTATTTTATTATTTTATATGTATAAAGGGTTAAGGGGCAAATATGTCATTTTAATCTGACAGAAGGATAAGTGTAATTTCTCAAATGTAAGGGGATCTGTATTAAATAAAACCTCAGGCGGTGTCAATGTAATTTATCCAAAAAATAATATTTATCAAAGTTTACAGAAAATACAATAACTCTTACGTGTTAGTATAATTATATTGAACTCCCTAAAATTTAAGGGAAGTGCTATAGGTCCCCAAATTTTTTATCAAACAAATGATCAAATGTCTCACATGGGTGTGGGGTCCACAAACACACCATGTGATACATTTGGTCATTTGTTTGGTAGAAAATTTGGTATCCCTAGCATTACCCAAAATTTAATTCATATAATACTTAATTTCTCTTTTATTAAAAATTCATTGGTTATATAAATAAAATAAAAAAATATGTTGCCAGCTTTTTTATATTTAAATATATATTTTATTTTATTTATTTTTGTGTTTTCATAACATCTTTATTAATTTAATTTAATCTTAATAAAATAAGATTGTATAATTATGTGAAAATTATTATAATGTCATGAAACTACTACTCAATATTGTTTGATTATTTGTTACATGGACTTTGTTAACGTGTATATGAGAAAAAATAATGAGTTCCCCCTTATATTTATTGATATGAACACTATTGTTT
Organism: Camellia granthamiana; assembly: GCA_036172215.1. NCBI lineage: Eukaryota > Viridiplantae > Streptophyta > Magnoliopsida > Ericales > Theaceae > Camellia > Camellia granthamiana. Next base: position 3,811,270 of record CM069916.1, on the reverse strand, counting down.
TGTATTTAACAATAAAATAAATAAATAAAAGATTCATTTATATAATTTTACTCTAAAACTTTTAGGCTCAGTTTGGTTTAATTTTTGAATCATGATTTGAGTTTTGAATTATATTTTAAGTTTTGAGTTTTTGATAAAAGAAAACTTATTTGATTATGAGTTTTGAAAATAGTTTTGAATTGTATTTTCAATTTTTTTGATTTTTCTAAATATTTAAAAAATTTCTTAATTTTTGTTTTTAGGATAAATATTTTTTGATTGTAAATATTTTTTTTAATGTGCGATATATTACTATATTTGTGCACTGTATTTTTTAAAAATATTTAAATATTTAAAAAATAAAATTTTTTTATTTTGTAATATTTAAAATTTTATTTTCATTTTAAATGTTTTTTATTTTAAATATAAATATTTTATTTATTTATTTTAAATATTTTAATTTATTATTTATTTTTTTAAATATTTAATTTTTAAAAAAATTTAAAAAATTTGAATCACCCATATACATTTAAATCATAACAAATTATTTGGCCAATACTTAAAAAAATAACAAAATGTTTTTTTTGACAAAAATAAAATATATTTTTTCAGAAAATAAAAATAAAAATAAATTGATTTTTTTAAAAAAAAATAAATAAATTAAAGAGCAATATAAAAAAAATTTGATTTTTTTAAAAAAAAACAAATAGAGTTTTGAAAAGAATTTAGTTATAAGTTTTGAAAAAAGTTTTTGAATTGAATTTTGAAAATTTTGTTTAGTTATAAATTTTTAAAAGAATTTGAAATTTTTTAATATAAATCATGATTCCTAATATATAACCCTTGCATGTGTATATATCTTTCCTTTCTATAACACGAATTGTCCTTAGAGTATCTCTAATAAATTCTCCAAAAACTCATTGAAGTAAAATATATGACAGTTAACGAGATTTTATATTTTATTTTTTTGTTTCCAATGCACGTTCCTTCTGTTAATTACTTTTGTTGTTAAAATAGTTGCTAACTATGACTACTGAAAGAGGAAAAGTGGCGATTTCTATAGTTTTTTTTTTGTTTTTGTAAATTGTCATTTTTTTTTTTGCTCTTTAATTAAACCACACTCATACATTAAACTTTAAGTACATTACACCGTTTTTTTTTTTTTTTTTTGATCAGATACATCAGCAAAGAAAAAACAACGCCTATCTAAAAGCCAAACAGGTGGCTAAACCAGGAGGAGGGTTTGAAACCCAATCCGCAGGAAGCAATCCTTTGAGCTTTGCTTTCGCCATCCAATGGGCTGCTGAGTTAGCCCCTCTCGGACACTAGGAAAACGAAAAAGACCTTGCCCGAGCCAAGCTTCTGATATCATAAATAATGGCAGCAACTTCCCAGGGGGGAACATTCTCCGATACACACAGAAAGATGACAGTCTTGTTATCCCCCTCTAGTTCAATAGAAGAGAGGTTGTGGGCGCGAGCCGCATAACAAGCCGATCTAATGGCCCATGCTTCCCCTAGGAAGGAAGATGAGGTGTTGACCTTTTGAGTAAAACCATCCAAAATTTGACCATGAGAATTTCTAACACAGCTGCAACCACAGCCTTATCAGAGCTTGTTCCCATTGCAACATCATAGTTGATCTTTATGACTCCTAGAGGAGGGGGTTGCCAAGCAAGTGTGAGAGATCCGACAGCATCCGGGCCTCGAGGAACTTAAGGCTGGAAGAGGGTGTCAAGGGATGTTGCTCGGAGCCACTCTGCTGTGTCCGACTAGAAGCGAAATAAAGTGGATGAGGGTTCTACCCGAACATGGTTAAAGATATAGTCATTCCTTCCCTTCCAAATTAAACCAACCCAACCATGCAAACTGCCCCAGAAGTTGAGATGCAGAGGATGAGTCCCCTGTTGTTCTACTAATGCACAAGTCCAATGTAACACTGATGAAACCTCCTCTATAATTATTCTGCAATTTAACGGGCTCCCAAACCAAACAGCTCGCACCCATCCACAGCCAAACAGAAGATGTTCCACTATTCTGGGGCTTTCCAACAAATAGGACATTGGTTCGATTGGGCACACTTGCATCGATAAAGATTATCTTTTGTGGCTAAGGAGTTGTGCAAGCTCGCCACCAAAAGTGGCGAATTTTCGGTGGGACGGGAGATGCCAAATAAGTTTCCACACTGTTTCTGGGACTTGAAAAGATGTTGAAGCGCAATAAGCATCCCTTTTGCGTTTCTCCTGGCCCTTTAAAAGATAGCCCGATTAACAGAGAAAATTCCTTTTGCCTCATTGTGCCAGATGAGATTATCTTCTCTTCCTTCCACTAAAATGGGGATAGATCTGATTGCAGATTACCTCTTCTGCCGAGAAGACTTGATTTAGAGTAGGCAAGTTCCACTCTTCCGGCTGTTAATCAACTCCTCAACCCTGTGAAGGTTACACCCCACATGTTGAACTGTGCCAATCTGGAAACCAGGAAGCCCAAGGACCCATTTGTCAGTCCAGATAGATATGGATGAACCATTATGAACTTGCCAACGGATGCCTTCAGATAAGAGACTCCTCCCTTGCATTAAACTAGCCCAGGCCCAAGACGCTCTCCTGCCGCTGGAGGCGTGCATAAAATCAGTGTTAGGGTAATATATACCCTTCAAAATGCGAGCACAAAAAGAATTGGGATTTTTAATCAAACGCCATCCTTGACGGGCCAAAAGTGCCAAGTTGAAATCATGAAAATCTCGAAAGTCCAAACCTCCTTTAGATTTAGAAAGTGTTAGAACCTCCCCATTTTGCCCAATGAATTCCTTTACTCTCCGAATCCCCTCCCCACCAAAAGTTACGGATATAGGAGTTTAATTTTTCGCAAAAATATTGGGAAAAGCAAAGCAGGCCATAGCGTACGATGGGTGAGATTGGGCAACAGCCTTAAGAAGGACTTCGCGACTGGCTAGAGAGAGAAGTTTTGCTTTTCTTACCCTTGGAGCTTAGATACCATTTTCTCATGGAGATAGCTATAAACTTCAGTCTTTGATCTCCCCAAGAAGATGGCAGACCCAAATAACGTATAGTTGAAGAAGCTTTGGTAATACCAGTCTTTTGACAGATCTCATCTTGAATGTTCTGAGGGACATTTGAAGCAAAGATTATATTGGATTTCTTAAAATTGATCATTTGGCCCGAAGCCTCACAGTATGTACGGAGAATGGCCAGCAAGTTTGCACTTTCTTGAGGATCCGCTTCAAGAAACAAAAGAGCATCATCAGCAAAGAGAAGATGCGAGAGAGTTGGGCAATGTCTAGCAAGCTTTAATCCTGAAATTTACGAGATCTCAAACCAACACTGAGAAGTTTGGATAGCACATCGGACACCAGTAGAAACAGGTAGGGTGAAAGAGGATCCCCCTGTCGTAAACCTCGGGACGGAGTTATAGCAACCCGAATAGCCCCATTAACAACAATTCCAAACTTGATTGTGGTCACACACTCTCTTATCCACTGGATCCATTTAGAGTGAAAACCCCATCCTTGCCAATACTGCTAAGAGGAAAATCCCACTGAATTCTGTCATAAGCCTTATTGAAGTCCAACTTAATTGCCATCGCCGGGGTAGCCCTCCTCAGGATTTTAAGGGAGTGGAAAGCTTCATGAGCAACTAGAATGTTGTCTTGAATCAATCTTCCTGGACAAAAGTAGACTGTTGAGGGGAGATTAGTTTGCCCAAGACTTGCTTCAAACGATTGGCTAGAATCTTCGTAATTATCTTCAGGCTAAAGTTGCACAAACTAATTGGCCGAAGATGCGATAATTTTTCAGGGTGAGGGACTTTTGGGATCAAAACCAAATTTGTTCGGTTCAATTCTTTCAAAAGATAACCACCATTGAAAAAGCTCCTAACAGCATTAAAGATTTGAGAATTCACTGTGTCCCAATAAGTATGATAAAAGAAACCAGGAAAGCCATCCGGCCCCGGAGATTTTAATGGACCTAACTGGAACACTGCCTCTTTAATCTCTGTATCCGTAATGGATTTGATAAGAAGAGTGTTCATATCCCTTGACACCAGAGGCTCCACCACTGACAGAGTTGACTCCATGTCTCTAACTCCAACATCCGAATATAGATTTTCAAAGTATTTTCGGATATGGCTGTCTATTTCAGAAACAGACTCTATCCACGTACCATCCTCCTTTTGAAGCTTTAGAATTTGATTCTTTTGTCGACGTTGGATAACAGATGCACGAAAAAAAAGAAGAGTTTCTGTCCCTATATTGTAGCCATCTAATACGGGAACGTTGGTGCAGATACATTTCCTCTCGTCTGAGCAGCACTTCTATCTCCCGCTTAAGTTGGTTCTAAAGATGCATGTGAGCCTCTGAAGGAGATTTTCCCTGAACCTCATCAAGTCGGGATTTTAGGAGGGCTAACTGAAATTTATTATTTCCAAACACTTCACGGCTCCAACTACGCAGATCAATCTTACAAGATTTGAGCTTTTGGACAAGTTGAAACATTTGAGACCCAGCCGAAGTTTGTGCCCAACAACGTCGGACAATATCACCACAGTCTGAATTGGTTGTCCACATTGTTTCGAATTTGAACTGTCTTGGGACCCTCTTTAAAGGTAAATCACAACATAAAATAACATGACAGTGATCAGAACCAATAAAAGATTCATGGAATACCTGGGCTTGAGAGTAGAGGACCCGCCATTCCACAGAAGCAACAGCTCGATCTAATCTATCCCGAACATTGTGTTCTCCCATTTGGTTATTTGACCAAGTGTACATAGCCCCTTTGAATTCTAGGTCCATTAACTTACAATCAGAGAGTAATTCTTGAAATTTCTGCACCTGGCTCATCCGAACTGCTACTCCCTTTTGCTTTTCCCAGCATGAGCCTATTTCATTAAAGTCCCCTATACACATCCAAGGGTATTGATTGCCTTCAGCAATTTTCCTAAAAGATTCCCAGAACTCTTTACGCACACTTCGTTGAGATGGAGCGTATATGAAGAATGCGGCCCACTGAATGGGGCGGTTAGATAAAGTGACAACACACCGAATATAATGCTTGGTCTTCTGTCTCACATCTAGTTGGAGGTTGTCATCCCACCATAAGGCTAAGCCGCCGGAATTTCCTACCGGCTTAACATAACAGGAGTGAGCAAAGTTGAAACACCGCCTGATTCTCTCTAGTTTGGAGCTTTTATTCTTCGTCTCCATAAGGAAGACTAAGTTGGGGCGATGGGTTATACATAACTCCCGGAGGTTCTGGACTGTCAGGGGTCGCCCCATCCCCTGACAGTTCCAGCTTATAATCAGCATCGAAAGTGTGGCTGTTGAGGGCCAGCCACCAAAGCCCGCTCAGTAGATTGATCCCCTTCAGTCCCAGGGTATGTGCTTGGAACTTGTGAATAGAAGTCTGCCAGCTCCATCTGAATTTGCCCCACCTCCATTGGGAAAGGGGTTGAGATCTCATCCCCGCATTGAGCCACATCAACTTTGACATTTACCAACTTTCGCACCCCCGGGTGAACCCTTCTTCCCCCTTTCTTTTTGTTGCTGAACGGAATCAGACTATTGCCAGTGGCAGGAGAGAGAGAAGAGGTAGACTGTGTAGTTTGTCTCCAGGGAAGAGCTAGGTTCACCTCACCCTCCCCTCTTTTAAAGAGCTTGAAACATCTGTCTGCTACATTCTCTTCTTGGGGCTTTCGTTTGAGTGATAGATTATTAAAAACTCTAGCCATACATCCATCCAAATTTAGAATCCATTGTCCTCGGAAATCGGGGCTATTAGCTGGGCTAAGTTCTTCAATGCCAATTGGGCTAGGTGGCATCTGTGTAATGGCCCCAACCCCTTCAGACTGGTCCAACGGGCTCTCTGGTTCAGTAACAAAATAGGAAGGCCCACAACTATTCGTCTCCACACTATGGGTAGGCCCGTGAATACAGCTCTCCTCTCTAGCCTCTTCTGTAACCGGCCCATATTGGGAATTTGTGGGTGTATCCGTTGAGCCAGAGTATTGCTTCCTCACCACGTCTTGTGCCTCTCCTTTGCTAGCAAGCTCTCTGTTATGCTGTCATTCTGGGGATAATCCTGCCGTATCTGATGCTAGGGTACTACTCCCAATTCGTGCCTCAATTCCACTACTTTGCCCAGACCCCTCAGTACCTGCTGCCACTGCATTGTCTGGTACCCCACGCGCCCCCTTTGGAAAGCCCTCTCCCAAAATTTTCTTCAACCTGACCTCCGCCGCATCAACTTGCCGGCGGTAGTGTTCAATCGGAAGCCCTGTGCTGCCAGCAGTACCAGTTCGCATGTCTGGCCCAAACCCAGCTACTTGACCCTACTCTCTGGATACAAACTTACACATGCTATTAACATGGCCAATGCGACCACAATCATAACAGAAATCAGCCAGCTTTTCATACTTGAAAGAGATCCATAAATCTGCAGTTTCTGGACAGTCGCCTTTGCGTTTGAGGAAAAAACCTTTGGGAAGGGGTCTGGTTACATCAATCTCCATTCGTATACGTAGGAAACTCCGATAGAGAAGGAGCCCCTCAGTATGAGCTTCAACCCGAACTAAACGCCCAAATTTCCGCCCTATCATCCCACCATTAGATTTCGTTAGCCTTTCAGGGGGTAACCCATGCGCTTGAACCCAAAAGAGAGCCCATCGGAATTCTATTTCTGCTGCTGGCGTGTCTACCGCTAACGGCTGAAGGAGCAACATGTTTCCCATGACAGTCCACGGTGCCTTTACCAGAATCTTCTTACGATCCTCCAAATCCTCGAAAGTGAACAAGAAAACATTGTCATTCCATGGAGCAATAGTCAGAGGTTTCCTCGTCTTCCAAGCCCCCGTTAAAATGGAGGTCACAGCTTGTCGATTTAGTCGTTTTGAAGCAAAGATCTTCCCAATCAAACAACGATTAGATACATCCTCATTTTCCCCCGAGCCTTCATCAAGGTCCAAAACTTCCTCCCCATTCAGGAGTATCTGGTTTGCCTCCATCTTGAATAACAGAGCCCTCCAAACTCAGCACCTCGAACACCAAACTAAAGGATCAGTGGCTCTACGAAGAGAAACGTTGGAATAATAAACTTCAGATCCTAAGGAAGCAAAGAGAATTGGAACACCTATTTACTTCTTAAATTAACAAATATTTTTATTTATTTTTAGATAGGGGAACAAAGGATCTATTAGGCAAAACATCTAAAAGAACAATATATTGAATAAAAGTCAAAACAGCTGACACAAAATTATGTACTTTAACACGCAAATTTAATTCACTACGAATACCCTTATAAATCTATAAAGTACTTAGTTATTGCCGTCCCTATGACTATAATGTAGAGTGAAAATAAAAATCAAATCAAGTCTTACATCTCATCAAATGATATAGAGTGGAGATAATTTTTTAAATTTTATTTTATTTGCAATTTTTTCCTTGGGTGCAAAAGTCCAATAACAACTACAAGTAATGATATTGAGGGAAGAATTACAGCATTAACTAAATAGAAATATCACAGTAATTGTCACATGACATAAGAAATATATTATTATATTGATATTTGAGTTTGTGCCAAATGTATAAGTTATATATAATAAAATATTTTTATATCACCTGACTGTCACTATATTATTTTCTACCTAATTTTAGACATAAGGCTTGGCATGTCCAAAAAAAGACAAAAAGTTATTTAAAAAGTTAAAAGGATAAAACTATTCACAAAAAAAAAAAATATTAAAAAATTAATTTTACATACAAAATTACAAGACAGATCTGACAGGTTCAGATCAGTGCCTGCATTTTTTAAGAAAAATAGGACAGTTGTGGTGCAATTTTAACACACTGTTGTTCGGTCCGTGGGCGCCCATCACGGGTCCCATTTTGATAATCTGAACCGTCAATGTGTAGAACTCGTTGAGTACTATATGTCTGTAAAAAATCACATTGATCGGATATCGCTAACTACATGATCAAATCAGTTTTGTATAAAAAAAAATGGATGGTGTTATAATTAATGGTTAAAAAAAAAACTAATCTGCTTAGATAGCTATCAATATCCGATCGACGTGATTTTTTACAGGCGTATAGTATTCGATGAGTTTTACATATTGAACAGTTCAGATTATCAAAACAGGACCCGTGATAGGCCCAACGGGCCAAACAGCACCGTCCAATGCAATGCCCGAAAAGTAGCCAATCATTTCTTAGTATCAATTCAGCTTCACAGGTAGTACGGCTGTACACCTCACACTCCTAATATTCTCTTACACACTAATTTATACAATTTTTTAATATACATTTTTTTATAAAAAGTCAAAAAATTAACCCAAACAACTGTCTTTTTTTTCTCAACTTTTTAGATCAAAAAGTTAAAAAAATAAACTTATTTAAGACACCCAAATAATCTCAAAGGTGGCAAGCAAATTTTGTTGGGGCATTAATTATTAACCCACAGTATGTCAACCAATGTAGCCCAAATCTTGAAGTAATAATAAACTCAAATGTAAAATATATTTATGTGGCGTTTCTCAAAAACCAACTAATTTCTCGACTTGTCTTGTCTATTCATTATCAATCCCTTTTTAACATTATTGTACGCTAATAATAATAAGAACTTGTATCTCTACAGGATGACCTTATATCGTTATCTACATCTAAAAGCAGTTATAAAAATAAGAAGTAAAAAATTTCTAGCAAAATAGTTTAGTTATTGAAATTTTTTTTAAATAATATGACATAATTGATTATTATGAATGTTGAATAACAATGGAAATAATTGAGAGCATTATATCTATACTGAACAATTATACAATTAAATTAGTGAAAATTTATAACGCTTTTTTTATTTATTAAAAAACCCACACGCGAGCAGCTATATCATATAAAATTGTTTTGTTTTATTTTTTTTTGTGTCTAACAAATCCCTAAACTGTTAAGGTTAATACATGTGTAAGAAAACTAAAAATTTAATTTTTTTTTAATTGAGGATTGTTTTAAGAAATGTTAAAAAAATTGACTTTTTTTTTTGATTTATTATGAAAAGACATATAAAAAATAAAAAAATAATATAAAGCTTGGATTATGTTATGAAAAGACTGTTGGACAATCTTTACTGTATTTAAATAAATTAAATTCTATTGTGTACTTAACAACAACTAGAATATAAAAGAAATAAAGAAAATGAGTGAAATTGTTTGATTACAAAAATCAAACTAGAAATAAAAATAAATAAATAAAAACATATTTTATTTTGTTACAAAAACAAAATTAAAATCTGATTTAAAAAATAAAACAGAAAATAAATTAAACAACTTACTTGATTAATTTCTTCGAATAATAACCTGATCAAGTTCAGTGTTTGACATTGTGTCTTTAAGACAGATTCGTCCTCTCCACGGTACTTTCAGAATATGGACGTCTATCTCCCAGGATGAAATGATCAACAACGGAAAATAGCAGCACTACAAATTTTCCGTACGACGAACACACTAAGTGTTTATACTCTCTCTCGCAAGAAAATAATGCAGCAATATGAAGAGAATAGATGCAGAATTATTTTGGACGAAAATTAGTGTGTTCAACATTAAATGAGGGCTGTCTATTTATAGGAGAATTTATGACTGTTGGGTTTGAATTAAACAGGTGCAGAACCTGTTTGAACAGGTGTGATACCTGTTCAGTTTGAATAAACAGATACAAATCTGTTGGATTCAAATTTGAACAGATAAAAAAAGCCGTAGGGACTTGTTTGGGTGTAGGGAAAAAATCGGAACAATTTAATTCCGGAATTAATTTCAATTCTGGACAGTTGGAAAGATTTTATGTCAAAAAATAAAATTAAATCCAAATATTTTTTGCCCAAAAAGATTAGTATTAGGCCGGACAAGCCCAACCCAAACCCCCCCGACGGACAGCGGCACATGGTGTTTTTTGGGTCTAGCCCATAACCTCCCTCTCTACAAAACTTAGGTACCCCTTGGAGTACACCCCAAGTTCCAATCCCATACCTTATAAATTCACTCAAAATTTCCCACTAAATCAATGTGGAACAAGCCATTATACACACCTTAAGGATTTTCCACCAAAACTCCATTTTCATGGAGCACACTTTGGCTTCAATTTCCCATTCATTCAATAATGATTTTGAGCAACCAAATATACCACGTGAATCACAACGCGACATAGAACGCGTTACCACTTTGACCCGTTAAATCGACGCACGGGTCCCACCTAAATATTAGACCAAAGTTTAATCAAAATTCTGTTTTTATACAGAATTTTCAAACATTTCTAACAAAGACATATAAAGCTTTGGATTATATTATTTTTAAAAAATAAAGCTTCTAATCCAAAACTTTAAAAAATAAATAACATTTCTTACATATAAAAGCTTTATAATCCAAAGCTTTATAAATTTAAAAAAAAACATATATATATATAATCCAAATAATATAACCCTTCTTACAAGAGGCCTAATTTTCACTTTTGTTGCAAGGCAAAGCTTACCATGGAGAAAGAGAGATTAGTTGGAGGTTGACATAAATGCTTTTCTTTTCCACATGAATAATGGGAGATGACAATCAATCCCATTACGTTGGCATTCTTGACTACTTTGCAATGAAATTGATTCCTGAGTTCTCAAGATATACTTTATAAAAAAAGGGAGGGTAAATTATAAATATATTTTTTAAGATTTGTTTACAATATAGATTGTTCTTTATAGTTTAAAAAATTATAAATATCTTTTTATTAGTATTTTTTATTTAACAAAATTAATTAAAAAAATAAAATTCATAATTGCTCTCATATACAATAATAAAATTTTTAAATTATTAATTGAAATATATTTCTAACATCATTAAAAACTACTAATTGATTTGATAATTTATTAATAAAATGGGCGATTTGTTATAAAATTAGAAACATCAGGGGGTGAAATGTAATTTTCAAAACTACAAGGGGTGATTTATATTTTAATCAAATCTTAGTGAGTGTATTTGTAATTTATCCAAAAAAATTATAAATTAAGTGGATAAAAAAATAGTAATTAATTTTTTCCATATAATTTTCACTTTTATTAGAGAATAAAATTTGATAATAAAAAATATAATTTCTGGTAATTATTTTTGTTAAACTTCTTTATAATTTTTCTAAAAAAAAAATCCGCAAATTCTTTTAACTCATAGTTGGACATCGGATCAAATTGTACAAATAGCCACGTAGTTTCAGTAAAATTTTTAGTTGGATACTTAGGCCTCGTTTGGTAACCTTTGTTTTAGTTAAAAAGTCACTATAAATTATTACATCACTTTCTCTATTTTTTTGTATATCTTTTCGTGAAAAAATCAAAAAATTACTAAGGTAGAATGTTCCCAAACAAGGCCTTACAATTCAATTTAAACATGTATACAGTTTTCCACTGTTGCAATATAATCCCTCTATCCAACTCTTTCAATAAACTACAATCATAAACTTATCTTCTTCCCACTGTTCTTGTTCACCTACTTTCCATATTATTTTTGTGGTTTTATTTTATGTTTATACTTTAATAGTAGCTATTTTACATATTAGTTAACTGAATTATGAATCAATGGATTTTTAGTATTTGTAATGCTTTTTTGAAATTATTGAGTTGATTGAATTTTTTAAAAGTTATTCTTGGCTTTTGCCTTGCTTTAATGAATCCATTATCTTTCCTCGTCGCCTCACGTTTAGGCTTGCATATTATATTAACTAAAAGGGTGGCAATGAATTTCAAATAAATTATCAAATATTCTACACAATAGTCAAACTAATTCATTTGGAAACTTTAACATTTTTGAAAAAGTATGAAAGCTAAGTTAGTGGGGAAAAAATAAGAATAAATAAGATTAAAAAAAAACAATAAGAATAATATTACTACTAAAAATTACAGTACATACTAAAAAAATATCAAATTAATATTAAAGCACCTATGTGCATGCTACCTTCTAGCTAATATAATATGCAAGGCTAAGCGTGAGGCGACGAGGCGAGATGATGGCTTACTGAAAAAGAAGGTTATATATTTTGAGATTTGATATTGTACTCATCTATAAAACAAAGCCCAAATGTGTCCGAGGCATGCCAAGAGCATCAGATGAGTGTAGGTGTCAAACAAGTGCATGACAATCACGCTAATTGAGGATAGTTGTGACTTAATTGCATAAGTGTACATATCGGCTGTGATTCGGACCCCCAGCTGGGCACCCCCAGTGACCCTTAGCGCCACTTGGCACTCTGCCAGTGGCTGAAACTGAAAAAAAAAAAAAAAAAAAAAAAAAACAGTTTTTTTTGGCCAATAAGGAGTGACCCCCAGTATCCCCACTGGGGGTCCAAGTCATTTTCCGTGTACATATTAGGGAAATAAAATTTCACATACGGGATTATGAAACAATTCTGCAGTACAATATAATCACTGCAAATATCTCATGACATTTTTATTTTGATGAAAATTATTGTAGATATCTCAAATAGTGAAAAGGTAGTTTATCACAATTTAATCACTAACCGTTTGGGCAAATTAATGAGACCCTCCTCCTTTTATAACCTTATATATAATGAATAATCTAAAAGGTAAAGAAAGGATGGAGAATATTTTAGATATTTTCCCCACCTCCTTAATTTAGGAGTTGCTGCCCGGGGTGGACCTGTCTCGTTTAGACCCAAGCCCGAGCCTCTGGGCTATCTTTTTTAAGCCTAGTCCGACCCATGGCCCAGCCCATCGGGCTGTTTAAGGCCCATTCAAGGCCCAACCCGACTAAGGCCCAGTATTTTTTTTAGTGAAAAAAAATAAAATTTTTGTAGAAAAAAATTAAAAAAACAAAAAAAAAGCCCGAGGCCAGGCCCGGCCCACCAACCCATCCAAGGCCTGAATACCTCTGGGCCTGGGCCTATTTCTTGGCTCGTGGCCAAGCCCGGCCCGGCTCGAATTTTGGCAGGAGCTCACAAAGCCTGACAAGGGCCTGGACTAGGCCAAATTTACACCCATAAATTAGACTATTCTAGAATATATAAGAATAATATTTACGTGTATAAAGTTATGTACAATTTTCTATATAATTCTACAATTTTAGAAAATTTTAAGAACCACTAAAACCTTCAAGTATTTTTTATAGTCTTTCAGCAAAGGGACTATACCCAAATTTGCAAGACATGATATAGTTGAATGTTTAATCTGATAAATTTTTTATAATATTTATATAATTTATAATTTATTTATTTTTCAGTTGTTTTTTGCTCAAATATCATAATAGGTCATAATTACGACATATGATACACCTCTAAAACTTTCAAGTATTTTTTAGAGTCTTCCAGGGAGGGGACAACACCCAAATTTGACATGATATAGTTGAATGTTCAATTTGATAAAATTTATATAATGTGTGAGTCGATTTCTGACCACACTGCCAAACTAGTACTCAGCTGGTGAACACTGGTAGAATAGATTGCGCCTGAATGACCTGTAACAGAAAGAAGAGGTTCCGGCGGTGGTTCGTTCACCTGGGGGCACTCCAACGATCAAGTCAATTATCTCTTAAAGTAAGCAAAAGTGCTTAACTCACTGTTCAGAATACAAAAAGCGTACCTTAGACCCATGAGGGTGCCTCCCTTTTATAGCCAATACAAACCTAATCCTATTAGAAGCCTAGCTCCAATGGATTCTGGATTATTGCTAATCTTGGACTCCCAGTACGATTAGGATAAACTCTCTAAGAGTCTTATCTGTATCCAAGCTAAAGTCTTCTCTCATTCTAGGACTCTTGTCCCTTATCTGCTTATCCCGGACTTTAGTATCTTCAGAGATAACCTCGGCCTGGCCGAGATTACCTCAGAGTCATGATCAGGACACGTGGAACCTCGTCTGACACTTCGGTGCCACCTCGGCCACGTGTTATCATTCAAAAATTATGTCCCCACAACTGCCCCCTAGGTTCTATTACCTCAGCATCCTGAGGTGATGGAACCTATATCATTTCTTCCATTTAGCACATTTGCTAAGCTCGCCTTACCCTTCATTCCTGAGGTCGTCACCCGTTGGCCCCATATGACCAAGATCTGCAATCTGTTTTCACCAATGCCTTAGAACAAATAATCAAGTCGGTTCAAATTATTTAGCCGAGATCATCCTCATAGCCGAGGTCTTTGCTTCTTTAAACCAAGCACTTCAAGAGATTCATCACGCGTATGAGCTGTCAAGTACAACAACCCAACCGTTTTAGCCACGCATCTTTCCCTCACTAGATTGTACTTGACACGCGCCTTTAAGTCACCTTGCGTCTGCGTGCACTGTCTGACAAGCACGTCGCCCTAGGCACATTGATTGCAATTTTGCCACCATTTCGTGGTTTTGATCAAAACCACTTCTCTCTCTCCGTCTTTTCACCTTTGTATCTTTGTCTTCGTGCTTACTCTCTCTCTCTCTCTCTCTCTCTCTCTCTCTCTCTCTCTATTTTTCCAAATCTGCCATTGCTCCAAGCTCTTAAGCTCTGCAACTTGCTCCGTTCACTTCTTTCGACGAGATCTTCATCGCTCCGTTGCTTTTGCTACTGTCTTCGGCGAACCCCACACCGGCCTCACATTCTCTGGTAAGCCACTGTTCCCTCTCATTTCGGTCCTTGGTTCACTTCGAACTTTGTTACATTTATACTCTGTTACTGTGACTTTATTCATGTTTTTATGATTATAAATCTGTGCATATGATTTCAATCATGTATTAGGGTATGTTCATCCTATGATTCTGCTTTTGCCCAATACGTTTCTTGAATAAACACACACTGATTACCCACTTGTTTATTTTGCTACTGTTTTTGGCCTTACACCCTTTATACACTCTGTCACAGTGTTCTTGGTAGTTCATCACCATTTTTGATTCTGAATCATTGTTCTTGTTTCTGTTTTCTATGTCTTTTCCAGATTTTTGCCTTCAATCTTTGTTTGCCTAGACTTAGGTTTGGGATTTGTTGTAGGACTCACGAATTTTAGGAAAAACTGAAACAAACTTTACCTAGATCCTCAAAAATTCTCAACCCAACACTTGTCTAGGTTTTGTTGAGGTCCCTCAAACCTTCACAAAACATTTCCTTATGAAATTCAACACCTTCCCTTCAAGTTGATATCATGGGTATGTGGAGGTATAAGGTAGACACCCCGACTAAGTTAGAGTATTTCAGGCAGGAGTTTTCCATCCCGACCGACGTCCATCTGAGGTTGGCTAGGGAGGATGACTCCATCATGCCCACAGTCGACTCCATGCCCTTCCCAGTTGTAGTTTTCATAGAGTGTGGACTTGGGCTTCCATTAGACATCATTTTTTGAGAAATCCTCAATTACTACAAATTGAACCCAATGCAACTCGCTATCAACTCTTACCGAGTTATCAACGGCATAATAGCCTTAGCCAAAAAAGAGAACGCTAAGGTAACTTTAGCCGGCATCGAATATTGCTACACCATGTGTGGCCTCAAGTTAGAAAAAGGCTACATCTGCTACCCCAAACCAAGGTCCACCGAATACAAACTTGTTGCCAACCTCCCAGACTCCAACAAGGGAGCTGGGGACGATTACTTCATTGTTTCGGGCAACTAGGAGTTTGTTCCAGAGAAGGACCTTCACCTTTACCCTCTTAGCCGAACAGTATTCATAGAGGGTAACGGTAAGAGCCAAGTGTTACACTTACTTGTTTTTCAAGTCTTTAATACTTTGTTCTTTCCATGCGTTCTAACGTCTGTTTTTCTTGCAGCTCTTCCACAGCCGGCAAAAGACTTTCATAAGTTCTTCTTCCCTAGCAAGAACCTCAAGAAGTTGTTGGATCTGCCAGTTTAGAGGCGGAGAGCTCCTTTGTTGCTCAACTACATCCCGACTTACAAGTCGGTTCTTCTCGACACCCCGAAAAAGAAGAGCAAGTCTCCTCCCTCCGCCACAACTCCACCAGCGACTTTATCACCTCGACCAGATCAGGGATCAACTTCTGATCTAGCTAAGAAACTATCAACCTCGGCTCTATATCTGATCCCTCTATCTCAACGCAAACGCCGACGCCGAACTACAATCGCTGCTGAGATGGGTCGCAAGAAAGCAGTTGCAGAAGATCTTCTGGCCGACATCCCCGACACTGTCAACGCTTAATCAGCACAATCCCAGCTTCAACCAAAGCCAAAGCCAAAGCCCAAAAGACTGGAGAAGGCCCAGCCTAAGGCTACGGTGACTCAGATTGACACTGAGGACACCTTGCCAATTTCAAAATTGGCCGAGAGTGAGAAGACCACCTCCGTTGTCGAGAAGAGGACCGCCGAGGCCGAACCATCCTAATCAACTCGGTCGAAAAGGCTGAGGTCTGAATCGGTAACTACCTCGGGCTCTATGAAATCTAATGCCCCTTGGGCTCTCTCCATTACAATTGAGGATAAGCCGGTTAGAGCTAGCGACAGCGCCAATGATATTGAAGTCGGCGTTGCCCTCTCTACCGCGCTGCTTCTCCCCCAAGATCTCAATCGCAATGCCGAGATGAGCGAGTATGAGAACTTTGCTCTGATGTTGCTACGCTCCGTCTAAGTAAGCCCCTAACACTTGGTACTTTTTCATTTTCTACTATTTCATACTTAGAGAATTTTACTAACTTGTTTTTTCCACTTCCTCTAGGCGATCTAGCATGGCCACTCCTTTGCGAATGCAGGCCTTTGCCATCAAGAAGGAGTTGGAAAATAAAACCAAGGAGGCTGCAAGCTTGTAGAGGTCCCTTAACAAGGTTGAGGGCAAACTGAAGGGCTTGACAGATCAGGCCAAGGCAGCCAAGAAGGCTCAGGACAAGGCCGAGGAAAAGGCTGACGCTGCAGATGCCATTGCCAAGGTCCTTGCGGCCGAGAAGAAAGAGGCCGAGGCAAAGATGGTTGAGGCCCAAAAAGAGCTCTAAGATGCCCTGGCCACAAAAGAGGCCGAGATCAAGGCCGTCGATGAAAAGGTGTACGCTAAGGGGGCGGCCGACGTCAAGGAGGACTACAAAAAACAAGTGAAGCAGGCATGCAACAAGGGTTTCACCCTTGATTGGATGGCTGCCCTTAAAAAGCTGGATGTCCCCGAGGACTCCCCCCTCAAGAATGCTGGCGACCTCCCCCTGCCATTCCCCCATACTCTAAGCCAATCCGAAGATGATTCTGAGTCCGATGAGGAAGCTTTGGTCAGGAAGAAGAAGGAAGCTGCTGGGGCCAAATCCCATACTCCGAATGAGCAAGTTGTGGACTTGTCTCAGGATGAGGAGGGTGAGGTCTCCAAAGATGCCACTCCTGAGAAGACAACATCGGACACGCCTATCGGCGAGAAGAGTTCCCAAATGTCCTGAATAGTCTAGTTTCTTTATTTCTTGTACCTTGTACTTTTTTCCAACTTTTGAAACAATGTAATCACGATGTTAGCTTTAATTCGGCCGACGTGCCACTTTTTGTAATTCGCACAAGTAATCCTTTTGTAGGCCAAAGTGCCCTTTCTTTGAATGTGAATACTTCTTTTGAATACTTGCATGTTTGTCTTCTTTTTATTCTTCTATGACTCTTATACTTTGAATAATTTGTATGTCTTCAACGTACACCTTGACTGTGTAATCTCCTTGGTGTGGAATACTTTGGCTGTACCCACTAACAGTTTACCTTGGCTTTGACCTAACACTTGAAAATATTCATCATAATATTTTCACAAGTGTTACTCACAACTTGCCACTTTACTCAAGTCCTCTGTCTTCTATTACTTCAACATAACCTTGGTTTAACTTCAACTTGTAAACTTTTCTTAAAATTTCGACAAGTGTTAAACCAACTTCTTTTAACATAACCTCGGCTTAACTTCAACTTGTAAATTTTTAAAATTTTAACAAGTGTTAAACCAACTTCTTTTAACATAACCTCGGCTTAACTTCAACTTGTAAATTTTTCTTAAAATTTCAACAAGTGTTAAGTCAACTTTACCTTGTAAATTCCAGCTCCCAAGCAATCATTCCAGCCCTCTGCCCTCTAATGTGAACCTAAGTTCCACTTGGGTTCTCATTAAGCATGTGGCTTGGACCCTTTCGCCGAGGTCAAATTCAAACAAAGGTTGGTCGAGGTTACTAACCTTGGTCTCTTTGTTAATCTGACTGATATGCAGCTAGTTCTAATCTGTGTCTAACTCTGCCGATATGGCAAGTTCAAGTTGATTCAATTTAGTTCAACTCTATTATATGCAAGTAGGAACTCTGTCATATAATAAGTCTAAGTTATTCGTCATGTTTCAATCAGAAACATCGCCAACTTAGTTTAACTCTAGTATATGCAAGCAGGAACTCTGTCATATAATAAGTCTAAGTTATTCGTCATGTTTCAATCAGAAACATCGCCAACTTAGTTCAACTCTATTATATGCAAGTAGGAATTATGCCATATAATAAGTCTAAGTTATTCATCATGTTTCAATCAGAAATATCACCAACTTAGTTCAACTCTATTATATGCAAGTAGGAACTCAGCTATATAATAAGTCTAAGTTATTCATCATGTTTCAATCAGAAAGATCGCCAACTTAGTTCAACTCTATTATATGCAAGTAGGAACCCTGCCATATAATAAGTTTTAAGTCTAAGTTATTCATCATGTTTCAATCAGAAATATCGCTAACTTAGTTCAACTCTATTATATGCAAGTAGGAACTCTACCATATAATAAGTCTAAGTTATTCGTCATGTTTCACTTAGAAACACCGTCAAGTAGCTGGTTAGTCACAATACAAAAGTTTAAAAATCAAGCTAAAACTTTATTAATACTTCGGCTAATAACAAAACAAAAGAAAACTTTTAAAAACAAGAAAATCTAGTGATAGAAAAACTTCAGATTGCAAGTATTCTAGGGTCTTGGCAGCTTTTTGCCTTCACAATCCTCAAGCCGATATGCCCGTTGCCCAAGACCGAGATGATTCTATAGGGTCCTTCCCAATTCAGGCCAAGCTTGCTCTTTCTAGGATCCTTCTTGTTGCCGACGACCTTTCTCAAGACGAGGTCACCAACTTGAAACTCTCGTGGGTTGACCTTCTTATTATAAGCCCTGGTAAGCTGCTGCTGGTATGTCCCCAGCTGAATTGCTACTTTCTCTCTTTATTCCTCTACCAGATCTAGATCTCGGGCTAAGAATGCCTCATTGGTCCCATTTTCTACTCCATGGGTTCTAATCCCTAGGATACCGACCTCCAGTGGAATTACTGCCTCTGCACCAAAAGCCATAGCAAATGGGGATTCCCCAGTTGATCTTCTCGACGTAGTCCGATATGCCCAGAGTACGCTGGGCAACTCATCCACCCACTTTCCCTTTGCTGCCTGCAGCCTCTTCTTAATTCTATCCAAGATAACTTTGTTGGATGCTTCTGCTTGCCCATTGCTTTGAGGAAAACTTGGGGTGGAATAGTAATTCTTGATCTTATATTTTGCACAGAAATTCTTGATTAGCTTACTGTCAAACTGTGTGCCATTGTTTGCTATTATTGCCCTTGGGATCCCAAACCTAGTGATGATGTTCTTCCATATTGTAGACACCCCATTTTTGACCGACGTTAAGACTCAGATGTCATCGATTGAGCGCTCGGTGATTGCGCATGTTGTGCTCGTTCTGAGGTTTCGGAGTTTCGGCTGAGGTCCTTACCCCCAGACCTCGGGACCTTTTTATACTTTGCCTCGGTTTGCGGACCAGGTCTTGCTTTCTCTTCCCGGAGGGAGAGAGAGGTCTTGTAGACCATCTCTCAGTGGCCGTAGGCTACTTTTCGTGGTCACAGGCCACTGTTCCCGTTTAGAGACCAGTTTTCGATTTTCGGAGCCATCGGTCGTGCGCCTCGGTTTGGGACTGCTTAACATTCTCCGTTTGGCACGATTTTTGGCACACACCTTGTTTCCTCTGTCTAGAGGGACACTGGGGCCCGGGAGACCACCTTTGCGGTTGAACGCCACTTTTGGTGCTTAACAGCCTGTCTTCGGGGCACCCGGTTGCGCATTTTGCCCCCCGAACCCTCGTTTTGCATCGGTGTTGGTTCATTTTTGTCATGAACCTTGTTTTCATTGTTTGGAAGGTGGTACAAGGGTGGGAGACCACCTTTTCTCTTGGAGACCACTTCTTTCTCTGCCAGCCAATTTTTTTGTCAGGAAACTGGTCTCCTTGGTCTTTGAGCCACATTTACTGGTCTTCCACCATACCACTAGCTTGCATTCAGTTGGGAGACCACCAAATGGGGCTGCTGACCAGTTTTCTTTGTGGGAGACCACCTGCCCTAGTTGGCCGACCAGGGGAAGTGGTCGGTCGGCCGACCACCTCTTCTGGTCGGCCTGCTCTTTCCAGTTTTGTCTCTGTGAGTGCTTGCCGGCTGTGCTAGTTGGAAGGCACAGACTGCATCCTCCATACACGTGTATGGAGGATCTTTGGTCTTGGTTTTTAGCTTCTTTGAGAAGCTTTGGCCTCCTTTGTCTATAAAGGAAGGCCTCCCCCCTCCTTTGTGAGGGTTCAGAACTTCTCTAAGGCAAAACACATATATCTCTCTTTGTCTCTATATTTTAGGTTTAGAAAGTGTGTGATTCTTGACCCTTTTGCACCACACCTCATAGCCTAACACTTCCACCATCAACCCAAGGTTCTTGGAGGTCATTTTCAGAGGTTAAGGAGCTGGGTTTTTGGTCCAGAAGTTGCTGTCTTTGTTGAGCTTCAAGGGTAACTCATTTTCTCCATTTTTAAGCATTATTTTGATCCTTCTCTTAGCCTCATTTTCATGCTTATTTGAGGTTTGTTGTCAACTGAAAAAATCTTTATTTTTAAGCATTATTCATGTTTGTTTAAGGCCATTTTCCTGTTGGAGGTCATCTACCCTCTTGCATGCTTCATTTAGTCTTGTTTTAAGCCATGCCTTAAGGCCTTTGTGTTGACCATTGCTTGGCCTTTTAGCCACTGAAATCCAGTAGATTTTCAGTGGTTGGCATGCTGTTTTGAGGGCCAAAATCAGAGAGGGGTGACCCTCTCTCTTTTGGCCTTGTTTGTTTACATATTTGGCCTTTCCAAAGAGCCTATATTTTCATACTTCCTAGCCTTGGTTCAGGCCATTTTTAGTGACTTTTAGGACCTTCCTAGACTCTGTCTAGGGCTGGTTTGGTCACCTCATGTTTGCCTCTCGCATGTGTAGAATAATCCTCTTCATAGCTTATCAAAGGAGCATGTCATTCTTCCATGTATTGGTCATGTTTCAGTGGGTTTTTGGTCATTCTTTGGCATATCATAGCTCTGTCTTTGGTTGGTTTAGTGGCCTCTTGAATGCTTCACATGCTTGTAGTGTAAACTATGCTCACTAGCTTACATTGCATGTTGTTTTAGCCATTGATTCTAGCATATTTTGGCCATACTTCAAACTGATTTTGTTCATATTTTGGGCTGCCTTAGCTCTGTTTTGAGGCCTCTTGGTCGAATGATGCTTGCCATGCATACTTGTAGTGTAATATCCTTGCCTAGCCTTGAGTTTTGGAGCCCCTTGCATGCTTAACTTGAGGTGTTTCCATGTATTGGCATCATTGAGCATGTTATTTCAGAGCCTATACTTGTGTCATGTTCCCATGTTTTCCACTCTTTAAATGCGTTTGAGAGTTGTGCTTGTATACCTCATTTATGGGCCATTGCATGAGCTTCATTTTTGTGCATTTCAAGCCATCATCCCAACTCATTTTGCCACTGTTTTGGGCCTGCATAGGGACTGTTTAGGGTTGGTTTGTTCATTTGGGCATTGCTTTGCATACCTCTAATGTAATGCACTTCACTAGTTTCGATATTTGAGCCATTCAACATGCATAACATGAGTTGTTTGCATGATTCGGGACCATTTTGTATGTCATTTCAGAGCTGGAACATATGTTGTTATATGCCATATTTCATCCTTTCCATGCTTTCATACAGTTGTATCTTGTGCCTTAGGCTTTGGGTCATTGCATCTTGCATGTTTGCATGTGTTTTGTTGCCTCATTTTCATCATGTTTGGCCACTGATTTGGCTGTGGCTGGGGCCCATTCATTTTGGTTTAAGTCCATTTTGCATCAAGTATGCCATTGTAGTTCATAGCATTGAGTATGTCGCGTTGTCGCATGTTTGATCATTGCATTGCGCATGCCTTGTTCACTTCATTGTGTATGATAGTCTTCACATTTGCATTGTGTATGACATATAGTATCATGTGCATTGAGTATGCCATTGTTAGTTCGTGACATTGCGTATGCTAGTTTGCATGTTTGCACATCATCCTTTGCATATTTGCATGACTTGGTTGCATCGCCTTAGGATTGCATGCTTGAGGTTGCATTGTGCATGCCATTCTACTTGTTGCATTGTGTTTGGAATAGGAGTTAGTCCAAACACGGGAAACGAGGGATGTTTCATACTCTAAGTGATGAAACGTGCCTCGATTCTCGGTCGCCGACACTCTTGACCATCTATGATGGAGTTATTGGTTTTAGTTGCTTATATGTGCATTCATGTCCCATTGAGTCGTGCAATTCGACTCCTCGGCCATCATGCATTGGGATGCGTGATTGGTGGCCCGAGGATTGAGGACTACACTTCCTAGAGCTTATGCAATGATGGGGAGAGTGGTCGTGCACACATGTGTTGCAAATACCTTGCTTTCTCTCTTTCTTGCCTTTGTTGCAGAAAATGCAGAAACCAGGAGAAGAAACTGGTCGGCCGACCAGGTTTTCTGACAGGGCGACCACCTTTTCTGGTTTTCACCACCAAGGATGGTCGGTAGGTGGTCTCCAATGCCTATAGCTGGTCAGTAGCCTCCCCCCAGCTTCCCTGGGTGGAGTTTCATCTCTCTGGAGCCTAGTGCAACTTTCTGAAATCAATTGCAAACAAAGGCGAGCCGGGGCATCGCGATGGATTTCTTGACTAGGCGACTTCAGCATGCATGCATCCTTTATCATTCAAAGCAGAGCTGAGGCAGCCCATTTTACATAGTTTGCATGCTAGTTTAGTTAATTTGTTAATTAGCTAGTGTTGTGTAATAATTAGTTAATTCGATTTTGTATTATTAATTCGAACCCTCCGAGAGAGGGCAATGTTGTAATAAGTGTGCGTGTGTATGATGTATGTCTTCCAACCCCACGTCTTTCTCCCTTTTATTTACTAGCTTATGATGGTTAGTTTAGGGCATGTTTTAATTAGCATTCTTATGCTCGCATGTTTGCATCCATTCATCTGTCTTGCATGCACCGGGCTCGGCGCATCATACTAACTGCATTGTATTTCAATTTCAAGTTGAATACGTGTTGTCTGTAGCATCTCATATGCCATCTTAGAATAGCCGAGCCTATTTCTAGTTGCATTTTGTATGTGTTGCATTAGGCATTCTTAACATAGCTAGGATCATGCATTGATTTCTAACATAGCTTTTGTTTTGGCTCGAAGTACTCGGTAAGTGTTTATGCTTTAGCATCCTTGCATGCGTGTGAGAGACTACCATGATAGCATGCTTGCCATGAGGCTATTTGCTTATGTGATATACCTGCCTGAATGCCTATGGGTGAAAGTTGGGATACTTGAATAGGAACAATTCATCGATTGTGAGTTTTAAGCCCACTTGAGAGTGGCAAATCACTCTGTTTTCTAAGCCCACTTGAGGGTGGCAAATCCACGTTTTAGCCTACTTGCGAGTAGCACCATCAAACCATTTTCAAATAAACAAACATGAAATGTTTTGTTCCAATCCAGGCGACCCAGTCTATACTTTTATGCTGTGTACATCACATAGTAATCCTAGGCTAATAAACTAGAATAAGAACGCATGTGTTTTCAAAAACTCGATATCATGTTTAGTAGTGGCCGATCTTTGATCAGGCGAGCGAGGGTGCTCATAGCTGACCTTTCCCAATCGTATCCAAGTTCCCGAGCCGAGACAACTTTGGTGATGGCAGACACGTGGCCTTAGGCACGAGTCAGGGTTTCCTAAATTTTCCCAAAATAAAATATTTAGGTTGCGACTCTATATCTGGCAAAGCAGTCCATGTTTGACATTTCTTTCTAAAAATCAGTTTTTCAAAACGATTTGCCGGATTTGGACTCTTTGGTGATTTATCGGTCTTGCATTGCACTTTGTGAGATTAGATTCAGAACCGTGACACTTAAGTCTGAACTGTAGTGAGCCCAATGAACAAAACGGGATTTTCCCGGGACGTTCGGGGACGTCTACACATATCAAGTTCTTCACATCAACATCCCGAATTTTTGCAAGGGGTTCAGTTTTTACCCACTTGGTGAAGTAATCTGTTGCCACCAGCAGGTACTTTTTTTGTCCAGTTGCCTAGGGTAGTTTTCCAATAAGATCCATGCCCCATTGGGCAAATGGCCAAGGGCTGGATACTGAGTTTAAGTCTGCTGCTGGTTGGTGTATCAAAAGTGCAAACCTTTGGCACTTCTCACACTTCTTAACATAAACTTCAGCATCTTTCTGCATGTAAGGCCACCAGTACCCTTGAGTAATGACTCTATGAGAAAGTGACTTGCCCCCAACATGGCTTCCACATACTCTTACATGTATTTCATACAGAAAGTGTTCAACTTGTGCAGGATGCACACACCTCAGAAGGGGTCCAATAAAAGATCTTCTGTAGAGATGTCCTTCTGCTGTCAAACAGAACCTTGCCGATTTCAATCTGATCTTGTGCGCCTTTTTTCGATCATCTGGCAATTTTCCTTCTTTAAGGAATACTTTTATTGCATCCATCCAGCTTGGTCCCATCTTCACACACATTGCTTCATGCTCTATGTTTAGTGGTTCTATACTTGGTCCTGGCAAGTAATCAACCAGTATCGTTCTTGCCTCTCCTAGTTTTATTGAACTGGCCAGGTTGGCCAGGGCATCAGCATGGTTGTTGTCATCTCGGCCAACTTACTGTAGTCGGCAATTTTGGAACAATGCCATCAGTCTGCCCACTTCCTTTACATAGGCCGACATCCTTTCATCTCGGGCTGCGTATTCGCCTGTTGCCTGGTTGACGATAAGCTGGGAGTCACAGAAGACTATTACCTCGTCAGCTTCCATTGCTGCTGCCAGCTTTAATCCTGCGATTAGTGCTTCATACTCTACTTCATTGTTTGAGGCCTTAAACCCCAAACGAATGGACTGTTCCAGTATCTTCCCATCTGGAGATACTAGTACTACTCCTGCCCCGGCTCCTTGTCGGTTTGAACTCCCATCGACAAATAGCCGGAAGGAGTCACCGATGTAAATGCTGCAGGGTCTAAGTTTCTCTTCCTTCCTTTGCTCTGTTATCCCCAGCTGGGTTTTTCTTTGCTCGCTTGGACCTCGGCTCAATAGAGCCCGATGTATGACGGTGTCTGGTGTGAATTCGGCCATGAAGTCGGCTAAGACTTGGCTTTTGATTGCTGTTTTGAGTCTGAATTCTAGGTCATATTGGCCCAAGGCCACTGCCCATTTTGCTATTCTGCTTGTCAGATCTCCCTGCTGCAACAGGGACTTCAAAGGGTGCTCAGTTAACACCACAATCTTGTGGGCTTGAAAGTAATGATTCAGCTTCTTAGAAGCCATTACTAAAGCAAATGTTAACTTCTCCAAGGGTAGGTATCTGGTCTCTGCATTTGCCAGGGTTTTACTTACGTAGTAAACTGCTCTTTGCTCTCATTTTTCTTTTCTGACTACCACTGCACTTACTGTATGCTCTGAAACTGCCAAGTATAAGAACAGCTCCTCTCTAGGTACTGGATTTGAGAGAACTGGAGCTGTGTTCAGGTACTTCTTTAAGTTGGTCAAGGCGACTTCACACTCTTCTGTCCACAAGAAGTCTGCGGTTTTCTTCACTAAGCTGAAGAAAGGTTTACACCTGTCAGAGCTTCTGCTTATAAATCTATTTAGGGCTGCAGCCCTTCCAGTCAACATCTGCACTTGCTTTGCCGATGTTGGGCTCTTCAATTCTAGGATGGCCTTAATTTGATCCGAGCTAGCCTCAATGCCTTTTCTGGTAACCAAATATCCTAAGAACTTACCAGACCCAACTCCAAATACACACTTCAATACATTGAGTCGGAGCCGATATGTTCTAAGGATGTCAAAGACTGCCTTTAAGTCTTTCAGATGACCCTCAGGTTCCTTGGTCTTCACGACCATGTCATCTATGTATACCTCCACAGTTTTGCCAATTAGATGTCTGAACATCTTTGTTACCAATCTCTGATAAGTTGCTCTTGCGTTTTTCAATCCAAAAGGCATCACTTTGTAGCAGTACAGCCCATTTGGGGTGATAAATGTAGTCTTTTCCTCATCTGAGAGGTACATGGCTATATGATGGTACCCCTTGTAGACATCCAGGAAGTTCATCCTTCCATGCTTTGAAGTGGCATCTACCAGTTGGTTAATTTTGGGTAATGGGAAGCTGTCTTTGGGACAAGTCTTGTTCAGGCTGGTGAAGTCCACATAGACTCTCCACTTCCCATTCTTTTTCTTCACCACTACTGTGTTTGATAACCATGTCGGGTAATTTACCTCTCGAATGGCTCTGGCCTCCAAAAGTCTGTCTAGTTCCTTTTCCACTGCCTCAACATGCATTAATGTCGGCCTCCTTGCTCACTGGATGACAGGTTTGGCTAACCTGTCCACATTCAGTCCATGGCAAGTGACCTCAGGGTCAATGCCAGGCATCTTGTATGTTGTCCATGCAAACACCTCTAGATTTGCTCTCAGGAATGCCTCTAGCTCTTTTTCCTCTTCCTCGGCCAAGCTCGAGCCGAGAAGGAAGAAGCGTTCTTCATCCCCTTGCTGGACAAAGATTTTCTTCAGGGCTTCCTCACTCTTCTCGGCTGGCTCTTTGCCGACGTCATCCAAGACTTTCACGTCCTCGTTCTTGATTTCTGCTGTTTCTGCTTCCCGTATGTTGTAGGTAGATTTCATTGCTTCCATGGAGCAATTCTTTGCCTGCAGTTGATCCCCCCTGACCTCCTCAATTCCATGCTCTGTTGGGAACCGCAACAGCTGTTGCAATGTTAAGGGAACAGCCTCTATTGCATACAGCCATGGCCTTCCCAGGATAGTATTGTAAGGTGAGGGAGTGTCAATTACAGTGAACTCAGTTTTAATCTTCTTGGTACCAGCCTGCACCTCCAAACTTACTGCTTCTAAGGGCCACGTCGGCGTTCCATTGAACCCGACCATAGGATCATTGGATTGCTCCAGATCGTCTTAATGAAGGCCAAGCTCCTTGTAACATCTGACATACATGATGTCACAAGAGCTGCCCTGGTCGATTAAGAAGCGCTTCACTTGGCACTCTCCAATCTGGAGGGATACTACCAAGGCATCGTTGTGTGGATACTGCACCATCTCTAGATCATTTTCTGTAAAGGACACCATTAGTCCCTGACACTTATCTGCCCGAGGTCTTTTCTGCCGAACCTGGTACACATGCTGCAAGTGCTTTATTTTCTATGTCTCCCCACGTATTTTGTTCTCGTTGACCTTTGAGTGGATCACATTGATCACTCGAGGTCCGTCTGCCTGCGGTTGTGGTATTAGAGGTGGCGGTGCTGCTGCTGCATGAGGCAGTCTTGTTTGCTCTTCTCTTGTCCTGGTCTCGTCTACCAAGTCCCTTAGATGACCTTGTCTTACCAGGTCTTCTAGATGTGTCTTTAGAGCTCTGCACCCCTGAGTCAGATGCCCATTCTCATTGTGGTAAGCGCAGTGCTTTCCTAGGCTTCGTCCCATAAACTCGCCAGGAGTTTTCTCTGGTGCCCTATAATATGGTTGGTTTCTGATCCTCTCTTGGACTTTGTAGATCGGCATCTGGAATATGGTAGTGATTGCTTGTGTAGCCCTCAGTCCTGTCTCTTGTTTATTATATCTGCCATCACCTCGGCCTCGCTTCGGCGAGACGTTCTTCTTCTCTTGTTTTGACGCCTTTGTCCCTGGCGTGTCCTCTTCGGCCCTGGCATATTTTTCTATCCTGACCATAAGTTCCTCCATACTTTTTGGCAATGTCTTTGTGAATGATTTTCGAAGTAGGCAATCATCTTTCAGGCCGTTCTTAAAAGACACGACCACCACTTCTTGGTTGCATCCTGGTATTCGATTGAATACCTCATAATATCTTTTGGCATAGGCTCTTAGGCTTTCGTCCTCCCCAATTCTCAAAGCCAGCAGGGCGTCCACCCTTAATGGCTGTAGTTTGTTTGTCATGAACCTGGCTACAAACATCTTGGCCAGGCCTTCCCAATTTTTCACAGTTCCTTTCGGCAACTTGTGAAACCAATCTAATGCGATCTCCCCAAAGGATGAGGGGAACACCTTACAGAGCAACGGCTCGTTCCTGGTGTATAACGCCATTGAGTTCAAGTACAGGCCGACGTGAAAGTTAGGGTCTGACTTACCATCGTATATTTGTAACCTCGACATACTGAACCTTTTCGGGGCCTCAAATTTTTCCAACTCCACCGAGAACGGTGTTCTCGGCTTGACCGAAAAGGTTACCTCGGCATCTTGTTGCTTCCTCTAGAGGTAACCCCTCAGATCCTCCTTGGTTCGTCCAGGAGCTCGGCTATCAACGGATTTCAGTCTTTTTGGTATGCTACTCCCAGTATCATTGTGAGTCCTTTTGGACTTTTCTCCATTAGTTGCGTCGAAACACAGCTCATTCCCCTAAACATGCCGATGTTCTTTGGGGTCAGCTTCCTTGGTGCGATGCGTTCTCCATGAATCTCCCATTCTTGATTCTTCTTGTCCGACCTCCCTTGAAGGCTGGTGAGAGTGTTCCTTGGTTCTATTGTGCTGAGGAGTCGCAAGAATTGTCCTTTGCCCCTCTGTCTGGGCATCTTTTTTGGCCGCTGGAATCGACGTATCTTGTAACGGAAATGGTGGTTGCATAACGTTGTTTTGCATCATGAAATTGACGACCAATTATAGGTCTGCCAATTTGTTTACCAGTTCCTTCATCTCGTCGTCCCTCCGCAGGCATCTATCCTTCCATACCTGGAGGTCGTCCTCGTTGTAATACCCGCCTCGGTCTGATTTCTTTGTTACGTCGCCTTCCTTGCCGACGTCTTTTTCTCCGTGATTCTTATCATGATTCTCTTCGTTGACATCAAGGTCAATATATTTCCCACTTCCAGTAGGAATGTCGTTTCCAACCTTCTCTTTCTGTCCGTCGTTGGCCATCTATTCTCCTATATTTTCCACAGACGGCGCCAAATTGTGTGAGTCGATTTCTGACTACACTGCCAAACTAGTACTCAGCTGGTGAACACTGGTAGAATAGATTGCGCCCGAATAACTTGTAACAGAAAGAAGAGGTTTCGGTAGTGGTTCGTCCACCCGGGGGCACTCCGACGATCAAGTCAGTTATCTTTTAAAGATAGCAAAAGTGCTTAACTCACTGTTTAGAATACAAAAAGCGTACTTTAGACCCATGAGGGTGCCTCCATTTTATAGCTAACACAAACCTAATCCTATTAGAAGCCTAGCTCCAATGGATTCTGGATTACTGCTAATCTTGGACTCCCAGTAGGATTGGGATAAACTCTCTATGAGTCTTATCTTTATCCAAACTGAAATCTTCTCTTATTCTAGGACTCTTGTCCCTTATCCGCTTATCCCGGACTCTGGTATCTTCGGAAATAACCTCGGCCTGGCCGAGATTACCTCGGAGTCATGATCAGGACACGTGGAACCTCGACTGACACTTCAGTGCCACCTTGGCCACGTGCTATCATTCAAAAATTATGTCCCCACATATAATTTATGTTTTATTGATTTATTTATTTTTCAATTTGTTTTCCGCTCAAATATCATAATAGATCATAATTAGGGCATATTGTACACTTCTTTTTTGGAGTGTGTATTATAAAATTTCCATTACTAAAAATTAATACCTTTGTTCAGTACACACATTATATTAAAAATGAAAACGGTAGTAATAACTCTCACTTATCCACAATATCTGTCTCATGTTCCATTTGTTCTTTCTTGGCCAATTCGACACCTATGTCACTCCCAGTTCATAGACCTCATTTCCCCAAGGATGTCCTCCACAAATATCTTCAATTTATTGACAATACCCAATACAAAAAGAGTATCACATTCAAAAATACATATATAAAGAGTATCAGCCAAATAGTAAGTGAAGTAATGGCTGCCCTCATAATTATATTAACATTAGCCAAATAAATACGAAAACAAATTGAAATATTTTTAATTATTTATTTAAATTATTTTACTACTGAAATAGATACACTAATATAATGTGTACTACTGATAATTTCAAGCACATAGACACGATACAAGATTTGTGCATCTGTACATCAATACCAAAACCAATTGGAATGGATTTTTTGTGGACGTCCAATGTACAATGCGTATGTAAAATATAATTCGACCAACAGAAGGCCAAGCATGTGAGGTACAACTTATAAGCAGAAAAAGAAACAAAAACATACTTTGAAGTTCAAAGTATGTGAAGAACTTTGTGTGCCGTGTTCGTCTTTTATTGTGGTTTTTTTTTTCTTTTCGATTTCTTCAATTTCTTTGTCTTTTGTTCTATTTCTGAAATTAGGTTCAAGCATTAGACAAGTTGTGGTTGCTTTTTCTTTTCTTTTTTTTGATTTCGACACAACGTTGCTGCTTGTTAATTCAAAATGATTGTTAGAGAAGTTGCAGTAACTCTACTAACACACAACACAATCACCTAAAGGATATAGCAATAGAGAGAGAGAGAGAGAGAGAGAGAGAGAGAACACCTCTTTGTGTAACAATCAACCCGCAAGAATGCCAAAGAAGACATCGCAAACATCAGACATTTGTTTTTTAAATTTTGAGTGTCGCACTGATCAGTTTTTGATGATGTAGCCATCAATCCAAAAAGAAGAAACGAATTTTTTTTTTTACAGTTTTACTAACAGTTCTTCGATGTATATACATAATACATGGTTGTTGCTTATCAAAAGTTGTGGCAACCTTTTTGATTTTGAAACAATCGTTGCTGGCCGTGTTAGGATTAAGGCACACCAGAAATCAATCACACACACAAAATATTTACGTGGTTCGGCAATTGCCTACGTCCACGGAGAGAGATTCCCACTATAGAATTTTTCGGAGAGAGCTTACAGAACTCACACTCACTTTCTCTCTATAGATTTACATAGTCTCTCTAATTCTCTCTTACACTGTCTGTGTTGTTATTTGCCTTCCTCTTCACCTCAATTTATACAGAAAAGAGAAGGAAACAAACTCAATAAAAGGAAATTATTGGGCTGTCAACTGCCCTCTTCCCTTTTCCCACTTCCCTTTTACTTCATGACTTGGAGAGCCACCCATTGATGACTCCTCCATATGGGCTGGAGTTAACAATTCTTCCCCTCCATGCCCATATGGATAACTGACTTCTCACTGAAGTCTATCCCGATCAGATTTTTGCAAACTTCCAGTTTGTCTCTGGTGACGACCTTGGTCATCATGCTAGAAGGATTCTTGTCTGTGTAAATCTTCACCAACTTCATCAACTGCTTTTCCGTCACTTCTCGTATCCAATGATACCAGATATCAATGTGCTTGTACGTGAATGGTACATGGAATTCCTCCTTAGATCAATTGCACTCTGACTATCACAATGTACTTTGTATTTTTCCTGTTGTAGACCCAATTCTTAGAGAAACCAATTTAACCACAACATTTCCTTTCTAGCATCTGCGATAGTAATGTACTCTGCCTCTGTTGTAGATAAAACAACATACTTTTGTAGTTTGGACTGCTATAAAATAGCTCCCCTTTGCAAAGGTGAACAGAAATCCTGATGTAGACTTTCTACCATCAAGATCACCTGCTATATCGGCATGTGTAAAACCCTTCCAAAATTGGTTCAACTCCCCCGAAACATAAACACATCTTTGAAGTTCCCTTCAAGTACCGAAGAATCCATTTGACCACCTCCTAATGCTCATTTCTTTGATTGGCAAGGAATCTGCTCACAACGCCAACTGCGTGAGCTATATCTTGCTGGGTACACACCATTGCATACATTAAACTTCCTACTACAGAAGAATAATGGATTGCCTCCATTTCTTTCTTTTTAGAGCTGGTCGTGGGACACGAACGCTTTGTCACTTTGAAATGGTTGGCCAATGGTGTGCTGACTAGCTTGGCATCTTTCATGTTTAACCTTTCAATCACCCGTTTAACATATTTCTCCTGTGATAGCCATATCTTCTTGGCTTTCCTGTCACGAACAATCTTCATACCCAAAATCTACTGTGCTGGGCCTAAATTCTTCATGTCAAAATACTGCGACAAGTCCTTTTTCAACTTGTTGATCATAGCAATATCATGTCCGATGATCAACATATCATCGACATACAACAATATGATGATGAAGTTTCCATCCGAAAACCTTCAAAAATATACATACTGGTCTGCTACCGTTCTTTTGTACTCGTGATCCACCATGAATGAATCAAACTTCTTGTATCATTGTCTCGGTGCCTGTTTTAGACCGTAAATACTCTTATTCAGTTTGCAAACTAGATTTTGTTTCCCTTTAACTTCAAATCCTTCTGATTGCTCAATATAGATCTCTTCTTCCAAATCATCATGGAGAAAGGCAGTCTTGACATCAATCTGTTCTACCTTTAGTTTCAAGCGAGCTGCTAATCCCAGAGCTACTCAAATGGAAGTCAACTTCACAACTAGGGAGAAGATCTCATCAAAATCAATTCCCTTCTTCTGCCCAAAACCTTTGACCAGCAAGCAAGTTTTATGTTGCAATAGTTTACCATTGCCATCTTTCTTCAACTTATAAACCCATTTGTTCTTCAAGGCTCTCCTGCTTCTTGGAAGTGGAACAAGCTCATAAGTGTGGTTCTTCTACAAAGAACTCATCTCCTCTTTCATGGCTTGCGTCCAATAGTCTTTCTCTGTATGACTCTTTACTTTCGAAAAACTCTTGGGCTCCCCCTCATCAGTAATCAGAATATACTGAGAAGCGGGATATTTGGTTGATGGCACGACAGCTTTTCCAGATCCCTGCAACTGAGGCCCAGTAGCCTTTCGTTGAGGGGGTTGTTTCTCCTGCTCAATACCCTCTTTATCTCCATCTTCCTCTCTTTCCTCCTAATCTATTCCTGGCATAGGATCTTGCAACTCTAGCACTTCTTGTTGCACATCATCATCTCTAACATTTTGTGATGGCTTGAGAGATGGTAACAAGTTTGGAGTGCTAACATCTCTAGACTTTGCAAACTTCTCAAAATTTGTTACTGTCTAGTCTTCCTGGAACGCAACATCTCTGCTCCTAAACATCTTCCTGTTTACTGGGTCCCACAACTTGTACCCAAATGCTACATTTGAATAGCCTACAAATATGCATGGAGTGGACTTGTCATCAAGCTTTTGTCTATTTTCCTTGGAGATGTGTGCGAACGTCTTACACCCGAAGACTCTCAAGTGAGAATATGATACCTTTCTTCTAGACCAGACTTCCTCAGGTGTCATCAAATTCAACGGGACTGAAGGTGACCTGTTGATGAGATAATAGGCTGTTCGAGCAGCTTCAGCCCAGAATGACTTTGGTAACTTTTGTAACGACCCAAATCCACCTCCATAGGTTTAGCGTCGTACCTGGCCAGTAATTTTGGGATTATCAAAGGCCTCATAACATAATAATGTATAATTAGGGACTGAAAAAGTAAATACATAAAATATACATAGTCTACCGAGATGTAAAGACACACATGGGACAGATAATCTTAAACTTTTACAAACATACAAGTGACGTCAAAAGATATAACATTTACACATCACTCCATGTACATAAAAACAGAGAAACTTGTTCAGGGAGCAAAAGAACAAAATCTTATACAATCATAACAACACAGCCACTAGACTTGACTTAATCTGGAACCTCCTCGGGAGGCGCAAAAGTAGGCTGACAAAAACTAAGACGCTAGGTCCTCAACTCTGAGCCTAGTCACCTACATACATAATATAAATAGTGAATGGGAGCCCAGTGAATAATAACAAAGTAAAAGGTTAAATGAATGATGTCTCATGACTAAACTAGTTCACATTCGTATTCTTATTCAAATCATATACAGAATTTAGAATTCATGCTTGATCATACATGGTTTATTTGTTAGTGATAATAGATCATATATAGAGCATCATAGATTATACTTTTCAGTTCCATAAAAGAACCTCCGGCCGGGTACGGATAACTTGTCAGTTTCATAAAGGAACCTCCGGACTGGGAACAGACAACTTGTCAGTTCCATAAAGGAACCTCCAGCCGGGGACAAATAACTTGTCAGTTCCATAAGAAACCTCCGGTTTGGGAACAAATAACATCCTTGTCATAAATACTTATCGAAAATTGGACAATCATTCATAACATTTCATAAAACAGATCTTATTCATAGACAAAAAATAATTTAACTTGAACATAGTTTTACTAAGTTATTACTCACAGATAACCAGTGGCTCCAAATAGACGAGTAGAGTAGGCAATTCACTTAACTTAAGGCACGTGACCTACATAACATGACAGATACATATATTGGAACACACGCTCGGTTTGTACACAACTTATTTCATTTACTTTTAGTGTGTTTCTAGCCTTTATCCTCATCATAGTGTCTTGATCTTGGCCTAGGAATGCCTAGGATGGAATAAGGATGCAAAAATTGTACTTGAAAACATTTTTCAAAACTTGTTGAAAATAGGGTCCACGCTCGAGCGGACATACAAAATGTGAGGGTCCGCTTGAGCGCAACTTCTTTCTCTCGAGTGGTTTGCAAACTTTGAAAAAGTACTGGTTGCTTGTTTTTCCCGCTCGACGCTCGCTCGACATTCGCTCGAGCGTGTTGCAAAACGTAAGAATTTCTAGGAGCATGCATTCCACACTCGAGCCAGCCCTTGGTCGCTCGAGCGAAAGTGTGAGACACAGAGTGATCGCTCGAGCATGGAATCCATCGTTTGAGCGTGGAAGCAGAATTCTGGAATTTCTAGAATTGCTTCCAAGCTTCAAAACTCAATCTTAAAGCATCAAAGTTCAATTTTTCTAGGCCAAAACTTGAGGGAACACTTAGAAACTCATAAAACATCATGAATTAAGGATCATTTTAAGAAATCATGGCCCAATAGCTTGCCAATTGTGCAAAAATTTAACTTAAAATTTATGAATGTTCCATGAACATGACATGCGTAAATTTCTTTGAACTTAATCTTCTCAAAACATGATCAATTGCTACAAAACAACATGAAACTTGATGATTTCCCAAAATTAAGGTGAATTCAAGACATGCATGAGGGAATTCTTGGAAATTAAACTAAAAATATGAGAAAATATGCATGCATGTATGGTATGGCTCAATACTCTTCATTTCTAAACCAATTCTCACATTAGTCAACTTAAATCTCTAGAGTTCATGTCTTACACTTCATAGTTGTTCAAACAAAGGGTTGGATTCTTACCTAAACTTGTCAAGATGAGAGCTAGAAGTTTGATCCTTGAGTTCCTAAGTCCAAATTCACAAGTTCTCTAGCAATCTCAATAATTTGAGCTCAACTTCTCTTCTTTCTCCCTCTTTTACGTTGGTTATGTGTGTGTGAGCTCAAAATGTGTTGGCATGAGGGAAAAGAGTGAGTAAGAGTACACAAAAAGCCTTATATAGGCTTGTCTAATGGTAGATAATTAAGACTAATCAAATAAGCCATTAAATTAATCTAATTTAATCGTTCCAAACCGAATTTCAATTGGGCCTACCATAAAATTCTAAAAATTCTAAATAACACGCAAACCAAGTCAACTTCTGAATCGAATGCCGATAAGGCCTTGAATTCGCAAACTGAATAAAAACATGAACAAATTTTCTACGTTAAACAGATATAAACACAAATAGAGTAACACATGGTGCAAATTTCTACGTTAATTTCTTGTTAGGCATAATTAAGCATGGATTAATGTAAATCATGGGTCGAGGTTGTTACAACTTTGCCATTTTAAGCATGCATCTGACTCTTTCAACAATAGTGTGGTTCATCTTCTCTGCCACACTATTGTGTTGTGGGGTACCGGGAACTATTGTCTCGTGTCGGATACCTCTGCTGGCACAATATGCTTCAAAAGCATTGCAAGTGTACTCGACACCATTGTCTGTGTGAAGACACTTTAACTTTTTCCCTGTCTCTTTTTCCACCATTGTATGGAACTTCTGAAAGTGATGAAATACCTCATCCTTCATCTTCAGGAAATACACCCACAACTTCCTTGATGCATCATCAATAAAAGTTAGAAAATACTTGCGGCCGCCAAGTGACTCTACTTCGATTGGGCCACAAACATCCGAGTATACCATACTGAGCACTTTAGTTTTCCTCTTACTCATTGAACTGAATAATACTCGATGCTGCTTGCCATAAAGGCAATGATCACACGGCTTTAAGGCACTTCCTTTGGATATGGGTATCCGGGATTGCTTTGCCAACAGATGCAATCCCTTCTCACTCATGTGAGCTAGTCTTCTCTGCCATAAGTTTGGTGACTCCTTGTCTTCTGTTGCATTAAGACTTCCCAGACACTGAATACTAATGTCTTCAATACCCACAATCTTCGAATAACTAGAATTCCCTATTCGAACAGTGCCGAAATCTCCAGCGTTATATGAGCTAAACAGTTCTCTGTGGTAGGTGGCGTGATAGGATGCAGTTGTGTCTATCACCCACTCTGTACAACTGTGGTCAGCCATGTGAAGGCAATCCTCCTCTTCACCAACTGCAAGCAGTATTTTATCAGTTGTTGTGGTTGTCGTGTTCTCATCTTCTTTTGATTTACTACTTTGGCCTTTATCTTTCCGGCTTGGGTAGTTCCTTTTTATGTGACTCTCTTGGCCACAATGAAAGCAAGTGACGTTAGAGTTACCTTGACTTTTACTATCTTTGGAATTATTCATGTTGTTCTATTTGCTTCTACTCTTGCTTTTTTCTCTGCCTCTTCCTCTACCTCTGTCTCTGCCTTTATCTTTTGTGACAAGAGCATGGGATTAATTACCTCCCATGTCTTTTTTCCTTGTCTCTTCATTGTACATGGCGCCTGTGACCATGCTCATGGTCAGCTTCCTTTCTGGTGCAGAGTTGCTGAGAGAAACCACCAACGTCTTCCAATTGTCCGGTAAAGAACTGAGCAGTAGTACGGTTTGAATTTCATCGTCCGAGGGCATCTTGACAGTTGCAAGTTGATTCACCAGATTCTTGAATTCACTGGTGTGCTCGGTGACAAACACACCATTTTTCAACTTCAGATTTACAAGCCTTCTCATCACCAAGGCTTTGTTCCGGGCGGTCTTTGACTAGTACATTCCTACTAACATTGTCCAAAGGACATATGGATCTGTATCCTGGGCGACATGGTGGAACACACTGTGGTTTATCCATTGTCTGATCTGACCGACAATCTTCTAGTTCATCTTTATCCAGTCTTCCGGTTCATCTTTATCCAGTTTTCATCATTCTTTGCTTTCAGTTTAACCCTTTTTAGAGCAATAGGGTCAAACAGGTCTTTACAGTATAGGACGTCTTCCATTTGCGGCTTCCAGATTCCATAATTGGAAATATTTAATTTGATCATCGATCCCAAAGTTGAAGTAGATTCTTCTATCGTCTTCTTCCTTTTTACAGGAACTCTGATTCAAAAATCTAACCGTACGGATCTCTTCGGAATACTCCAAATAATTGGAAACTATTATTGGATCACCAAAATTGGACTTCAAATGGCTCAGATCTAGCCAAAATATTTTTAACGGTTCAGATTTGAGGATATACTATTGTTACGTAGCACCAGATAACTCCTCTCACTTCTAGCCCAGGTCGGATCGAGTTAACTCGATTGACTGTACTGACGTGGCAGACACGTGGCGAAGACCTGTCGCTGACGTGGTGACAGGTGTCATCTGACGTGGCACCGACTGGCTAATGAGTTGGCGCTGACGTGGTGACATGTGTTCGCGACGTGTCTGATGGGTAGCATATGATGTGGCGCTAACGTCAGTATACCCAAAAAATAAACTTTTGAAATGCAGCTGTAGGGGAGGGTTTAAGCCCCTGACCTCCAAGAGAAAAGAGAGATCTCCAACCACTCTGCCTACATACAGCTTGTGTTGTATACTTTCACAAATAAATATTTATTACATGAAACAACAAAGTCTTCTTCAACTCCAACTTCCTCGTTGGACTGAACTTTCTAGTGAGACTTTGTCACTTCTCCGGGCGGTGCGCGTGAGGGCGGCGTGCGTGCACTTCTCCGATTTTACTTTTCTGGGTCTGGACTCCTCGCAACTAGGTGGTCCTCCTGGTATGCTCGAAACTTGATTCGACAACTTCGAAAACTGACAAGTTCTGAAAAACGCACCGTTTTTCTTCTACCGGGCTCTGATACCACTTGTTTGGATTAAGGCACACTAGAAATCAATCACACACATACAGAAATGAGACACAAAATATTTACGTGGTTCCGGCAATTGCTTGCGTCCACGGAGAGAGATTACCACTATAGAATTTTTCGGAGAGAGATTGCAGAACTCACACTCATTTCCTCTCTATAGATTTACACAGTCTCTCTAATTCTCCCTTACACTGTCTGTGTTGTTATTTCCCTTCCTCCTCACCTCAATTTATATAGAAAAGAGAAGGAAACAAAGTCAATAAAAGGAAGTTATTGGGCTACCAATTGCTCTCTTCCCTCTTCCCTCTTTGCACTTCCTTTCTACTTCTTAACTTGGAGAGCCACTCATTGATGACCTCCTCCATGTAGACTGGAGCTAACAGGCCGTTCTTTTTCAATTTTGAAACAACATTGCTGCTCGTTATGTTACAACGGTTGTGTTATGTGAAAAGGTTTGCGGTCAAGTTGAACAGCCACATACCACTGGTGGTGGTAGTACCGTGGATAACGCGAAAGAGCAAGGCTCGAATTCTGGGACACGAATTTTGTATGATAAATATGCTGTATTTCGATTGTAATTCTAGGCAGGGACGGACTGAGGAAGAGATTGTCAGGGGCCACGGCCCCCCCCGCTTAAAAAAAAAAAAATTATTTATATATATATATCTTTTCAATAAAGTATTAATAGTAAAATGGCCCTTCTTTGTTTTGTGGGCTGGGTTGGGCCTCAATCTATTCCTTTGATGGCCAGGGAGGGCCATGTGTCTTCTTTTTTTTTTTTTTTTTTTTTAAAAAGCCTGAATAGAAATAGAAAAAGACAAAAAAAAGAAAGAAAGAAAACCTAATTGCTATAACCTGCTCTACGCCGTGACGCCGTCTCAATTTATTCAAAGCAAGCATAGATTTTTTTTTGAGTTAAATCAACTTGGGATATATATATATATATAAAAAAAAAGTCTTGCTTCTGCTATTAATCTTCTCATTATTGCAGGCATGTGATTCATATTCTCTTTTATTGTTGTTTTCAATTTGTAATACTTTTATTATCTTTTTTTTTAATGTCATATTGATACAATTGTAATTTTTTTTTAATTTTACATATTAAGAAAAAAAAATCATGAATTAGTACGTATAATTTCAATTACTAGGGTTTTTTTTTTAATCATATTTGGGTAAATTTAATTTTATTCAGATTAAGTGTTATAAATTCAAAATTAAAATGAATTGAGACTTGTATAAAATTTATGTGTTGAATCTGAATTCTGAATTTTTAAATTTATATGAAATTTGTTTTAATTACATTTGTTATTCTAGGTACAAAAATTTTCTATGTCCTGTGATATATATATATATGACATTAGCAATTGGTTTTAATTTCTAATAGACTATTAACCATGTATGTAACGAATTCTATTTTGATTTGTAGATTATTATGGGAAAGTCATGTACAATTGATAGATTTTTTAAAAGAAAAAATGCAAGTTTCTCAGAAGTCAATGCTGACAATACATCATTGCCAACTTCCAATGTTGATATCCCTGAAAGTCCTCCCACAAAATCTCAAAAAATTGATGTTAAAGAAATTGATATTGGTTCATTGGAGCGAGATCCTGGGATTACGTATACAGATTTGGGATTATCATGTTAATCAACGTGATGAAATTCGACGAGCTTATATTAAGGCTGGGTCCATACTAACCTATACTTTCAAAGTATCCAAAATCTGGATCAACAACTCATTTTCGTAGCTTTCAACCATCATGGTTCAAACTATTTCCGTCATGGTTGGAATATTCACCTGCAAAAGATGCAGCTTTTTGTTTACCATTCTTTCTTTTTTATAAACCATGTGGATCTGGATATTATGGGCAGCAAGCATTCACTATTGATGGATTTCAGAATTAGAAGAAAGTCAGGGATGGAGCAAAATGTGCTTTTTTAAATCATATAGGAAAAGATCCTAATTCTTTTCACAATGTTGCCGAGAGATCATGTGAAGACTTGATGAATCAATTTCAACATATACAAAAGGTATTGGACAATTTCACTTCTGAACAAATTGTAGATAATCGACTAAGATTGAAGGTCTCATTGATACAATCCGATTGCTTGCATTTCAAGGTTGTGCTTTTAGAGGTCACGATGAAAGGCCAAATTCAATCAATTGTGGAAATTTTCTTCAAATAGTGAAATTGTTAGGATCATATAATGATAATGTTGCTAAAGTATTGGATAAAGCTCCGAAAAATGCCTCTTACACATCACCAAAGATTCAAAAAGAAATTTTACATATTTTTTCAATCAAAGTGAAGAATGCAATTCGTGAAGATATTGGTGATGCGAAGTATTGCATAATTGTTGATGACGCTCGTGATGAGTCAAAGAATGAGCAAACGGCTATAGTTTTGAGATTAGTTGACAAAGATGGTTTTGTGAGAGAGCCTTTTTTTGGGCTTGTTCATGTCTCTAACACTGCTGCATCAACCCTAAAAGATGGAATATATTTTTGTATTGTCTCATCACAATTTAGATATTCAGAATATTCGAGGACAAGGATACGATGGTGCAAGCAATATGCGAGGTGAGTGGAAAGGATTACAAGCATTAGTTTTGAATGATTGTCCATATGCTTATTATATTCATTGTTTTGCACATCGTTTGCAGTTGGCTTTAGTGGCAGCATCGAAAGATGTTATCCCAATTCATAAATTTTTTCCTAAATTGACTTTTGTTGTCAATATTGTTGGTGCCTCATGCAAACGCAATGATGAATTGAAAGTTGCGCAAGCTGCTGAAATTGAACATATGATTGACATTGATGAGCTCGAGACTGGAAAGGAACTTAACCAGATTGACACTTTACAACGAGCTGGAGATACTCGTTGGAGTTCTCACTTCAAGTCAGTTTCAAGCTTAATAAAAATATTTAGTCCAACATGTGAAGTTCTTCTTAACATCATTAATGAAGGAACGACTTCTGCCCAACGAGGAGATGCAGACTCAGCTTATGAAACATTGACTTCATTTGAATTTGTCTTTATTTTGCATCTTATGAAAGAAATGTTGGAGTTCATTGATTTACTTTGTCAAGCTTTGCAATGCCGATCTCAAGACATCTTAAATGCAATGAATCTAGTTTTATCTACCAAGGCACTTCTGCAAAAGTTTAGAGATGACAAATGGGATGCTTTACTAGCCAATGTGCAATCATTTTGCGAGGTACGTAACATTGATGTCCCGAATATGAATGCTCCTTATATTAGGAGAAGAGGTCGAGCTCGTGATCATCAAGATGACTTTACAGTTGAGCATTATTATCGAGTAGATATTTTTTATGCTGCAATAGATTCTTAACTACAAGAATTAAATGGACGGTTCAGTGAACATGCAGTAGAGTTGCTTAATCTTAGCTCAGCTCTAGATCCTCGAGATGTGTCTGAAACTTTTAGAATTGACGATATTTGTCAGTTAGTAGAAAAGTTTTATCTGCAAGACTTCAAAGATCAAGAGAAAATACAGTTGAGAATGCAACTTCACCATTACGAGCATAATGTAGTTCAGCATGCAGATTACAAAAAATTGTCTACTATTTCTGAATTGTGTCAGTGGTTGGTAAGGATAAACAAATCTACGATCTATCAACTTGTTTATAGAGTGATTACACTTGTTCTTACTCTTCCAGTTTCTACTGCAACTATGGAGCGATCATTTTCAACCATGAAAATTGTCAAAAGTAGACTTCGCAACAAAATGGAAGATGAATTTCTTACAGACTCTTTGCTGGGGTACATTGAAAAGGAAATTGCTAAAAATTTTACCACAGAGTTAATCATTGAAGACTTCCGAGATATGAAAGAACGTCGAGTTCCACTTTGATAGATGATTGAGTTGATTTGTATAAATAATTTTTTAATACATGACTTTGCTTTTATTCATATATTAAATTTACTAAATATATGATTTTATTTTTTACGTACTAATTTAATATTAAATTTTAGTTTACTTTTTGAATTCAAAAAAATAGTAATTTTTATCAATTCATATAAAAAAATTTATTTATGTCTTGGCCCCCCGCAAATGAATTCTTAGTTCCGTTCCTGATTCTGAGTCTTCTTGTAAGGGTGGATGAGATTTATTGTTATCTTAATAATGGATCTTTTCTTATAAATTGAGTTAAGTCTGGCCTTCAACCGGCTACTTGGGGACCAGGCCTATGGACATTATGATTTTCTAGGGAGTATTTTTTTTCTAGCTCAAAAAAAAAAAAAAAAAAAAACTCTTAAAAAAAGGCTCTTAAAAAAAAATTGGTTGAACAAGCACGTGGGTTTTCAGGAGATGGGCAAAACATGTCTTTCTATTGACCAGTCAGAGTGCTGGCTTGGGGCAAATCCCACAAAGCAGCCCTTTGGGCTCCTAAAAAATGTTTTAAAAAAAGGTCCTAAAATTATAATAAATTGTATTTGACTTGGAAAAAAAAGGCCCATTTAAGTTAGAAAGATCTCAAATTTCTTATAAGAAGAGACTCTATGTGAATAAAAAGATCCAACATTTTGAGGCCCTCAATTTATATTTTAAATACATTTGAGATATAATTACAAACATATAATAAAATTAAAAAGTTTTTACCAATTGATTTTTGTCAGTAACAAGAATTAGAACTCATTTAATTTTTTTTTAATTTTTTAATTTTTAA
Source organism: Camellia granthamiana (assembly GCA_036172215.1). Taxonomy (NCBI): domain Eukaryota; kingdom Viridiplantae; phylum Streptophyta; class Magnoliopsida; order Ericales; family Theaceae; genus Camellia; species Camellia granthamiana. The sequence continues at coordinate 3,768,105 of CM069916.1, read as the reverse complement.
ACTAATTGAAGAAATATCATATATCTTAGCTTTTTATGTATTGATTTTTTTTATTTTTTTATTTTTTCAACTATGATGGAAAGGCTCAAGTTTGTAATACAAAGTTAGGTTTCAAGATAAAACTCAATACTAGAGATGAATTCTTATTTTTGTTTGATTAAATATTTATTTGATTATTGATTATATATATATTGTCTATTACGATTATATATTATTATTATTATTTTTTTATGTTTCCTTTACTTGATTATTTGATTTGTAATGATTGAGGATTAAGTTAATAATTTTTGATACTATATCAAACATGTCACTATTCCTAGAAAGTGTAATTTTGGACATGAAAAAAAAAAAAATGAAAGAAAAAAAAAAAAACTTAATTTATTTTTTATTTGGTACTCCAACTTATATTTTAGTTTTTTTTTTATTGTAAACTTCGTTATATATTTAAATAAATTTTAATAGTCATCTTGTGAGTATTATTAAATGCAAAAATTTAAAACAAAATTTCATACACAATCTTTTGATCAAAACTTTTTTTTCAATATATATGAAAGATTCATTTTGGATCCTGAAAAAGTCAAAGCTGACCTGCTAGTGAAGGACCTTTTCGACAACGAAAATGTTTAGAAAATAATTTGGGTCTTCAGTCTTTTTAAAGTAGGAAAAATGTTTGGTGGTCCGAAAATATGCAACTCGAATGATTTGAAAATGGCAAAACGACGTCGTTTTACACCCAAAATGATGTCATTTTGGGTGTTTCGAGCCATTCGAGCCATATATGTTCGGGCCACCAACCATTGCTATTAAAGTAGTGTAGAAAATAAATGGGTTATCTTTTTGCCTTTTTAGTTTTTTTGGTTATTTTAGTCTGAGACTAAAAAATCTAATTTAGGAAAGACTTTTGACTTTTTTGACTTTTTATGAGAGAAAGAATGTAATAATTATGAGTTAGATGTGATATTTTATTTTATTAAACTAAACAATCTATTTTAATTTTATAACTATTTTAACAAAAAAAACCCTCAAACCCAACTTCCCAAACATAGACTAGTGGTTTGAATTTGCCCAAATTCTCAAACGGTAAAAAAAACTTTAATATAGCTTCAAAAGCATCCGAAGCCCGGATTGAGCATCCAAGGCCCCTCCAAAGCCTATCCATATTCCTAATCATTAACATTCATTAATTAAGACATTTTCAACAACTTTATTAAAACCATTAATTAACTAACAACTTCTTTTTTCTCGGGTGGGTGAGAGAAAATTGAGAGTTTTTTTTGATAAATTCACTTTTTAAGAGTTTTATTCTATTCAATTCATATTTTTTTTTTGACTATTCCATTAGGTTCTATTAGAGATAAGAAGACCAAAATACCATTTTCATCTACTTATGTTCCATTTAGTTCACATTATTTTCTTATGTTTCAATAAGTCCTATGGGTGACATAATTACCAAAATACCCCTAATGTGAATGTTCACACCGTCAATGTGAATATTCATATCGTCAATGTGTAGGGGCCCGACCCATGTCGATCTTCGTGGGTGCCCGGAAAAATTCGAGTTGGGCCGGGACAGGCCCGGCCCATTGACAATGTGAATATTCACATTGATATGTTAATATTCACATTAATAGAAGTGTAAAATTGGCCCGCGTCCCGTGGCGGCGTGAAACCCGCCCGCGGCCCAGGGCGGGCCCGGTCCGGCCCGTTGACAATGTGAATATTCACATTGACATGTTAACATTCACATTGATAAGAGTATAAAATTGGCCCGCGGCTCATGGGCAGCTAAAAGTCCGCCCGCGGCCCGACCCGTTGACAATGTGAATATTCACATTGATATGTTAACATTCACATTGATAGGAGTGTAAAATTAGCCCACGCCTCGTGGCTGCCCGAAACCTGCCCACGGCCCGTGGGCGTCCCGGGGCGGGCCTGGCCCGGCCTGTTGACAATGTGAATATTCACATTGACATGTTAACATTCACATTGATAAGAGTATAAAATTGGCCCGCGGCCCAAGGCGGGCGCGGCCCGGCTCGTTGACAATGTGAATATTCACATTGACATGTTAACATTCACATTGATAGGAGTGTAAAATTAGCCGGCGCCTCGTGGCTCCCTGAAACCCGCCCACGGCGGGCCTGACCATTTTTTTTTAATTCTTTTTTATTTTTTTGTAACAACCCTCGTACTGAATACCGAGAAATCACTGAATGTTATACTGGTTACTGCTAAACTGAACTGATGATGACTGATAACTGGATTAACTGAAGTACTGAATGGACTGATTGAAATTGAAACTGAAATTGAATGAGTTTATAAACTGAATTGCATGTTGCATCTGTCTGATTGATTGATTATCTGTTTGAATTTATATGTTTAAGTTGCTAATTGAAGGCCTTATCGGCGGCCGAATTAGGAACCGTTTGAAGTTTTGGGATCATTAGAATATTTGTGATTTAATGGTATATTTATCTGAAAATTGATTAGGAATGATTAAACTAGATTAAATAAAGCCAATTAAAGAGTTTGACGTAATTACCATTTTGCCATTGAGTGGCTTTTGTTTATTCTTATCATTGTTTGGAGCCTTATACACTTAATCAAAACATTTCTTCTCCCATTTCCTTGCTCCACCGAAATTAGAGAGTGTAAGTGAGGGGAAGGCTTGATTTCATCTCATTTTGCTGGGAGACTTGTAGATTTGGAAGGTTGATTGCATAGTTGAACTCCTAAACCTTGAATACAAGACTTAAGGTAGGAATCCATCTCTTTGATTGTGTATTTAAGGTTGATTCTTGCATGATTCATGCCAAATTTGAGAGTTGAACCATGAATTAGTTCTATAGTGTTGATTTGGAGCATATATCATGCATGCATGCCCATTTTGGTGCATTTGAAGTTAAATTCTTGATGGCTTGTACATGCATGTCCATGTTTAAGTTAAAGTCCATGTTTTCAGTTTGTTTTCTAACTATTGAGCTCATTAGAGCAAGATTGAACCTTGAATTTGGTTAAAAACCCATGCATTGCATGTTTTGAAAGTGTTCTTGAAAATGGGTTTGAAAATGGCTTTTAATTGACCAACCCTTGGCCCTTGCATGTGCAAATTAGCTTTTGAAACCTGTTATACATTGAGTTTAAGTGTATTTTCCAGAATTTGGGGCCAAGAGGTTGAGTTTTGGATGGTTGAATGCTTGGTTCGAACTTGGGGAGACAAATCTGGAAATTCCAGATTTTGCTTCCTCGCTCGAGCGAAGGATTCCTCGCTCGAGCGAGCACCTTTGTTCAGGGATCCGCTCGAGCGAGCATCGAGCGTGGTATCGCGCGTAAAAATCGAGCATCCAGTACTTTTACTGTTCCAGCAGCTCGCTCGAGCGAAGGATTTCTCGCTCGAGCGAAGCCTTTGATTTTGGAATCTCGCTCGAGCGAAGGAAGGCTCGCTCGAGCGAGACCCCTGTTTTCAGCAACTTTTGAAAAATGCCTTCCAAGTGTATTTTTGCATCCTCATCCCATCCTAGGCATTCTTAGGCCTAGTTTAAGGCATCTTAATGAGGATTTAGATATAGAACCACACCGAGAAAATTTAGGGATTTAATTATCATCCTTCCCGACTGTGAAACTTAGTGTGTGTTCTATTTATTGACTGTTTAGGGTTGGCTCTCGGGGACGCGCTCTAGCTGCTATTAGCCCAATCTCTGTGAGTAACAGATTGTGTAAAGATATGTTCAAAATGGTTATCTTTTGAATACTGAACAAAACTGTTTACTGAACTGATATTGTTTATTGAATGAATGTATGTCCTGTATTGTGAACTGTATTGTGGCATCCTTAGCACTTATTGATTACTGTTATTGTTACAGAGCTCTGTTGGTTTCCTTGTGGAACCATACTGTTTATTGATTGATGGCCATCACTACTGTTGGGTCTGTTAAGACCCGGTCCTTCTGGACCTACTGTTTATAGGCTATTGGATGTACCACATATGACTGATTGACTGAAATACTGAAAGACTGAAATACTGTTTAATGAACTGTTTTCATTACTGTAAGGACATTCATTCATAACCTCTTTACACCTATTGTTATTCACTGGGCTTTAGCTTACTGTTTATATATATATGTAGGTTCTCAGCAGCCAGACCGGAGCTAGGAGCGTGGGTTAGTCCCCAGTTTTGTCAAGCCAGCCTATGTGCCTCACTGCGAGGTTCCGAGACACCATGCTATGGCTTGGGGTGTTTTTGTGTTCCCCACCTGTCTCCCGACTGTTTTGTTTTACTGTATAGACTGTTTACCGTATACTGTACTGTTCTCAAGGGATTAAGTCCCTGTACTGAATGTTGTGAATGATTGTATAGACTGTACTGTTTTGACTGTATGAATGCATGAAAAATGTTTTTGGCATACAGATTGTCACAGCTCAATGGACATTATTTATTTACTGTATTGGCTTCCGCCAGGCCCTGTACTCTGTTTTACTGTATTACTGTTCAGCAGGCCTTCGGTAATCTCGGATTACTGGCCAGTTACGGTGCTAAACCCATAGGGCCGGGTTTGGGTCGTGACAGAGTGGTATCAGAGCGATACTTAACCACGAGTTATACCGCACACACGTGTCCAAATGAGCTATAGGGAGTCCTAGAAAAGCAATTAGGGCATCTCGTGAACTTGAAAAGTGTGTGCTTATGACTGACTGAATATATGCTAAATGTTAAACTGTTTAATTATACAACTGTTAATGTGATAAACTGTTAACGTATGCAACTGCTTATGACTGGAACTGTTATAACTGTTTATAGTGAAATGGATAATGCAAATGAAACTGAATCCTCCTCTACTGAGGCCAGAATGGCCAGAATGGAAAGAATGATGGAATTGATAACTGCTAGACTCGAGCAACAACAGAATCAACCGCCCCCACCTCCTCCTCCTCCGGTGCAACCGGAACAAAATGTACAGAATGTGAATGCCAATGAGGTGGACATTATTGCTCTGACCCATAAGTTCAGCAAGATGAAACCGCCGTCCTTTCAGGGAGGCTTAGAACCGTTAAAGGCTGAAGCTTGGGTTCTTGAGACTGAGAAATTGTTTGAAATGTTTCCGTGCTCCGAAGCCAACAAAGTACTGTTAGCAACCTTCACCCTTCAGGAAGAAGCAAGAAGGTGGTGGATGTTGACCCGTGATGCGAACACTATTGTGACTTGGACTCAGTTCAAGGAGTCCTTCTTTGAAAAGTATTTTCCCCAGTGCATCAGGGACAGAAAAGTGACTGAGTTTGAATAGCTGAGACAGGGCAATATGTCTGTTGCCGAGTACGAGAAGAAATTCACCGAATTCGCCAGGTATGCACCACATATGGTGGATACCGAATATAAGAAGGCCAGAAGGTTTGAAGGAGGCCTTAGTGCTGCTATACAGGACCGAATAAATGTTTTGAAAATGCCAACTTTTGTGGGTGTTCTCGACCGTGCATTGATGGCCGAGTCAAATATTGCAGCAGTGAAACAATCTGAAACACCAACAACTGAATGGCAAGGTAAAACGCAGGGTTTCAAATTTAAGAAAGGCAAGCACAATCAGTTGAACAAGAAACAGAATACGGGGTCAACTACTAGCCCCAGCCAAGGGAGTGGGTTTACCCCACCCTGCTCCGTATGTGGCAACAAGCACAAAGGGGTTTGCTACCAGATTTCTGGAGCTTGCTTCAGATGTGGCAAGGTGGGCCACAGAATTAAAGACTGCCCTTCTGCTCCACCAGCTAGTGGTAAAGCTGCACCAAGCGCAGCAACATCAACTGCAGCCCCAAAACCGAACCCCAAAGCTACCGGGAAAGAGCCTGTGAGGCAGGGCCGAGTATTTACCCTAGTACCGGGAGATGTTCAGAATACTGAGACCGTTGTGTCAGGTATCCTCTCTATTTGTGCTCAAAATGCATATGTATTGATTGATTCGGGGTCTACACATTCTTATGTGTCGCATGCTTTTTCACGGAAATTAAATAGACCCTTAGAACCGATGAATTACTTGCTAGCTGTATCATCACCTGTTGGGGGATCCATGACATGTGCATATATGTATCCTGCTTGTGAAATTATTGTTGGGGATATGCATCTGTTTATTGACTTACTACCGTTGAACATAGATCATTTTGATGTGATATTGGGGATGGATTGGCTACAAAAATATCATGCCACTATAGATTGTGTAACGAAACAAGTTGTTTTCCGTCCACCGGGTTTACCTGAATTTGTGTTTAATGGGAGTGGAGTAGTACCTCCTCCGTATCTGATTTCTTCTGTAAAAGCTGTCAAACTGATTAGAAAGGGGTGTAAAGGATATCTGTGTTCTGTATTGACTGTATCTGCTGATGATAATGTTAAAACTGATGTGAATTGTGTTCCTATAGTTAGAGAATTCCCAGATGTATTTCCAGATGATCTGCCAGGGGATCTGATTGACAGGGAGATTGAATTCACTGTTGATGTAATTCCGGGTACACAGCCAGTGTCTAAAGCTCCCTACAGAATGGCTCCAACTGAACTGAAAGAATTGAAGGTACAATTGCAGGAACTGTTAGACAAGAAGTTTATCAGACCCAGTACTTCACCGTGGGGTGCACCTGTTTTGTTTGTAAAGAAGAAAGATGGCTCACTGAGACTGTGCATTGATTACCGCGAATTGAACAAGGTAACTGTAAAGAACAAATATCCACTACCGCATATTGATGATTTATTTGACCAGTTACAGGGTGCACAAGTGTTTTCCAAGATTGACCTTAGATCGGGGTACCATCAACTGAAGGTTAAACCGGAAGACATTGACAAAACTGCTTTTAGAACAAGGTATGGACATTATGAATTTTTAGTTATGCCGTTCGGAGTCACGAATGCCCCAGCTGCATTTATGGACCTCATGAACAGAATTTTTAAACCATACCTTGATGATTTTATTGTGGTATTCATTGATGACATACTGATTTATTCTAAGACTGTTGAAGAACATGAACATCATCTGAGACTTGCCCTGCAAACCTTAAGAGAACAGAAACTGTATGGTAAACTGTCTAAATGTGAATTCTGGCTTGATCATGTTATGTTTTTGGGGCATGTTGTTAGCAAAGATGGAATTTCTGTTGATCCGCAGAAAATTGAAGCTGTAGTGAACTGGCCTAGACCAACAAATGTGACTGAAGTCCGAAGCTTTTTGGGATTGGCTGGATATTACAGAAGATTTGTCAAAGACTTCTCCAAAATTGCCTTACCTCTGACTCAGTTGACACAGAAAGGGATATCATTTGACTGGACTGACCAACGGGAATCAGCATTTCAGGAGTTGAAAACTAGACTTGTGACTGCACCAATTCTGACTCTACCTTCAGGTACGGATGGTTATACTGTATTTAGTGATGCTTCTCATAAGGGTTTGGGGTGTGTTTTAATGCAGAATGGGAGAGTTATTGCTTATGCTTCCCGACAGTTGAGACCACATGAAAAGAACTACCCGACCCATGACTTAGAACTTGCTGCAGTGGTATTTGCATTGAAAATCTGGCGTCACTATCTTTATGGGGCGACATGTGAAGTGTATACTGACCACAAGAGCCTGAAGTACTTTTTCACTCAGAAAGAACTGAATATGAGACAGCGGAGATGGCTTGAACTGATAAAAGATTATGACCTACAGATTTTGTACCATCCGGGAAAAGCCAACACCGTTGCCGATGCTTTGAGCCGAAAATTGATTGGGAACTTAGCCTGTTTGCTGACTGGACAGAAAGAGTTGCTTTGTGACCTTGAAAAGTCCGAGATTGAAATTGTTTTGAGGGAACAAGGTGGTACCTTAGCTGCTATTTCTGCTCAACCAACATTGATTGAAGAAATTAAGGAGAAACAGCAATTGGATGATTACTTGAAAAAGATCATCGAAGAAAGAGAGTCTAAACCGAGACCGGGGTACAAATTTGAGAACAATGTACTGAAATTTCAAGAAAGACTGTGTGTACCGAATGACACCGAACTGAAAAGAAGAATTCTGCAAGAGGGCCACAATTCAAAATTTTCTATCCACCCAGGGAATACGAAAATGTATCAAGATTTGAAATTGAATTTCTGGTGGCCGGGAATGAAGAAAGAAATTGCCGATTTTGTGTCCAAATGTCTTCATTGCCAACAAGTCAAAGCTGAACATCAACGACCTGCTGGATTATTGCAACCCTTACCCATACCAGAATGGAAATGGGAGCATATCACGATGGATTTTATCGTTGGGTTACCTCGCTCCAGAAAAGGTATGGATTCAATTTGGGTTATTGTTGATAGACTGACTAAATCTGCTCACTTCTTACCTGTCAAGACAATTTATAATGCGGACAAATTGGCTGTTATCTATATTGATGAAATTGTGAGACTGCACGGAGTGCCTGTGTCTATTGTTTCTGACAGGGATTCGAAGTTTACATCGAGGTTCTGGCAAAGCCTACAGACTGCATTGGGTACTGAATTGAGACTGAGTAGTGCTTATCATCCTCAGACAGATGGACAGTCAGAAAGGACCATCCAGACTCTAGAGGATCTATTGAGAATGTGTGTCCTTGATTTTCAGGGAAACTGGGAAAGTCATTTGCCATTGGCTGAATTCGCCTACAACAACAGCTACCATTCGAGCATTGGTATGGCGCCTTTCGAGGCATTGTATGGCAGAAAGTGTAGATCTCCAATTTGCTGGGCAGAAGTTGGAGATGGGCCGTTACTTGGGCCCGAGATTGTATATGAAACGACTGAAAAGATAAAACTGATACAGCAAAAATTGAAAACCGCACAAAGTAGACAGAAGAGTTATGCAGATGTTAGAAGACGAGACCGAGAATATGAAGTGGGTGATCACGTTTTTGTGAAAGTGACACCAATGAAGGGCCAGACTCGCTTTGGAGTCAAAGGTAAGTTAGCGCCGCGGTACGTCGGACCGTATCAGATTATTGAGAAAATCAATCCGGTGGCGTATCAAGTTGCACTTCCTCCTGAAATGGAGCATATCCATAACGTCTTCCACATCTCTATGTTGAGAGATTATCTTCGGGATCCATTCCATGTGATTGAGCCTACTCGGATAGTGTTGAGCGATGACTACACTTACGAGGAGAGGCCTATACAAATTGTAAACCGACGGATCAAGAAACTGAGAAACAAAGAGATCCCGTTAGTGAAAGTTGACTGGCAGAACCATGGTGGTGTGTATGCCACTTGGGAAAGGGAAGATGACATGGCTAGGCGATATCCTGATTTGTTCCCGCTGAATCCTGTTTTCTTCCAAAACGAAGGTAACTCGAGTTTAGAGGACTAAACTCCTTATAAGGAGGGGAGACTGTAACAACCCTCGTACTGAATACCGAGAAATCACTGAATGTTATACTGGTTACTGCTAAACTGAACTGATGATGACTGATAACTGGATTAACTGAAGTACTGAATGGACTGATTGAAATTGAAACTGAAATTGAATGAGTTTATAAACTGAATTGCATGTTGCATCTGTCTGATTGATTGATTATCTGTTTGAATTTATATGTTTAAGTTGCTAATTGAAGGCCTTATCGGCGGCCGAATTAGGAACCGTTTGAAGTTTTGGGATCATTAGAATATTTGTGATTTAATGGTATATTTATCTGAAAATTGATTAGGAATGATTAAACTAGATTAAATAAAGCCAATTAAAGAGTTTGACGTAATTACCATTTTGCCATTGAGTGGCTTTTGTTTATTCTTATCATTGTTTGGAGCCTTATACACTTAATCAAAACATTTCTTCTCCCATTTCCTTGCTCCACCGAAATTAGAGAGTGTAAGTGAGGGGAAGGCTTGATTTCATCTCATTTTGCTGGGAGACTTGTAGATTTGGAAGGTTGATTGCATAGTTGAACTCCTAAACCTTGAATACAAGACTTAAGGTAGGAATCCATCTCTTTGATTGTGTATTTAAGGTTGATTCTTGCATGATTCATGCCAAATTTGAGAGTTGAACCATGAATTAGTTCTATAGTGTTGATTTGGAGCATATATCATGCATGCATGCCCATTTTGGTGCATTTGAAGTTAAATTCTTGATGGCTTGTACATGCATGTCCATGTTTAAGTTAAAGTCCATGTTTTCAGTTTGTTTTCTAACTATTGAGCTCATTAGAGCAAGATTTGAACCTTGAATTTGGTTAAAAACCCATGCATTGCATGTTTTGAAAGTGTTCTTGAAAATGGGTTTGAAAATGGCTTTAATTGACCAACCCTTGGCCCTTGCATGTGCAAATTAGCTTTTGAAACCTGTTATACATTGAGTTTAAGTGTATTTTCCAGAATTTGGGGCCAAGAGGTTGAGTTTTGGATGGTTGAATGCTTGGTTCGAACTTGGGAGACAAATCTGGAAATTCCAGATTTTGCTTCCTCGCTCGAGCGAAGGATTCCTCGCTCGAGCGAGCACCTTTGTTCAGGGATCCGCTCGAGCGAGCATCGAGCGTGGTATCGCGCGTAAAAATCGAGCATCCAGTACTTTTACTGTTCCAGCAGCTCGCTCGAGCGAAGGATTTCTCGCTCGAGCGAAGCCTTTGATTTTGGAATCTCGCTCGAGCGAAGGAAGGCTCGCTCGAGCGAGACCCCTGTTTTCAGCAACTTTTGAAAAATGCCTTCCAAGTGTATTTTTGCATCCTCATCCCATCCTAGGCATTCTTAGGCCTAGTTTAAGGCATCTTAATGAGGATTTAGATATAGAACCACACCGAGAAAATTTAGGGATTTAATTATCATCCTTCCCGACTGTGAAACTTAGTGTGTGTTCTATTTATTGACTGTTTAGGGTTGGCTCTCGGGGACGCGCTCTAGCTGCTATTAGCCCAATCTCTGTGAGTAACAGATTGTGTAAAGATATGTTCAAAATGGTTATCTTTTGAATACTGAACAAAACTGTTTACTGAACTGATATTGTTTATTGAATGAATGTATGTCCTGTATTGTGAATTGTACTGTGGCATCCTTAGCACTTATTGATTACTGTTATTGTTACAGAGCTCTGTCGGTTTCCTTGTGGAACCATACTGTTTATTGATTGATGGCCATCACTACTGTTGGGTCTGTTAAGACCCGGTCCTTCTGGACCTACTGTTTATAGGCTATTGGATGTACCACATATGACTGATTGACTGAAATACTGAAAGACTGAAATACTGTTTAATGAACTGTTTTCATTACTGTAAGGACATTCATTCATAACCTCTTTACACCTATTGTTATTCACTGGGCTTTAGCTCACTGTTTATATATATATGTAGGTTCTCAGCAGCCAGACCGGAGCTAGGAGCGTGGGTTAGTCCCCAGTTTTGTCAAGCCAGCCTATGTGCCTCACTGCGAGGTTCCGAGACACCATGCTATGGCTTGGGGTGTTTTTGTGTTCCCCACCTGTCTCCCGACTGTTTTGTTTTACTGTATAGACTGTTTACCGTATACTGTACTGTTCTCAAGGGATTAAGTCCCTGTACTGAATGTTGTGAATGATTGTATAGACTGTACTGTTTTGACTGTATGAATGCATGAAAAATGTTTTTGGCATACAGATTGTCACAGCTCAATGGACATTATTTATTTACTGTATTGGCTTCCGCCAGGCCCTGTACTCTGTTTTACTGTATTACTGTTCAGCAGGCCTTCGGTAATCTCGGATTACTGGCCAGTTACGGTGCTAAACCCATAGGGCCGGGTTTGGGTCGTGACATTTTTCTACCAAAATTTTATTATTTTCCATAAAAAAAGACACTAGGCCTCGGTGCGGGCCGGGCCTCGGACCAAGTCTTGAATAGGTCTTAACCAGGCCGATGGGCTGGGCCGGGCTTCAAAATGATGGCCCAGGCCCTAGCTTAGGGTCTCGGACTAGGCTCCAGCCTGGGCCTAAACGAGCCTTTCCCGGCTCAGCCCACGGGCCAAAAAATTAGGCCCAGGCCCTAGCCCTAGCACAAGGGTATTCGGGCTTTAGACGGGCCAATGGATCGAGCCTCGGGTCAGGCCGGTGGACCTGGGCCTAGCTTCGAGCTTAGGTCGGGCTTGGGCAGGCCTGGCCATTTTTTTTTAATTCTTTTTAATTTTTTCTACCAAAATTTTATTATTTTCCACAAAAAAATACATTGCGCCTCGGCGCGGGCTGGGTCTCAGACCGAGCCTTGAATGGGCCTTAAGCGGGCCGATAGGTCGGGCCGAGCTTCAAAGTGATGGCCTAGGCCCTAGCCTAGGGTCTCGGACATGCTCGGGCCCGGACCCAAACGAGCCTGCCTTGGGCCGTGGGCGGGCTTCGGGCAGCCCACGGGCCGCGGACCAATTCTACATTCCTATCAATGTGCATGTTAACATGTCAATGTGAATATTCACGTTGTCAACAGGCCGGGCCGGGCCTACCCTGGGCTGCGGGTAAGCTTCGGGCAGCGGACAAATTTATACTCCTATCAATGTTAATGTTAACATGTCAATGTGAATATTCACATTGTTACGGGTCGGGCCAAGCCCGCCTCGGGCTGCGGTCCGACTTCGGGCCACCCACGGGTTGGGGGCCAATTTTACACTCTTATCAATGTGAATGTTAACATGTCAATGTAAATATTCACATTGTTAACGGGCTGGGTCGGGCCCGCCCTGGGCCGTTGGCCAATTTTATACTCTTATCAATATGAATGTTAACATGTCAATGTGAATATTCACATTGTCAACAGGCCGGGCCTGCCCCGGGCCGCCCACGGGCCGTAGGCGGGTTTCGGGCAGCCACGAGGCGCAAACTAATTTTACACTCCTATCAATGTGAATGTTAACATGTCAATGTGAACATTCACATTGTCAACGGGCCGCGGGCGGGCTTTTGGCCGCCCATAGGTCGCGGGCCAATTTTATACTCTTATCAATGTGAATGTTAACATGTCAATGCGAATATTCACATTGTCAACGGGCCGGACCGGGCCCGCCCCATCCATGGGCCGCGGGCAGGTTTCGCGCCGCCACGGGACGCGGGTCAATTTTACACTCCTATTAATGTAAATGTTAATATGTTAATGTGAATATTCACATTGTCAACGGGCCGGGCCCGCCCCGGCTCGCCGGCGGGTTTCGGGCCGCCCACGGGCCAATTTTACATTCCTACCAATGTGAATTTTAAAATATGAATGTTCACATCATAAAATTGCTAACCGTTCAAAAAATATTTATAAGGGTATCAAAATTAAATATAAGGGCATAAGTGTCCAAGAAAATAGTGTAAATCAAGAAAAAAGATTTTATGGAATAAAACTATACATACATGGGACTAAATGGGTTAAAAAATTCCTTCATGAATTTCTTGGGTTAAAACACTTTTAAATGAAATTTATCAATAAAAATCCCGAGAAAATTAGAAAATTATATTAGTTTTATAAAATAAAAAAAAAAATCAAGTCGCACTAAACTCACTTTTTTTCATAATTATATACAACTCATAAATTTTATTACATAAATCGTAAAACGCTTTTTCTCATAGAACTCTCTCCTGATCATTGATTTGACTCAGGTATTGATTTTGGAAGAGCATTTTTAAGGGGATAGTTAAACAAGATTTAGGCCTCGTTTGGGAACTATCTCGTTTAGCCAAAAAGTTAAAAAGTTATTAAAAAAGTTAAAAAGCCAACAATCCATACCAAAAAGTCAAAGATTCTCTTTTCTCTCTACTTTTTGTACATTTTTTCGTAAAAAACCAAAAAATCATCCCAAATGCCAAGTTTGGGAAGACTAAATAAGTGCACTTTTTGACTTTTTATGAAATATGGGTTGGATTTGGGTTGGGTTTGAAGTGATGTGTTAGAGAGGTGATGTGACTTAAATAAGATGATGTGATTAGGATAATGACTTTTTGACTTTTTGGATTTTTTTGAGGATGCCAAACTTGGCCATACTAGTTTTTTTTAGCTCATATTTTAGCCAAATAGTCAAAAAGTTACTAAATTAGCATGTTCCCAAACGAGGCCTTATTAGGCATTTTAGTTAATGTAAGTCTAATTTTGAGCTCCAATGAGTTAGTTATTAGGCTAGCTATTTTACCATTCTATTTTTTTTGTGGTTACAATTGAAAAGCCCCAGAGGCTCTCCAAACAATTATGTATGTATATATTTTAGATTTTTGTATATTTATGTCTTGAATTTGAGATTTTATATATTATATATATATATGTGTGTGCGCGTGTGTGTATGTAGCAATTTTATATGTTTTTTCAATTCTGTTTGATGAATTGCGGAATAACTTATTTTGTATTTTATATTTTTTTTTCTTCTCATTCTACAGGTTTTGTATGTTTGTATGGGTAAATTTATTATTATTGCAAATTTATATTAGTAAAATATCAACAATTAGTATTTTTTTATTTTAAAAATTAATTAAGTTAGTTTAAATGATTAGCTAAAATAAAGAGTGTGATTGGAGAACACAATAACTAAAGTAATTAGGTAAAATAAAAAGTGTATTTTTTTTATATTTTAACTAATAAAAAATAGAGAGTGTGGTTAAAATTGCCCCTACTAACAATTGCTAAAAGCCTGTAATGGAGGATTTGTGTAGTCATCAATAGCCCCACATGCATATAATTTTAAATGGCCATCCCATGTCATATAATGAATTGAGAATGAGAATGAGAATGAGAATGTCAAATGGACTATTTGTATATTCATCAATAGTCCCACAGGCATATGATTTTAAATAGCCATTCCATGTCATATAATGGATGGGAATGGGTATGGTATTTGAATGGGAATTTAAGGGGTGGTTTGGCATGATCTAAATAAGTGTACTTTTTGACTTTTTGTGAAATATGAGCTGAGTATGTGTTGAGTTTGAAGTGATATGGTAGAGAGGTGATGTGACTTAAATAAGATGATGTGATTTAAATAAGATAGTGACTTTTTAACTTTTTGTCTTTTTTTAAAGTACCCAAACAAGGCCTAAATGATAGTCGATGTTAACTCATGATGACTCCCTGGTAATTCAAGGTGATTTCTAATTGATGTGATATCAAATTAGGGCACCCCAAATAAGTTTGGTCAATATAATTAATTTCCGGAGTGATTCTTTACAAAAATACTATTTATTATTACCTCATCATTTTATTTCACTTCTATGTATATTCATACAATACAAATTATATATGTATATATATATATAATTTATCATATTTAAAAAATAGTAAGAAAATTTATCATACCACATAAAAGTAAAGAATTGTAGTAAAATATTTCGAAAGATATATACATCAACCCTCTTTTCGATGGAATATTTTTATGTGAGACTACTATTATAGTTTTAATTAACATATCGATTATTATGAATATGTGCGAGCATCTGTGCAAGTGCTGTTTTATTTATTGATCTCATGTGCAAATGTCATAGGATAGAGCAGGGGTTGTCCGGTCTCCTGACCCTGGAAATGAATTTTATTGTACAATTTTTATTTTGTTAGCCTGTTTTGAGTCTATCTTAATAATTTAAATAATTTATTTTATAAGATTAATATAAAAGATTATCTATGTAATAAAATAAAAATATGATCCAATCAATTTAACTTTTACACATATGGTTCAAATTATCTAAATAAACCCACAAACCTAAATTGAATTGTCCAATCTAATTTTACAAATAAGAGAGAATTCTGGGCTCATAAAGTATAATGTTAAAATGATTCCAATACTACATAGATCAACAAATGTTATAGGGTCACGCAGTGGTGGAGTCTGAAAAAATAATTTAGAAAGGGTACTTGTTAACTAAAATTTTAATTATTTTTTCTCATAATCAATAACAATATATACTAATTTTTAAATTAATATTATGCACACAATCTTAAATATTTAATATAAAATTTTAAAAAATTTTGTTTTTACAATTGACCTTGTGAAAAATCAGGATTGAAAATATATGGTGTTACTTGTAACTAATATATTATAGACAATGTAAAAGAGTCTTGTATGTTATAGATTATATAAATAATATATAAATAATAGTATATATAAATAATAGTGATACCACATTATCATCGATATATGATATCACTAATCAATAGTAAAAGAGTTATGCTAGGGACCCCAAATAAATTACCAAACAAATTCCCAAACTTCTCACATGGGTGTGGGACCCACACAAAATCATATGTGTGTGGGTCTCAGGTTTGGTAATTTATTTGGTAATTTAGTTAGGATCCATAGTAATAGCGCATGGAAGGTCAATCACACTTGTTAAATATAATTTACAGTTCAATAATTTCTCATTTTCGTAGTGTGATTAACTATGTTTATATGCAAATGATGATTTGATGTCACTGTTGCATTAAAATTTTTGTAATAATGTGGGTTGTTGTGATTTTTTTTTATTTTCAATCAAAATAACTATCATTATTTTTGTAATTTAAAAAATATCATTAAAAAATCATTATAAATGTTATTTCTATATAAATTTTTTATTGATTAATTATTTTCCTTATATGCAAAATAATAAAATAAAATGCAAAACCTGAGAGGGGGCATGTACCCCCTCGTCTATTCATAGCTCTGCCACTGGGGTCATGCTCGTGAGTTCTGCTCGATTTAGGTAGAAAGACGTTTTGTGTAGATTGATACCCGATCATAAAAATAAAAAAATAATAATATTATAAAAAAAATAATTTATTAACTCGACAATTTATCATATTATTAAAATAAATCTTGTTTAAATTCTAAATTTCAATACTACACGTCAAAAAAAAAAAAATTACGATTTATGAATTTATAATTGTGTGATCATGATCAATTGATGTTACAGTCGTGCTGGGGGGCTCGAATTTGGAGCCCCCGAATCCCCTGAATCCCCCAAAATGAAGAGAAGAAAGAAGAAAGAAGAAAGAAGGAAGAAGAGGGACTGGAGGGGGCCAATATCAATCGGGGTGGAGACGGAGGCGGGGTGGAGACGGAGACGATCGGCCGACGAGCTGCGATCAGCCGACGAGCTACCACGAGCGACGAGCTGCAATCTGCGATCGACATCCACCGTCGCACCCACCGTCGCTCGCACCTTCGCCATCACCATTGTCGTCTCTCTCTATCTGTTTCCCTTCTCTCCTCTCCTCCTCTCCCTCTCTCCTCTGTTTCTTGCTCTCTCTCCCTCTGTTTCAGAAAAAAAAAAGAAAAAAAAGATATCTAAAACGACGTTATTTTGGATATTAAGGGGATTCGGGGAAGAGTTTTGAGCTATAAATCTTTTTCTTGATGTTAATAGCAAATGATATTGAGGCTTCGGGAAACGTGAAAGTCATATGATATTGTTGCGCTCACGTGAGCGGTGAGCCAATGAAGATAATTGCCGGTTAATTCAAACAAGAAAAATTAATTTTTAAAGGTGCAACATTAATGAAGTGAATGTGTTTGGATGTTGATTTGCTTCAAGTTTGAACTTCCTATTTTATTTTTAGAATGAATAATATTATAGGTAATAATTAATATACATATTAGTGTATTAATAGGTGATTTGTCATCATTTGTATGATTTTAGATATTTGTGACTTATATAATAAATATAGTTAATAATAATATCATAATATTAATTGGTATATTAGTGTGTATACTAATTAGTGCATATAGTACTATCATTTTAAAATAACTGTTATAAAATTCATGCCGATACACAAGAGATTCAAAATTTTATTTAGAAATTAAACAGTATCAATATTTTAAAAATATTTATTAAAAAATTAGGACGGGGCGGGTTATTGGATTCATCAATTTTTTTGCACAAACTTTATCTCTATTTTTTAAAAAAATATTTTATTAAAATATTTGAATTTGTTAAAAAAATTAAAATTTGACAAAGAGAAACATATATTTGATTTTAATTGTGATATATAAAACAAAAATGTCTAAGACCCCCTTTTTTTCCCACCCCCTTTGACCCCCTCTCTCTCACATTGGTTGGATTTTCTTTTCTTTTTTTTTTGTTTCCCTTGTCCTCCAATCACCACATGCCACATGTGTGTGGGGGTTGGTGGGGGTGGTAATTGGAGGGGGTCTCCGTCACTTCTCTATATAAAAATATGATGTAGTATTGTTAGTAGGGAATAGATCTTGATTATGATAAAGATTTAATGCCTTGTTTAGGGTAACTTAAATAATTCATTTTTTTATCTTGTTATCTTTTTTATCACATCACCTATTTACTTTTCTGTATATATTTTCGTAAAAAGTCAAAAAATACACTTATTTAGATCACTTTAAACCATCTATTAATGTGGTTATTTTTTTTCTATAAAAATACAATTCATAAAATGAAATAGTTTAGTGTTATATAATGCACCACGTTAAACTTGATGACCTTATTAGCATTATTCTTGTTTCAATTTTGTTTGAATCAAAATTTTTTTCCTAGTTTGATTTTTTTGACTTCTTTATTGTTGTGATTTAATCTTAGGCCTTATTTAACAACATTAAATTATTAAAAAAATAAAAAATCCAACAACTTATACCAAAAAATCAAAGATTCATTTTTTTTTCTACTTTTTACACATCTTTTCATAAAAAACTAAAAAATCATACTAAACATATTAATTTTTTTACATCATATTTTAACTAATTTTTTTTTAAAATTACTAAAAAAAACTAATTCTCAGATGAGGCCTTAGATTTTGATAGGGCTGCAAACGAACCGAGCCTCGTTTACTTATCGAGCTCATTTATTGAGCTCGAGCTTGGCTCAGCTCGATAAATTTTTTTTAATATTATTTATATTATTTAATATATAAAAAATGTATTTATATTATTATTTATATATATATTTATACATTATTTTATATATAAATAATATATTTATTATATAATTTAAATAAAAATAAACGAGCTGAGTTTATGTGAGCTCGAGCTCGGCTCGTTTACTAAACAAGCTGAACCGAGCCGAGTCGAACCAAGTCGAGCCCTTAACGAGCCGAGCCGAGCTTGTTTATGAACAGCTCGGTTCATTTGCAGCCCTAGATTTTGATAAGAGTCAACACGGCTGCCCAAATCTATGGGTTGACCACTTGTCACATTTGAATGATTTAATCAATTTATTTTTTAAGTTTATGTGTGTAAATTATCAATAAAAATTTAAAATTAATTTAATAATTATATCCATATAATTTCATTATCATGATGATGTTTTTAGAAAAATGGATGATGTAAAAATTACGAAAGTCAAAAACAACCCTAATAAAAAATTATAAAAAATTTGAATATTAATTTAAAAAATTGAATGAGATAAACCCAAATCTGGGTTCATGTAGATCCAAACTATATGGAGATTTTTTTTACTAGCTTCTGGATCGGCCTGTAACTTGTTGACTAATAAAATATCACATTCTTTTCCACAATCCAAACAAATGGCAACAGAGCTTGAAGAGGGGCATGCATGTATGGTCACATAAAGTTTCGTTTTCTTATTTCGGCCAAGTTTGGGAACTCCCCAAAAAGTCAAAAAGTCACAAAGTTACTCAAAAAGTTAAAAAGTTAATACTATTCACCAAAAGTCAACAATTACGATTGCACAACTCCCAATTCGAATTTTTCCTTACAAATCAATTTTTATAATTTTTTATTACACATTTTTTCATAAAAAGTCAACAAGTTAACCCAAACATCCATATTTTCAACGTCAATTTTTTAGTCCAAAAAGACAAAAAGTACACTTATTTAGGACACCCCAAACAACCCCTTATTTTATTTTATTTTTAATTTTTATTTTATATCATCGGATACATGGTAAAAATATTTTTTATGTTATTTTTTGAGTAATACTATATAACGCTCATCACTAGTCTCGAAAGTCCACGATTCGGTTCAGTAGGCTTTTATCGGCTCAGTAGGCTTCATATTAATAAATAGGTGTTGCTGTACTGGTCGAAAAAATTAGACTTAATTTTCGAGCCTAGTTTTATGGTAATTAATTAGAATACACAAGTCAATATTTTTTTTTATATTTTTTTTAGGGTGATGCACCAATAAATCCTAAATTAATAACTTATACACTATTTAGTCCTAAAAATTTTCTTATAGACTGAAAGGTCCCATTATAGGAAAATTGACTATAAAAGGCATATACATCAAACAAAAACATCAAGAACATCAAACATTAACAAAACATCATCAAACATCAAACATCACCAACATTAATCATCAACGTATGAACATCAAATATTAACAAAACATCAAGAACATCAAACATTAACAAAACATCATCAAACATCAAACATCACCAACATTAATCATCAACGCATGAACATCAAACATTATTATAACATCAAGAACATCAAACATTAACAAAAACATCAAGAACATCAAATATTAACAAAACATCACCAAACATCAAACATCACCAACATTAATCATCAACACATGAACATCAAACATTATTATAACATCAAGAATATCAAACATTAACAAAAACATCAAGAACATCAAATATTAACAAAATATCATCAAACATCAAACATCACCAACATTAATCATCAACGTATGAACATCAAACATTCCGGACCAACATCAACAAAAAAATTGAATTTCAAGGCCTAATCGAACCCCAAACATTGAACATCTCCACTATCAAACATCAAACATCAGGGCCTAATCGAACATCAAACATTGTTCTTCAGACTCCCATTTTTCAGATCACATCTTCCATCACCAACATTAATCATCTACATATGAACATCAAACATTCATGACTTCACTAGACAGTGAAAAAGTGTTTTGCTTGATATGATCTGACAGCATTACCTAATTTTTCCACAAATAAATTGAAGAAAAGTTATACCCAGATCATACAAGGCCTATACAACACCAAAGGGTGGAAGAAAACCCCAATCAATCTTCAAAAAAATATACTAAACATATATAAATCTACATAATTATATCCTTACAAACCAATCGAGCAATCTCAAAGAACCACCAGCGCCGCCACCGCCGTAGAAACCCTAGAAGTAGATTATATGCGTTATATGTATAGGCGGTGGATTTAGGGTTTTTATGGAGGCTCTGTGTTTTGATCCACCGCAACAGCCTCGTCTCGGTCCCAAATTCACAAACCCAATCAACGTCCGAACCAACGTCCGAACCGGCCATTGATGATGTTGATGATGGCGACGATGAAGCTTGATGATGGCAATGATGTTTGATGGAGGCTCTGTTTTTTACTCCGCCACAACAGCCTCGTCTCGGCCCCAAATACACAAACCCAATCAACCTTGATGATGGATGTAAACAAATGTTGTGATGCTCACAACGTTGAATGTTGTGCTGGATGTTGATGATGGATTTTTTTTGCTCACAACGTTGATGATGGATGTTCACAACGTTGAATGTTGTGATGTAAAAAAATTGATTAGTTTTTATGATGTTGCAAATTTTTAGGAAACAAATATTCCATAAAAGGGGTATTATTGTAACTTGTAAAATAATGAAAATTCAATAAATAACATTTCAAAATAAAATGGGACTAAATGGAGCATAAGAAAACTTTTAGGACTAAATGGTTCAACTTTTCAGAAAATAGGATTTATGAGTAAATTTTCCTTTTTTTTTAACCATCAACCAATCATATTAATTACACATTATTATATTTAAAAAATGGATCTAAAAAATAGATTTAGGAAAATACTATAGATCCCATGTAAATTACCAAATAAATTATCAAACCTCTCACATCAGTGTGGAACCCACATACATGTGATTTGTATAAGTTTCACACCGCTTAATAATTTATTTGGAATTCCTAACATAATTCTCTATATATCATTTTCCTTAATAAATATACGTGAACCTACATCTTTTATGTGTTGTCATGAAAAAAAAAAAAAACTAAGTAAAAAATTATTTACATATAATATTTTAGGGAAATGACCCCAGCACCCCCCACACATTTGTGAGAGAGGGGAGGAGAGAGAGGGAAGAAAAAAAATGAAAAAATATAATGTATAGTCACAAATCAATTGAGGGTTGTGGGGGTCAAAAAATAGTAGGGGTCTCAAGTATTTTCTAATATTTTATTAATTAATTTTTTAATGATTATTTTCAAATGAAAAACCAATCATAAATAATCACACAAACAATAATACAAAACCTTGACCAAAAAAACAAGTAATACATAACATTTTTGTAATAGTTTTGTCACAAACACATAAATCGATATTAAAATTTGATAATTAATACATATGAATAGATAAAATTTTACATTAATTTATCTTCTATAAAATCTTCTCGATCTAAATACATTCTGTGATCGGTTCCGTATCCATGAAATTATTCTTTCTCATAAAGTTTTAGAAGAGGAGATTGGGAGTAACAATAATACAACTACTTGAGTCGACATGCACATAGTTGGTCAATAAGCTTCCCTAAAACATGATAAGAAGAACCATCTTCTTGCACTGCCTTCATAGCCACTTCTCCCAAACCCTGTGCTCTTTCCCTCGCCACCTTCCCTTTGCTTCCCTCTATCAACTCCTTCACTCCCTTGCAGATCGCGTGCCGCGAAACTATATCATCACCAGCAGCCTTACTCTCCAAACCCTGCATCTTCTCTATACCAATCCCGGCTTCGAGCCCATCCACGATAAACCTAGCATTCAAACCCTGCTCTGAAATTGGCATCATAGGCCATGCCATAATCGGCACACCAGCAGACAAACTCTCCAGCACTGAATTCCAGCCGCAGTGGCTCAAAAACCCGCCTGTTGCACGGTGTCCTAATATGCTTCTCTGTTCGACCCACTTCTTTGTGATTAAGCCCCTACCTTTCACTCTCTCTTCCATCCCAACAGGCACAGACCAAGTTGGAGACCTCACTGCCCACAAAAATGGATGCCCTGACTCCTCCAAACCGTATGCTATTTCGTCAAGTTGGGCATCGGAGATGTCAGCTTGGGTGCCGAATGAGACATAGATGACTGAAGCCGGCATGGTATGCATCGAAAGCCACTTCATGATCATTTCATGATTGAGTGAGGTTTGGAATGGCTCGGTGTTGTCACCGCAGAGGGACAGAGGGCCTATACACCATGCTTTGGCATTGTTTTTGTAGAATGATTCGAGGGATGAGACATGGTTTCCTTCTAATTCTAAGAAGCTATTGACAATCACACCCCAACTATTCATCTCTGCCTCAGCCACCTCTCCGATAAACTGACAAAATGGGTCATCGTGCGGTGAGTTCACTCGCTCGGGCAAGTCTGCAGCGGTTAAAACAAATGGAATATCCAAACCTGGCAAGTTCAAACAGTGATAGAGTCAGAAAATTAATTCCAAGACGAATTTTGATATAAATAAGGACCACAAACACGAATAAAAATTAAGTCTAATAATGTTTGTTAAATTATTTAAAACGGTTCTTTAATCACTTCTCTAACTTGAATTCCAATACCATGTTATTAGTCTCCAAAAATTAAGTTGTTGGAAAATAAGTTATATCAAAGAAAAAGTTTAAGAATATATAAATTGATCACAACACAAGACACAACATTATTGTGTTCGGTTTTGTAATTGATTTATGTACTAGTAAAAAAAATTATTTGTCAAACTATTCAATAATCACTTGGACCATTTTACAAACTATATATATCAATATGCATAATAAGAAAAAAAATTGAAATAATATCCATACCTGGCAGGTACAGAGGATCAGAGCTTGAAATGTTTTCCAAATTTGGAGCATGGACCCAAGCACTTTTCACAAGAGCCATTGACAAAACACCCATTCCATGGAAAACAAGCCTAGGCACCCCAAAGGCTTGACATGACTGCAAAGTCCAACCCAGAAAGAAATCTGATACAACACAAATAGGAAGATCATTGGACTGTGACATGTTTTCAAGCACTTGTTCAAAGGGTTTTTGGAGCTGTTTGGTTGCTTGGAGAAAAGGCAAGAAAAATTCCATGGAGGGAAGTTGTGTGGTGTTCTCGCAGCCTTTTGGGAGGCCATGAATGGCCGGAAATGGGATCTCGGCGATGCCGATGAGGGGGTGATCTGCTGTGGATTGGGCAATTGAAATGGCGTTTGATGCGGTGGTGATGATTGTTACTTTGATATCTCTCTGTGAGAGAGCTTTTGAGAGGTCTAGGAGTGGAAGGGTGTGACCTTGTGCCATGAAAGGGAAGATTACTACATGGGTTTTCAATGGTGAAGCCATCTCTCTCTCTCTCTCTCTCTCTCCTCTCCACTCCTCTCCTCTCCTCTCTTTACCAGCCAGAAAAGATGCATGTGAACATATATATAAGGAAAATGAAGAGCGAATGACACACCCTGCATAAAAAAAATTACAACTATTTCAATACAAAACATGTAAGAAACTAAAAAAAAAAAAAAAAATTATTTATAAAAATTATAAAAAAAAATTTCTATTTTTAAGGAGCAATTTTTGCATGCGGATAGGGTATATATCGGTCACTTTTGGCAAATAGGTTAAAAGTTGAAAAAATCCAGAAATCCCCAAAATGTTGATTTGTGATTATATATCAATTTTAAGCAGTATATAACAATCCCAATCAAACAATCAAGACAAATCGACACAACGATTTTAACGTGGAAAAATCACAATTGGAGCACCTCCAATTGTGATAAAAAACCACAGACAACAGCCACAAAACAATCCACTAAGAAGATATAAAGGAATTATACAGGTATACTCTCAATTACCTAGCGAATGCACGCCCGAATTGAACCAACCCCTATGTGCCTCTTCCAACCCTGTCTTCACCTCAGAATTGTCTTTACAATGAGCCACTCTAGAATCCACCAAAGCTTTAGGCTTGAATTCCCCAGAATCTACTGAAGAACAACTCTCTCTTTTGTGTAGAATAAACAAACAAACCTTTGATGTATGCTTCTTAAACCATGAGTTGAATACTCAATGAAACATCAAAGAAAACTAGCAAAATATCCCCAGATATAAACCTTAATATCCAAAAAGAAGATCTGGAGAAGTAAGTAAAGTTTTGGGAGAAAACTAACTACTTATAGAAATCCAAAGTAATCCTAGTTTTGGAAGAAAACCAATTCCTTATAGAAATCTGGATTTTGAAGCTCGCTCGAGCGAAACCTCTCTCGCTCGAGCGAGAACCTTAACTCGCGTGATTTCCACTAGTGCCTTCGCTCGAGCCACGAAACCTTCACTTGAGTGAACAATGAACACTTTTAGGTTTTTATGCAGACGCAGTTCTTCGCTCGAGCGCACATTCAACTCTCTTAGGTTTTTGCCAGACGTAGTCCTTCGCTCGAGCGAGGACTTCTTCGCTCGAGCAAGCAAGGGCGAACAGCCAACTTTGAATGCAATTTTGCATTTTGCTTCAGGTGCGAGCTGACCGGGCAGCTTGACCCCCGTCATAATCAGCAAAGTGGCAATCTTAAAAGTATTAACATCACAAACTTTTCTGCAAGACTCAATTCGGGTTGGATTCGCATCTAATAAACTCATAGCCTTTCTGAAATAAAAGTACGAAAACAAATACAACTGAAAGGAGTTTTGTCAAACGGGATTGCCAAGAATAAAAACCTAACAATCTCCCCCTTTGGCAATGCCGTGACAAAACACACCTAACAAATAAAATCCTAAACACCCCAACCCATTACAACCAACAAAAACAAACTTCTTTCTGACGGTCAAGATCTGCAAAACAACTATTAATGCCATAATCTCCAAAACAACGATTAGTCCCACAAGAGTAAAAAAAAACAATAAACATATGACTAGATTATCTTGAAGCATGAGATAAAAAAAAATGAATAGATGGAAATTGGAGATTTTAAGAACATGTAGTATGAAAACATGAAAACTAAGACACTTGCACCCGACACATGAATGGATGAAATCACATTACGACACATGTGCATGAAAACATGAACAACAATTTTAACAATCTCCCCCTTTTTGTCATGAATTGACAAAGGAAGCTCAATCAACAAAAGCAAGATCAAAAACCACACAAGCAATGATATGATGATATAAATATCAAGAGCATGCAAGAAAGAAATAATAAGCAAACAGTGCATAGTAACATGCAAAACAACTAAAGCCAATCTCCCTTACCAAACAAATCAAAGTGATCATGCTAACAAACTCTTGTAATGATAAACCAAACTCCCCCTTACTAAAAACAATGAACAAGAAGAAAACGACAAAACATAATATGGTGGAGCAAGTAAGGAATTTCAAATTTGGACCTTGAAACACACAAGATTATCCAAAAAGTACAATTACTTGAAAAGACAATGTGCACAGCCTCTAGAAGATTCCTCATAAAAGAAAGTGATGCATTATGTGAAAAGCATAGATCCCATGATAAAAGTGTGTGTGTGACTCTTGGAGTTCGACAAACACTAGATTCAAATCTTAGTAGTGATATGAATGCTGGACCTCTGACAAGAGAATCTAAGCACAACTAAGGAAAGTCAAACCACTAGAAATCAAGGGGTATTTGGTGAGTAAAAGCGGAAGCTTCCCCTCAATCAATGAATCCTTTATTTTATTTTTTATTTTTTTTACATCTTTTTCTTTCCTTTCCTTTCTTTTGCATATCTTTTTTTTTTTTTTTTTTGTTTCTTTCTTTTGCACACTCATTGGCGGCTGACATGCTCAAGAGTATGGAAACCGAACCAGAGAAGCATGGATATAATAAGGATGGCCTGGTTGGTGACTCTGAGGTAGCCTTTTCCTCATGGCTGGACTCTAAAGAATAGAGGGGAAAGCCGTAGAGATGCAAAAAGATGAAAGGTGGTTTAAGAGACTCAACATCACCCATGA
The DNA here is from genome assembly GCA_036172215.1 of Camellia granthamiana. Lineage (NCBI taxonomy): Eukaryota > Viridiplantae > Streptophyta > Magnoliopsida > Ericales > Theaceae > Camellia > Camellia granthamiana. The sequence continues at coordinate 3,741,285 of CM069916.1, read as the reverse complement.
TATGCTAGTATAGGTCAATTCCTCTAGAAAAGCAAACGATACAATGCCAGAAGTCCATTAAAAAAAATTATCACTAAGGCGGAAGACTCCGATATTTGCTAATCCAAGAATGTGTACAGAATGAGACATACTAATCAAAAAACACACACTCCAAAATGAGTAATGACCACAGAAAGCACACACATATTAACATGTAATGGATATTCTTATCAATTCTAATATGCACCAAGGACTACTAAAAAATTTCAAGCTTGCAAAACCATACAAGAAAATCTTTTTGGATTTTTTTTAAGCACACATTTTTTTTTTCTAAACAAAGCAAGACAGAAAACAAACATGCACACATTCAACGACTCAAAAAGAAAAAAAAAACACACAGAAACTCAAAAACTAAAATTAAGAAACAAATTAGCATAAGTCAAGTTTTCTCACCCAAACCGCTTTAGTATGAACAAAGTTGTGAGAATTGCAGTTCTTGGGTGGTGTCTTAATGTTGTGGTTCCTTTCCCTTGCAATGGAAACCCGTCTCAACGTGGTTTCCAACTTTCTATTCTTAGGTCTAGGCAAATGCAAACCCGCTCCATGTTTGGTCTCAAGCATATCAAAATAACGAGGTCTAATATGACCCTTAACCTCATTACCACTAATGAAGTGTCTCCTACCCCACGAGATGTCGGAATTTCTTCCATCTCTATGAGACACTCTCCCATGCAACTTATAACAATAAGGGCGAATATGACCATGCATACCACAATGATGACAAATAAAAACAGAGTGTACTTTCTTTTCTTTGGCCTTACCAACTCTAGGAAGTTTGAGAAGTCCATCCTCAAGTTGAATTTTTTGTTCTCCCTTTCCTTGAGTTCTTGTATCATGAGATGTGGAAGCACTCTATTTTTGCTCTTTCTTACCACCAAAGCCAATGCCACTCTTGTCAGAACAAATTTGTTGAGACCCAATGATATTATCCAAAGTCTTTGATCCTCTGTTCCAAAGACCAATGGTAGCCATAGCACACTTGAGTTTTTCCTCTTTCTTGATCATTAGTTCTTCCAAAGCAACTTGAGACATCTCGAGAGTTTCAATTTTTTCTTCATATGTTGCATAAATTTGTTGTAGCTCATTCCTCTCTGTCTCACAAGTCAAGAGTCTTGCATAAAGAGCTTGTCGATCATTAGCTATCTTGATGGCATCAATCCTGGCCTCGAAAATCTCTTCTTTTAGTTTGACATTCTCACTTTCACATGCTTTGAGTTTCATTGTGAGTTTGTCATTCAGTTTGGATAAGTTAAGAGATTCCTTGTACAACTTTTCATAAGCTTGCTCAAGCTCTTCATCATCACTCTCAGAGGATTCATCATCAGTGGCATTCTCAACCGACCTTTTCGGATACTTTGTTTGTCCTTCAGTTTCGGAAGCCGCCATGAAAGTAAGGAATTGTTTATGCCCTTCTTCGCCTTGATCTTCGTTGTCACTTTCATCTTCATCAGATTCTGATTTATCATCCCAAGTGATAGTGAGGGCTTTCTTCTTCTTCAAACGAGTGGGGCATTCTGAAGCAAAATGGCCAAATCCTTGGCATTCATAGCATTGGACTCTTTCAGAGTTCCCTTGTATCTTTCCTTTCTCCTTCTTGGCTATAGAATTAATTTTGACTTTATCTTTGCCTTTACATTTATGAGTATGAGTAGATTCCAAAAGATTAGGATTCTTTTTCAAAAAAGAGTTTTTAAATTGTTTAACAAAAGCAGCCGTAATCTTGGAATCTATCTCACAATCCTCATCAGAATCCTCTCCAACTCTATGAGTACTACTAAAAGCAATAGTATCTTTTTGTTTCTTTTTGAAATTCCTATGTGCCTCATAAGTTTGGAGATTTCCAACTAAGTGATCCAGCTTGAGGTTGTCAACATCTTGAGCCTCCTTAATAGCCGTAACTTTTGATTGGAACCGATCGGGCAAGGATCTCAAAATTTTTCCCACAACTTTGGATTCTGGTATTTTTTTCACTTAAATTGAAGCTAGAATTTACAATGTCACTCAACTTTGCATAAAATTCATCAAAGGTCTCACTATCTTTCATTGAAAATTTTTCGAAACTAGACGTGAGCCTTTGAAGTTTTGAGCGTTTAACAGAAGGAGTGCCCTCATGAAAAGATATCCCAAGCCTCTTTTGCGACTTCACAATTGCGAATTCGACTAAACTCTTCAGGTGTGACAGCGCAAAAGAGAGAATTGATAGCTTTACTATTCCAGCTACTATTTTGGTAATCAATTGTGTCCCACTTATCGATTGGTTTGGGGAAAGTTATTCCATCAACGGTAATCGTTGGTTCAATCCACCCATACATGACAGATTGCCAAACTTTTTCATCAATAGATTTTAAAAACGATCTCATCCGAGCTTTCCAAAAAGAATAATTGGATCTGTCAAGTAGGGGTGGTCGAACCATAGAATTTCCCTCACGAATTGTATCCATTATCACAAATCAAACAAGATCTCGCTTTAATAGATTTGTAAAACAAAAAAAAAGAACGACCCGCTCTGATACTAATTAAAAAAATCTAGAAATCCCCTAGATGTTGATTTGTGATTATGTATCAATTTTAAGCAGTATATAACAATCCCAATCAAACAATCAAGACAAATCGACACAATGATTTTAACGTGGAAAAAACACAATTGGAGCACCTCCAATCGTGATAAAAAACCACGGGCAACAGCCACAAAACAATCCACTAAGAAGATATAAAGGAATTACACAGGTATACTCTCAATTACCTAGCGAATGCACGCCCGAATTGAACCAACCCCCTATGTGCCTCTTCCAACCCCGTCTTCACCTCAGAATTGTCTTTACGATGAACCACTCTAGAATCCACCAAAGCTTTAGGCTCGAATTCCCCAGAATCTACTGAAGAACAACTCTCTCTTTTGTATAGAATAAACAAACAAACCTTTGATGTATGCTTCTTAAACCATGAGTTGAATACTCAATGAAACATTAAAGAAAACTAGCAAAATATCATCAGATATAAACCTTAATATCCAAAAAGAAGATCTGGAGAAGTAAGTAAAGTTTTGGGAGAAAGCCAACTACTTATAGAAATCCAAAGTAATCCTAGTTTTGGAAGAAAACCAATTCCTTATAGAAATCTGGATTTTGAAGCTCGCTCGAGCGAAACCTCTCTCGCTCGAGCGAGAACCTTAACTCGCGTGATTTCCACTAGTGCCTTCGCTCGAGCCACGAAACTTTCGCTCAAGCGAACAATGAACACTTTCAAGTTTTTATGCAGACGCAGTTCTTCGCTTGAGCCACCAACTCTTCGCTCGAGTGCACATTCAACTCTCTCAGGTTTTTGCCAGACGCAGTCCTTCGCTCGAGCGAGGACTTTTTCGCTCAAGCGAGCAAGGGTGAACAGCCAACTTTGAATGCAATTTTGCATTTTGCTTCGAGCGCGAACTGATCGGGCAGCTCGACCCCCGTCATAATCAGCGAAGTGGCAATCTTGAAAGCATTAACATCACAAACTTCTCTGCAAGACTCGATTCGGGTTGGATTTGCATCTAATAAACTCATAGCCTCTCTGAAATAAAAGTGCGAAAACAAATACAACTGAAAAGAGTTTTGTCAAACGGGATTGCCAAGAATAAAAACCTAACAAAAGTAATTTTTTGGACTTTTAAATTTCTTTTGAGTTACATCATCTCTCTATTTTTTTACACATTTTTCTAAAAAAAGTTATAAAAAGCCAAAAAAAATTAACTGTTAACCTACTTCCCAAAACAATTAAGAGCAATAATTTATAGCTCTAAATTTGAAGCTCTAACAATGGCACTAATGATGTGGTATGGAGTCAAAAAAAAGAAAAAGAAAAAAAGACACATACATCAAATCATTAATGAGTGGGGCCCACTGTCACATAAATAGAGCTCTACTCTTAGTGCTCTTAAACATTTTTCAACAATCAATTTCTCAAAACAACTCATCATGTGATACTTTTTAGTATTGTGATTGGCTTTGACAATAGAGTCCATTACATTTATGTTGGATATTTGGAGAATTGTAAGAGACATATACATTTGTGATTGGTAGAAGATAGTATCGCGTGATACCATATTGGCATACAAAAATTTCTCACTTTTAGACCCACTTTCTAGATTTAGTAATGTGTCAAGAAGAATAATTAGAGGATATTTAATTATCAACCAATCATCTTCCTGAGACATCACTAAATCTAGAAAATAAAACTAACTTTTAATCCCGAATAACAATGCTTATAAATTTATCTAGAAAAATTATGCGTACAAAATTTAATTTTTTATATAGTGAAATTTATTACTACATGTTTTTTTTTTATAATTTTTTGGATACTGCCTCGTTTGACAAGCATATATTTTAATTTAAAAGTCAAAAAGTCAATAAAAAAAGATAAAACTCAATAAATTATACAAAAAAAATCAAAAAAAAAAAAAGTGCACATTTTTTTTTTGTTGTAAAAAGTTAAAACTTATCCCAAACATATTGGGTGTGTTTGGTTTGATTTTGGGAGACAAATTTTTTTAAAAAAATCTAGAGAACAAAGTTTAGAAATTTTTTTGGTTTGTTTGGTTGTATATTTTGAAAATAGTTTTGGAGTGTACGAGTTGGGATGATTTGATATTTTGTTATAATTGAGTAGATATGTGTAAGAGAAAAAGTTATTGAAAATGAGAGAGGAGAAAGAAAAAGTGATTTATTAATGTGTAGGAGATACAAAGTGATTTTGAAATTTTTTTTTTTCTAAAATTACTAAACCAAACAAAATTTTAAGAAAATTTCTTCAAAATTTGTTTCTCAAAAACAGCCCAAACCAAACAAAGCCACTATTTTTTGACCTCATATTTTAGCTAAGAGTATTGGTATTTAAGTCAAAAAAGTAGACCCACTTTCAAATTGAATGATATCGCAACTAATTAAAATATGTAAGATAATTCTCTCTCTTTCATCTTTTTCATCAACCAATCATCTTATATAGGGGTGTTTTGGGAAGATGGTTAAAAAATGATTTTTTGATTTTTTTAAATTTTTTTAAAAAAAATATGAGAAATGATGTGATTCAAAATAAATTAAAAATTAAGAAGTGACTTTTAATTTTACTTTTTCCAAACGAACCTTACACATCACAAAATAGATCTACAAAGTGAGAAAGTTTTGTGTGCAAATAGGGTGCCAAGCTGGCATGTTTATTTGGGGGTGTTTTGAGAAGATGGTTAAAAGTTATTTTTTGAATTTTCTGTGAAAGAGGGAAGTGGATTAAAAGCTAAGAAATAGCTTTTAACCCACTCCCCAAAATAGGCCTCGATACCTACAGCCAATTAGAGACTAACAGCAACTCTGACATAAACAATTAATTTGTTAAATTGTAATAGCAAGTTTACCTCCATTCCTCACATAAATTTAACAGCAACTTTGTTTTTTATCACATTTTCTCTCCGCTCTTTTTTATAGAAACAAATCCAGAAACATGTTCTCTCTCTTCATATATCTAAAAAAATAAATTACTTTTCTTTCTCTACTCTTCTATATGCAAGATAAATTTTGAATCAATTGAAGTTGAAATGGAAAATGGAAAAGTCTATGATACCAGAATTTGGGACCATAAAATTGGCCAGATTTCAATATCTATCGTGTGTGTTTAAACTCTTTTTCATTGAATCACCTATTTGTACACAAAAATTCTTTGAAAAGTGAAAAAATTATTAGTTGGTTCAAGAGTGTCATGTGGCCATACCTCTCACTAATTATAATTCACCATATCCCCTTATATTCCTCGATCATTTAATATAAATTCATGGACCTGACTCCTTTCACGAATCACAATATCATTAAGACACCACATAACGGTACTCCAAGGCTAATCAATAACTTCTCCAAAAAATGAGCTTATATATCTGAGAGGGTAATTTATAAATAAATTGAGCCGAGCTAACGAAGGGCCTTCTTTAGAAGATGGGCCACACGTTGGGCTGGGGTAAGAGCTGGTGTAGCTCGGTCTTAAAGCTAAACGAGCTAGGACCATGTGAAGTTCGGGCCGAGCTATGGACCGAGGTGTTTGGGCTTCGCAATGTTGGTCCTCACCCTTGTTAGCTCGGTCAGAGACTGTTGCAGTTAGCTCGATTTAAACAGCCAAAACCGAGATACAAGGACCAAGCTAGGCGTGGCATTTGAAAGCACCGGATTGAGTATGTCAAAGGGCTAGTGTTAGCTCGGCTATACTGTTATTCAACCGTGGTAGTCATTTCACTTGGCTTGCAGTGATAAGACTCCTAGAAGGACTCTGTTAAGGACAATAGAGTCCTACTAGGATTGTGCAAACCATCTCACTTGGTTGGTAGTGAGTAGAGTGTGTGATTCCTAGGAGGACTCTCATAGGGAGAGTTGGAATCCTACTAGGATTTGTGCCACACAGAATCTATAAAAGCTCATAACAGGACCTACGTACAGGTATCACAACTTTGATTCTCGAGTACATAGAGCTTTTGTCTATTTGTCTATTTTGCTGACTTAGGCATCGGAAAGGTATTCGACGCACACCCGCCAGCAAGCTCACGTTTGTGTTTTTAGGGAGTAAAGCGACAACGTTTGGAGGAGCGCAAACTTGATCAACAGGATTATACGAAAAGATTATTTCGTGCTCGTACAATTGGCGCCGTCTGTGGGAATTTCAAAAAGAACAAAACCTCTTGATCAAGTTTTCCTTTCTAGTTGAAAGCAATGGCGCACAATGAAGACTTGCCGCAATCCGCTGTTGATGGGCAAACCCCGGAGGAGGGTGGGAGGCGCGAAGGTTTACCTTCTATCCCACCCATGGCGGATTTAAAACCCTAGCAATGAAACTCCCGGAGGGATACGAGGGAAAGACGGGGCACTAGCCCCCGTCGCTCTCAAAGTCCTGACAGACAAAAGCGGAGGCTGAATCCTCAAGTTCTGGAGAATTGCGTGAGGGAGCAAGACGAGTTAATTAGGAGGATGGCGGCAGACATGGAGACAATGAAGCACCAGATAAAAGGAAAAGGGGTGGCGACTAGAGAGGGGCGCAAAGGCAACACGCCCTCTCGCTACTCGGAAGACCGTGACAAACATACCGCACCCTCACCAGCAGGAAGTAAGAGCCTTAAAACAGGCGATACTCAGTCAAGGACTTCCAGGACTCGTCACTCCAGGTCTGAGAGAACGAGGACTGAAAGGTCATATACAGAGGGAAGCAACTATTGCCCCTCGCACACGCACCAGACGACAACTATTGCCCCTCGCACACGCACCAGACGACATCTAGGCACACGTAATTGCCCAAATCAGCGAACTTACGGATAGTGCTCGAGGAAAAGACCCGATGGAAGGAGGACACCAGGGCTCACGACCTACGCAGAGTTTCAGCCCTACAGCGGTTAGTCCCTAGGACGCATGGGAGTGTCGAGGTAGGGATGCCAATGCTGTGCCTTGCTTACGAACCAGCAGACAAAGTATTAGTAAGGTTACAGAGCTCGCCGTTCGTTCCGGTGATTGAGAACGCACCACTACCTTTAGGCTTGCACAAGCCCAAATTTACTACTTATGAGGGGAAAACAGACCCCTACATGCACTTAAGCCACTTTCGCCAGGTTATGGCAGTATACCGGCGAAACGAGGCTCTAATGTGTATCCTGTTTCCATCCAGCCTGGGTGACCTAGGTCTAACCTGGTTCGAAAGGCTACCAGAAGGTAGCATCACCTCATGGGTACAATTGGCAGAGGCGTTCGTGACTAGATTCAGAACGAACACCAAGACACCAGTAGAGATTGATCAGCTACTCTCCATTGACATGGGCGAAAAGGAGACATTGAGGTCTTACAACAGTCGATATTGGGAGACCTTCAACCAGATTGGGGATTGCCCTACAAATCTCGCCATCGCACAATACAAAAAGGGTCTACCAGTCGGAAACAAATTGAGGGACTCAATAACTATGATGCCACCCCTTACGATGGAGGCCCTAATGGAGAAAGTACATTAACATATTTGAGTAAAGGAGGATAGTGCCAATACTAAAGCAAAATCTGGCGCAGCAGCAATGCCAGATAAAAAGACTACAACAAAAGTCAACACGGTGGAACAACTAAGTAGGAATGGGCGCGGCAGGCGAGCCAACAGAGAGGACCCAGAAAAAAGGAACCGCAGGGTCCGCACTGCCATTACTACAGTATTCAATAAGCCTATCTACCAGATTCTCAGCGCGATACGTAATGAACCTTTCGTCCGGTGGCCAGCTAAGTTGGGAGAAGCACAAAAAGGCTATGACGAGAGGTCTCGGTGCACTTTTCATGATAAAAAGGGGCATCGCACTGAAAATTGCACGCCCTTGAGGCAGCATCTGGAGGAGTTAGTGGCAGCTGGGCACGTGGACCAGTACATAGAAGGAGGGACACAACCAGCCCCTCAACAAACTGAACGGGATGCCAGTCGACGGTCCACCCCAAGGCGTAATCAATGTCATACATGGGATCATCGAACCTGAGCTGATATGTGAACTCAGGGGGATGATCAAAAAGGCTGAACGCTTGAGAGAGGTATTAAGTGCACAGCCTATCATCAAAAAGGGCAGAACAGAAGCTACAAACGTTATATCCTTCTCAGACAAGGATCTAGCAAGGCTACATTGCCCTCACAATGACGCACTGGTAGTGACTTTGCGTGTCAAAAATTTCGACATCAAGCGGATTTTGATTGACCAAGGAAGCTCATGCGAGATAATGTACTACGAGACCTTCAAACAGCTGAAATTGGAGAACAAAGACTTGGCACCTGCGACATCTCCCCTTGTCGGATTCAACTCGATGCCAGAGTGGCCAGTAGGCAAGATAATCCTCCCAGACAAGGCAGGAACCATGACAAAACATGTGGAATTTTGGGTATTGAAAGTCCCTTCCACTTACAACATAATCCTAGGGAGAACATGGTTGCACGCCATGCGCTCAATGGCATCAACCTACCATTAGGCATTATGATTTCCCAATGAAACCGGCGTGATTGAAGAAGTCTTAGGAGACCAAATCATGTCGAAGCAATGTTTCGTCACAGTAAATGGAAGTCATGCTGCAAAAGGGTTTGTACAGCTGGTGGAAGAGCTAGAGAGCAATGAATTATTTGCAGATGTTGGCAAGGCAGCCGAACAGAAGGCAGTGGAAGACTTGGTAGAGGTAAGGATAGATGAAAAGAACCCAGAAAAGTTCTTTTTGCTCGGCTCGTCGTTGTCCAGCACTAAGAGAATAGAGGTCATGGAATTCTTAACCTCTAACATCAAAGTGTTTGCCTGGACACCATATGACATGTCTGGCATTGACCCAAGCTTCATCTGTCACCAACTCAATGTCTACCCAACTGCTAGACCAATTATACAACGCACTCGCAGGTCGGCACTCCACCACGCAGAGATAGTAATGGAGGAAGTGGGAAACCTACTGGAGGCAGGAGCCATCAGAGAAGTGCACTATCCCAGGTGGATCTCCAATACTATTATAGTGCCAAAGAAAAACGGAAAATGGCGTGTTTGTGTGGACTACAAAACAGTCAACAAGGCATGCCCAAAGGACAGTTTTCCTCTCCCACGGATAGACCAACTGGTAGATCTGACGGCAGGACACAATCGACTTAGCTTCCTTGATGCGTATAGAGGTTACCATCAGATCGCTATGTACGAACCTAACCAGGAGGTCACATCATTTACAACACCTAGAGGGTTGTATTATTACAAGGTTATGCCCTTTGGCCTAAAGAACGCAGGGGCAACATTTCAACGAATGGTCACCAAAATGTTTGAACCATTGTTAGGCAGAACAATGGAGGCTTACATAGATAACATGGTGGTCAAAAGCAAGGATGAGAAGGACCATCTCAGGGACCTAGGTGAAATGTTCCAGATTCTGAAAAAGAACAAGTTGCGTCTAAATGCATCCAAGTGTGCGTTCGACGTAGGATCAGGCAAATTCCTAGGCTTTTTGGTGACCAACCGAGGTATAGAAGCAGACCCCTCTCAGATCAAAGCAATCCAAGATCTTGAGAGGCCCAACACAGTTAAAGAGGTGCAACATCTCACTGGCCCAGCAGCTGTACTTAACCGGTTCATAAGTCGGTCATCAGACATATGTCGGCCATTCTTCCAAGCCTTAAAGGCCAAGTTTGAGTGGGATGAAGAATGCGACCGGGCCCTAGAAAGCTTGAAAGAGTACATGTCTTCTCCACCGTTGTTAGTAAGCCCAGTGCCTAGAGAAGAGCTCTTTTTGTACTTAGCAGTTTCACAACACGCAGTTAGTGCAGTGTTGGTCAGAGCAGAAGGAATCCAACACCCGCCTATCTTTTATGTTAGCCAAACCTTGCTGGGCGTAGAAACCAGGTACCTACCATTGGAAAAGCTGGCCTTAGGTTTGATGATGGCCTCAAAAAAGTTGTCGGATTACTTCCACGCCCACACCATAATCGTCTTAACAGCCTTTCCCTTAAAAGCTTTGTTTGAGAGGGCAGACTTTTTTGGACGAATCTTGAAGTGGGCGGTGGAATTGGGATAGTTCGATATCAAGTTTCAACCTAGAATCGTAATAAAAGCCCAAGCTTTGGCAGACTTTGTGGCTGAGTTCACACCAGGAAGCCATCACATCTGCCCAGTTGACTTGACCAATACAACCAAAATGGGGATGGAAAGTACCGCAGGAATTGCGCAGCCCCCAAAACAAGATGCCCACCTACATTCCAAGCCATACAAAATTGAAGACAGCAAGAAAAGGGCAAACCATGCTATTCCTAGCAAGGACTCATCAGCAAGTAAAAACTTGGGGCAATCAGATAATGAAGAGCAAACACCAACAGCAGGCATGGACTTGGAAGGAAACATTAGCAACTCACATGACCCCAAGACATCATCCGACCCCTCTACTTGCTGGAAACTATTCGTCGGAGAGATGTGCAAGCTTTTCGTGGATAGAGCATCCAATAGGCATGGTGCAGGAGTTGGCATAGTCCTCATCTCACCAGATGGCCTAATAGTAGAACAAGCAGTTAACTTTGGCTTCCCAACATCAAACAATGAGGCAAAATATGAAGCGCTTTTAGCAGGCCTAAAACCAGCACTCTTCATGAAGGCCACCGAGCTAATGGTTTACAGTGACTCCCAACTAGTGGTAAACCAAATTTCAGGCGACAATGAGGCGAAGGATGAGAGGATGACTAAGTACCAAGAGTTAGTGAGAAAGGAGATCATGAAGTTCGAAGTAGTGCGGATAGAGCAAATCAGCCGAGAAGAAAACAGTAGAGCAGACAAACTGGCAGGATTTGCTTCAATGACAGATACATCTATCCCACATCGATTACTGATCGACTACTTATCCAGACCAAGTATTGAAGAATCCGAAGTAGCTGAGGTATGTTGTGCCAAACCAGGCCCTTCATGGATGGATCCCATTATAGTATTCTTAAAAGACGGCATCTTACCTGAAGAGAAGAAAGAGGCCAACAAAATAAGAGCAAAGTCATAGCGATTTTGGCTCTCTCCATCATTGGGATTATACAAAAAATCCTTCACAGGACCTTATTTGAAATGTGTCCATCCTAACAAGGTCGAGGCATTTTTGTTCGAGATACATGAAGGCATATGCAGAAGCCACCAATGGGGAAGATCATTGGCTTACAGAGCAATCTCACAAGGATATTGGTGGCCATACATGCAGGCAGATTTTGAGAAGTATGTCAAAAGGTGCGAGAAATGTCAGTAGTTTGCACACCAGATACACCAACCAGCCAGAGAGCTTCTACCATTAACTAGCCCATGGCCTGTAACAACCCCAACCTCTGATTAAAGTTAATCCATGATTAATTATGCCTAATTAGCAATTAAGGTGAATTTTGAATTAAAATGCATGTGTGTGTTGCATTGTTGTGTTTATATCTGTTAGGCGTAGAAAGATCTATTCACGTTTTAGTTTCGGTTTGCGAATTGAAAGCCTTATCGGCGTCCGAATCATAAATTGACTTGATTTATGTGCTAATTAGGATTTATAGAATTTTATGGTAGGTTTAATTAAAATTCGGTTCGGAACGATTAAATTTGATTAAATTAATATCATTTGATTACTTTTGATCAATTGTTACTTAATAGGCCATTTGGACCCCACTAAGGTCATGTTTTCATTTCACTCTTCCATTTCCTTGATGTCCAACGTGAGAGAGAGGGAGAATTGAGAGATTTGGGTCTTAGTTCAAGAATTGAATTAAAGGAGAAAATTGCTAGAAGCAAATTTGAAGTTTTGCTCATCTTGTTCAAGATTCTAGTGCCTAAAGCCCAATAGATCATCTAAGGTATGGAACCAAGCCTTAAGCCTTGAAGTTGTGTTAATCCATGCATGAATTCAAGTAATTTGAGCTATAGGATGTGAGAACCAAGCTTAAGAAGTAGGGAAGTAGGTCAATCCATGCATGCATGCATGTTTCATAGCATTTTGAAGATTGATTTTCAAGAATTCCTTCATGTATGTGTTGAGTTCACTCTAATTTTGGAAACACAATGAGATTCATGTTATTTAGTAGCATTTGATCATGTTTTGGAGGGCCTTAGCTCAAAAATGTACATGTATGTTATGTTCATGAATTAATTTCAAGTTTCAAGTTGAATGTTGCACTATTGGTATACTTCTGGGCTTTGATTTTGTAAAACGATCTTCAAAACATGTTGTTTTATGAGTTTTCATGTATTTCCTCAAGTTTTGGCCCAGAAAAATGAGTTTTGGATGCTTTAAGGGTTGAATTTGAGCTTAGTAATCAGTCTGGAAATTCTAGAAAATTGATCCACGCTCGAGCGGGGAACTTCACGCTTGAACATGCACTCTGAGTACATTCACTTCCGCTCGAGCGTCGATTTTTACGCTCGAGCGTGAAATGCATATACCCAGAAGTTCCTGTGTTTTGCAGTCCACTTGAGCGAGGGAATCTACGCTCGAGCGAGGGTCTGAGTCTCATGCTCGAGCGGGGGTCGAGCATCCGTCGAGCGTGAAAAACATGCATCCAGTACTTTTTCAAGAGTTTATAGTCCGTTCGAGCAGGGAAAGTCACGCTTGAGTGGAGCTTCATTGTCTGCATGTCCGCTCGAGCGGGGAAAGCCACGTTCGAGTGTGGACCTTATTTCAGCAAGTTTCAAGAAATGTTTTCCAATGCATTCTTGCATCCTCATTCCATCCTAGGCATTTCTAAGCCATGTTTAAGATTCCATAATGAGGATTAAAGGTTAGAAACACACTAAGAGCCAACGAAGTAAGTTATGTACAATTAGAACGTGTGTTTCAAGTGTGCGTCTGTTATGTGTTATGTAGGTCACGTGCCGTGTACTGTTTAACCAATCTGCTCCGTCTATCTGTCTCAAGGCTAACTGTGAGTAATAACATAGTAAAGCTATGTTCAACTTTACTTATTTTCTGTGTGATGAATTAAGATCTGTTTTCTGAAATGATATATTCTGTACAATGAATGATTGTCCAATTTCTGATATATATTCGTGACATCCTTAGCATCATGTGATATCTGTTGGCTGTTACCCGGTATCGAAGGTTCCATCATGGAACTTAATCTGTCTGCACTCTGTTACCCGTACAGGAGGCTCCGTCATGGGGCTCAACATGTTTATTCTTTGTTACCCGGATCCGGAGGTTCCTTTATGGAACTGGTTATTCGTAACCCTCACGTGTCTGTATCTGTTCTGTATCTGCTCTGTTAATGCTAAGGGATGTATCACGTATACTCAAGCATACCTCATGATTTCTATATATGATCTGGACAAATTATGAATTTGATACGAAACTTAATTATGATTTCTAAATCTGTACGGACTCATTCATTGAAACCCTTTACTCTGTTATTGTTCACTGAGCTTTCGCTCACAGTTTATATATAGGTGAGCCGGCGCGTGATCAGGGCCAGAGTTGACGGCCTTCATTTCTGTTTTTGTCAGCCAACCGTTGTGCCTCCCGAAGAGGTTCCAATCGAAGTCTAGTTACACGGCTGTTTTTGTACTTATGTTAGCCTCTGTCTGTTTTGTAAAGTCGGGTCCTGGGAATTACACTTTTGTAAATATTGATGTCCTTCGACTGACACGCTTATGTATATGCAAGTTTTGGAAATCTTCTGTCCCATGTATGTTATCACAGCTCATTGGACCTTGTCTATTTTGTTTAATTGCTTCTGCAGCCCCTTATTATGTGCATATCTGTTAAGAGGCCTTCGGTAATCCACGGATTACTGGTCGGTTATGATGCTAAACCTACAGAGGCGGGTTTGGGTCGTGACATGACCCTTCGCAATGTGGGGCTTGGACATAGTGGGACCACTTCCAAAAGCACCCGGCAACAGAAAGTTCTTTCTTGTAGTAACAGACTACTTCACAAAATGGGTTGAGGCAGAAGCACTCGCATCAATAAAGGAGAAGGATGTTAAGAAGTTTATCTGGCAGAATATCATAACCCGATTCGGCATACCCAAGGCTCTAATATCTAACAATGGCACTCAGTTCGATGGCAAAATCTTTAGGGGCTTTTGCGAGGAATACAAGATAGGATTCTACAACTCTACACTAGCATACCCTCAAGCGAATGGCCAAGCAGAAACTTCAAATAAAGTCGTCTTAGATGGTTTGAAGAAAAGGTTGGAGAAAGCAAAAGGCAAGTGGGCTGAGGAGCTCTTTCATGTTTTATGGGCTTACCGTACCACACATCGGCGGTCAACTGGAGAAACGCCCTTTTTCCTGGCTTATGGTATGAAGGCAGTAATCCCACTGGAAGTCGGCCTCCCCACTATTAGAAGTGAAAATTTTGACCCAGACTTGAATGGAGAAGCCATAGCCTTGGAACTCGACCTTGCAGAAGAGAGAAGGGAAAGAGCTCTAGTTCACATTGTTTCATACCAACAGGAGTTATCCAAAAAATATAACAAAACGGTGCACCCGAGGCAATTCAAGATTGGGGATTGGGTATTACGCAAAGTAATGGGCAACATTTTGGTACCCGGAGACGGCAAGTTAGGACCTAATTAGGAAGGACCGTATAAAATGGTTGGTTTAGCAGGAAAATGGGCATATCACTTGGAAGATGGAGACGGCAAGGCTATTCCCAGGCCATGGAACACTGCCAATCTCAAGTTATTTTATTTTTAGCTTTTTCTTAGAATACTTGTAATTTTTTTCCTTTTTCAAATAAAACAAGTAGTTTTCGGCATAAGTCTTTCTACTGTAAAAGTTGTTCTCAGTCATTGCCAGCAAGGGGCAATCAGAAAGTTTGGCAGGAATAACCAAACAAGTTAGCTCTCTCCAGCCAAGATAAGGATCTAGGCTGAAGAATGTTGGTCGGAATAAACAACATTGAGCTCTCTTCAGCCGAGATAAGGATCTAGGCTGAAAAGGTTGGCAGGAATAACCAACATTTAGCTCTCTTCAGCCAAGATAAGGATCTAGGCTGAAGAGGTTGGAAGGAATAACCAACATTTAGCTCTCTTCAGCCGAGATAAGGATCTAGGCTGAAGAGGTTGGCTGGAATAACCAACACTTATTTCTCTTCAGCCGAGATAGGTAGAGATGGCAACGGGCCGGGGCGGGGTCGGGGATCACACTCCCCATCCCCGAACCCCGATGGCAAAATTTTCTCCAGTCCGGGCCCCGATCCCCGACGGGGAACCTATTACCATCCCCGTCCCCGCCTCCTAACGGGGATCAGGTTTCCCCAACCCTGAAAATTCCCCGGAACAAAAAAAAAAAATGGCTACAGTTGCAGATCTAATCTAACAGCACAATCACAACCAACTCAAAACCCTAAACAGAATCAGAATCAAAATCACCTCTTTCTACCACAATCACAATCACAATATAACAACACAATCAGAATCAGAAGTTAAAGTTGTAAAACACACAAATATATAGATATATACACACATGGACACACACACACACACACACACAGACAGAAAAACTAGATCTAGATTTGAAATGGTTCGTGGAGGACTCCACCATGCTCGATCGATCTCGTTTTTCCTGGAGTAAATATGCAGCGGTGAGGATCTAGAGAGGGACGGCGGCAGGGGTAGCACGGTGGTCGTGGCGGCGAAGGAGGTGGTGGCGTCAGAGGAGGCAACGGCGTCGAAGGATGCGACGAGTTGACTTCAGATGCAAAAGAGAGTGTAGAGGGAAGAGAGTAGAGGAGAACGAGAGAGAGAGAGAGAGAGAGACGGTGGGTGTGGTGCGATGAGCGAGTGAAGAGATAAGAGAGAAAGGAGACAGTTTCAGATTTAGAGACGAGAGTGAGAGAGAATGAGAGAAAGCTGAGATAGATTAGAATGATAGATATAATATTAATATAACCTAAACACATAGATATAATATTAATATAACCAGATATAATATTAATATAACCTAAACACATATATATAAACATACGGGGAAGTTTCGGGGAAATTTCGGGGCGGGGCCGGGCTTGGGAAATCAATCACCGTCCACGGCCTGAAATTAATCGGGGATTTAATTTTAAATACCATCCCTGTCCCCATGGGGGTATTTTTCGGGGAATAACCATTCTAATCGGGATCGGGGGATCCAGTCCCCGTCGGGCTGGGTTCAAATTGCCATCCCTAGAGATAAGGATCTAGGTTGAAGAGGTTGGCAGGAATAACCAACACTTATTTCTCTTCAGCCGAGATAAATATCTAGGCTAAAGAGGTTGGCAGGAATAACCAACATGTAGGCTGAAGAAAGTTGGCCGGAATGACCAACAGTAAAGAGATTACAAATCTTTTGAACCAAAATATCTATCTCGGCAATGAAATGTTAAGACAATTACAAGTAAGAGTAACCGAACAAAAAGAAAAAAGAGCAGATTTCATTGCATTTCAGAGTATCCATTACAATGAGGGGCTTGAGCCCAGTTACAAATTCTTTCTAAAAGTTACCATACAAGATCAGACGAATAGATCCTTCAGATCGGCATCTAGGTCAACCTTAGCTTCACCACTCGGTAGCCCGGTTCCAGCAGGAAGGTCGGTCATAGCCACATCTTCAATCGTAATGGGCACCGGTGGATCCACTCGAGTTGACTAAGCAGTAGGGAGACTGTGATCATTTGTAGCAGATGGAGCGTTATTTGGCTCAGGGGATGCCTCTTCCTCCTCCCCCACTTGAAGTAATTTTTCTTGGATAGCATTGGCGTAGTCCGCCATATAACTCGAGATGAAGTGGGGAGGAAGGTTCTGGAAGACCTCGGTTTCTTGGCCAAAACCGAGCTTTGTGGCAGCCGTCTTTCATCTGCATTTGAAAAATATATCATTTGCAGCTTCGCATTGCAGGATATAGGTGGTCTCGCCTTCCTTGTAACCGCGGTCCTCAGCGTCTTCCACGCTCTTTCTTAGATCGGCTATTTCGACGTCTTTTTTCTTCTCGAGCTTGACCAGTTCGCGCAAATAGCGTTCTTTCTTTTCGGCCAAAGCTTTCTGTTTGTCCGCCTCTACCGAGTTGACCAGCTCGGTAAGTCGGGCGATTTCAGAATCAAGCTCGATTGTTTTTTGTCTGGCTTCATTGAGCTTGGTTGTCTTTGCGTTGGCATCTACCATGGCCAGCTGCGCTGTCTTACGCAGCTCCAACACACGCTTATAAGCAACGTGATTTTTCTACATTGCCTATAGAAGGGGAAAGCAATCATTACAAAAACCGAGCAAACCGATGATGCAAAATGATGAAACAAATGAAGTTGAGCACTTACCAACACTATCGATTTAGTGGCCGAGCGGATGGCCTTGAGCTCAGTAAGATGATCGTGGTGTTCCATATCGGGTGGCAGACACACACTTTTTGCAATATTGAAGGCAAGTGTGTGGTCTTTATCTGCCACCACTGAGTCTGTGTTCGCTATGGCTCAGTTCTTGTATGTTAGTTTTGGTGCCCATTCTAAAGAGCTAGCCCAGTCAGAACGCACGGGTTCTGGGCTTGGCGGGGTGATTTAAGGGAGCGCGGTTTTATCTTCGTCAACAAGATGTTGCGGCTCGGTTGAGGAAGTGCGAGCACGCTTGCTTGGCCGGGATAACGAGGCTGGGGCTGTTGGGAGGGCGACCACAGCCTCGTGTTTGGCCGGCTTGTGTTGTCTTGATCTGTGCCTCACCGGCGTTACTCGTTGTTTCGGTGATCAGTGCCCTTACAGCTCGGCGCTTGGCCATTTCTTGTTCTTCGGTTAAAGGTATGAGGTTAATCTGTGGCAAGTTTGGGTCCGGTTCTGGTGATGGTTCTAAAAGAAAGTCAGTTACCCTGACCTTTCTCCTTCTACTGTATCGGTAGGTCGGTTTGAAATTGAGTAGCTCGGCCCAACCTCGATCGCGGTACTGAAGCGCAGCGCGAAGAGCATCTAGGTTGGGGTACCGGTATTGTGACTTTAGGTGGTCCAAATCTGCATATGAAGAAAGGCAACGGTTAGCGCGGTGTGAAAGTTGTAAACAAAAGCAAAAAATAGACAAATGATGCCGAGGTATTCATACCGGCTGTTCCTTTATTCCAGTTAATGTTATAGCCCGATATCTGGGCTTCCTGGTCTTCGAAATTGCCAAAAACCCAGAAAAAATCGTCATCATTCACGTCCTTGTCCGGTGTATTTTTAATTATTTTCTCTTGGCATCTTCTTATTCTTAAATAATACACTCAGTCGTCTTCATTTTGGCCAAGTGAGTACTGATAAAATAGCTCGGCTGAGCCGAGGTTGAGGCCAAGTCGGCGGTTTAGCTCGGCGATGCCATTTATTATCCTATAAGAGTTGGTGCTAAGTTAGGTTGGACAGAGTCTTGTCTGCCTCAGAAATTCATAGATAAGAGGTTGAACAGGAAACCGCAGGCCGGCTTCAACAATTGATATCATGGTGAATGGAACGAAGCCCGGTTTGCCCCAAGGTGTTATTTCCAGTTCGGCGAGGGATAGATGAACGTCATTCGGAATCTGATAGTCCTTTCGAAACTCGGCTATGGCACCAGGAGAGTCTACTAAAAACTGGTATTTACCCATGATTAACTTAAGGTTGTGAATAAAATAAGCCTAGCTCGGCGCGACTGGGGTTTTGGTTGGCTCAATTGAGCAAAGTTGCCTAGGGGCAGGGTGCAAAGACGTGCCTGGCCAACCTAGTCAAGTTTGCAAAGTGGAAATAAGAAGTGTTATGCCCAGACAACTGGACCAGACTAGGTAAAAAGTCAATTTACAGAAGAATTGTGAGGGCTTAGCTCAGTTCATCTGAATGACGGGGAGATCTCAGTTCGGTAGCTTAGAAGGGCCAACACAAGGCCTCTGGCTCGGTTAGAGGCTAGAGTACAGGTTATGACCACTTTTTCGGCTCGGTCGTAAAGAAGGGCCAATCTAAGGCCCCTAGCCCGATTGAAGATGGGTGTACATGGTTATGACTGAGCTTTCAGTTCGGTTGTGTTTAAGCCTAAAGTTGCCTAAACGGGTATTTAGCTCGGTTACAGCACGATTCTGGATTCAACTTCTTGATTTCTAAATCCAGACGGCGTGTTCTTGAGCTCAAGCCTAAGGTTTGGGGTTTATATCATTTGCTCAGTATTCTGGTGGATATCTAATGTATATAAACACATGTATGTGGGGATTGAATATCAAAAAAGAAGAAATAAGTAAAAAAGAACAGCATGAAGAGGTATTAGTAAACTTACAAGTGTGAAGTCGTGAAGAAACAATAGCCAATGAAGATAAAGGCGTGAGTATGGAGTTTCGAATGCACAGGTTCTCAGAGGAGAAAGGAAAGAAGATGAACAGTGGGAGTGCTTTTCCAAATAAGGGTTCTTTTGTATAAAATGCACGAAATGGGCGGGATTGTTCAAAATTTTAGAAGAATGAAGACGACTGTGACAACTATACTTGACCAATGGGAGCAAGCCATGTGTCCAAGAGAATAGAGAGCGATTCAGATGTGCAGCGTGACTGAAAAGACGTTTTTGACCGGACAAATCAGTAGCCCGGTAACAATTTAGCTCAGTTGAGGGTTGAACTTTTAGCTCAGCTGGTAACATGTAATTCCAAATCATGTAATGCAGATGGGATTAAGAGGCAATTGAGAGTGTAATTTATAAATACATTGAGCCGAGCTAACGAAGGGCCTTCTTTAGAAGATGGGCCGCATGTTGGGCCGGGGTAAGAGCTGGTGTAGCTCGGTCTTAGAGCTAAACGAGCTAGGACCATGTGAAGTTCGGGCCGAGCTATGGACCGAGGTGTTTGGGCTTCGCAATGTTGGTCCTCACCCTTGTTAGCTTGGTCAAAGACTGCTGCAGTTAGCTCGGTTTAAACAGCCAAAACCGAGATACAAGGACTAAGCTAGGCATGGCATTTGAAAGCACCGGATTGAGTATGTCAAAGGGCTAGTGTTAGCTCGGTTATACTGTTATTCAACCGTGGTAGTCATTTCACTTGGCTTGCAGTGATAAGACTCTTAGAAGGACTCTGTTAAGGAAAATAGAGTCGTACTAGGATTGTGCAAACCATCTCACTTGGTTAGTAGTGAGTAGAGTGCGTGATTCCTAGTAGGACTCTCATAGGGAAAGTTGGAATCCTACTAGGATTTGTGCCACACAAAATCTATAAAAGCTCATAACAGAACCTACGTACAGGTATCACAACTTTGATTCTCGAGTACACAGAGTTTTTGTCTATTTGTTTATTTTGCTGACTTAGGCATTAGAGAGGTATCCGGCGCACACCCGCCGGCAAGCTCACGTTTGTGTTTTCAGGGAGTAAAGCGACAACGTTTGGAGGAGCGCAAACTTGATCAACAAGATTATACGAGAAGATTATTTCGTGCTCGTACAATATCATTTTCTATTAATTAAAAAATTAAAAAACTATTAAAACAACTTGTACCCAAACAAGACATTAGTATTATTGCTGTTTCATAAAGAAAATTTACTTATAAATCCCATCTTGAGAAATGATGATTTATTTAATCCTAAGAATTTTCTTATAAACCAATTAGTTCCATTAATTTTGGAAAGGTAGATTTAATATATTATTTAAAAATTAAATTTACGGTTATACCCTTATTTCTATTATGTTCTTTTTTTTTTTTCTTTTTTCTTTTTGTGCTAGAAAGGTAAGGTACACAATATACACTACAAGAAAACACATTTTTGGCGACCATTTTTGGCTACCAAAACAAATTTAGTCGCCAAAAGTGTGGGAATTGGCTACCAAAATTAATTTTAGTCGGCAAAAGTCAGCCTTTTAGCTACTAATTTTTTTTAGTAGGGGAATGTTGATTATTGGTGACTAAAAAAAATTTAGTAGCTAAAAAAAATACAATTGGCGACTAAAAAATTTTTTAGTAGCTAAACATATCACAATTGGTGACTAAAAGAATTTTTAGTCACCAAAGACCTACTTTTGGCTACTAAATAGTTTGGTAGCTGAATGAAAATAAAAAAATTATAAAATACCTTTGGCGACCAAAATTTTGGTTGCCAAAAACAGGGGATTCACCGACTAAATTGCTTTTTATGGCATAGTGGAGCTAACTGTGAGGAAACATGATCAACGATCATGGAGGGATGGTTTGACGGTTAGAAACTCATTTCAACGGTTGTCATTGAGAAATATAAATAGCAGAGAAGACCCCAGAAAGAGCCCCTAAACTCAGATCCAAAAAACCATTTTTATCTACTTTATTTTCCTTCCAATTTTTTACATTTCTTGTTCTTTACATTTCTGTACTTCAAATTCTTGTACTGCACTTCGTTCATAAGAGTAGTTTCAAGTAGCTTGTTACTGTAAACCTCTACGAGGTTGAATTGGATCATTGTAAGTATTTCATATTTACTTAATGAAATGCTACTATCGTTCTTCATTTAATCTTTATTTGCTTAATTCTCCTAAATAAAGTCACCAGTAAAAGTCCTCTTCATTGAGATTAAAAGAACTAAAACACCATCGTCTAATAATTGGTTGGCAATTTATCTTCTGTAAGGACTATTGATCCTTACTGACACGCTTAAAATTACAATAATAACCTTCGAAAGCCAAAAAATCAACAATATCATAAAATTCAAAACATTAAAATATGATAATTCATAACAATAATAATTTCAGTAAATGTAAATGTTCACATTCACTAAAGTACCAACTAATAAGCATACATACATTGATACATGAAGGTATCCATCTGCTGCAAAAACAAAAAAGAAATTAACACCCACATTATAACAATATAATACCATAAATATGAAATAATTAATGATATGTAAACATTTACATTTTGAAAAAAAATTATAACTATGTCCATATTTTGAACTACTAATCCAAGTCTGAAAACTTTATTGCCATCATTACACATCATCATAGATTAGACAAGTTCAAATTCACACCACCAAATATAATGACAATAAACAACATGCAAACACTCCATAATGATATAATCAATAATATGTGAACGTACACATTGTTCACGCCATGTGAACATTCACAACATAAAAAAAAAAAAAAAAAAAAACAAGAACAAAACCAAAAACAAAAACAAACAAACAAACAAAGCCCTATATGAATGCATTACCAAACAAAAATCATAACCTCATTCAATAAAAATAAATTTGCATCTCCATCTATTCCAGAAAATGAAGTTGAAAGCAAAAAACAAAGTATACAATTCTTTATAAATCCAAGCATAAATGAACATGCATCGCTAAACAACATAATAATCCTAAGACGAAATTATCTACTCATTCTCTCCTTCTGAGCAATGTTTGACTTCACAAAATTATGTAAAAAAACAAAGCACAAACAAACAACACTAATGCAATCTTGATTCGCCATCTTTCTCCAATACCAACAAAACCCTAGCACAACGAAGTAACACCACAATGAAAGTGAAATTGAATCACAATTAAAAGCATAAATCACGGTAACTATCAAAACAGAAGGATAGTAAAAAAGAAAACGTGTATATCTTTTTTGTCTATAATATATATCAACAATAAATATATAGATATAGTCCAACAAATAATGTCAATCAAGATATAAAAGAACAAATACATAACACTGATTAGATTATAAATTTACTTTCATAAACTTATTGGGTTAGAATATTCTTAAATGTGATTTATTAATAAAAATTCCTTTTAAGAAGGGTGTAATTGGCATTTTTAAAAGAAATATGCTAATGGGCGTTTAATAGTATCCGTCGACTCTATATACACGTGGACACAGAGAATTGAAACAATTTGTTAAAAGTAATATGTTTTATTCACTTTTTGGCAAAGAAGTTAAATGTAATTTTTTTAACTTTTAATTTTTTTTTTAGTCATATTATTTTTTTCTATTTTTTTATACATTTAAAAAAAAATTAAAAGAGTAAAAAAATTTCAAAACAAAACTTACTCCCAAAATATATATATGAACAAATTCATTTTTGTTTTAAACATTGACATACAATTTTTTGAAGTTATATTTTTCATTTCATACAGAGAGTCCCTTTCCAATTTAAAAACTTCTTATTTTGGTTACGTCTGAGATGTGGGTTGATTTTTTTTTTTTTTGTTTGACTTTTTAACTATTTTAGACTAAAGTTAAAAAGTTTCGTTTATGATGAACTTTTTGATTTTTTTAACTTTTATAAGAAAAAAATAAAATGATTATAATTTGAATGTGACATTTTATCTTATTGACTTTTGAATTTATTTTATCTTTTTTGTGACTATTTTAACCTTTTAGCTGCGAACTTCTTCATGCCAAACGAGGGCTCTAGTTTTTTTTTTTCTCCTCCCTCTTCTTAAACTATAAAGTTGATCAATTATCTCAAGCTTGATTTGCTCTTCATCTCCCTTATTTATATGAGATATTGCAATGAGTTATAATCATAATTATAAAGATCAAATACAACGTATAGTCAATATAAAGAAATACTTAAAATGAGAGATAAAATCTCAATAAATACATGGGGAATAAGACCCATGCACAAATAGGAAGATTCGAATTAATAAATTCTCAACAAGATGTAAAAATTATGATCAATCAAACTAATCCCATTAGTTACTATTCAACTCCTTATTAGTTAGGTTTGACAAATAATTTATGTTGGAATATCCTTTTATGTTAAAATATCCTCATACCCGGTATTAGTGAGTGATGAATATAAAAGTTCAGCATAAAAAGAAAAATGTGCAATTTGATTTATTTTGAGTGTTTTTTACATAATAGTCACGACTCCCATCAGATTTTGTGCCAAAAATTCAATTTGTACTTTTGTTGGGGGGACGGGTTTCTTTCCAGTTTATTATATGAATTAGAACATATAATTAGATTTGTGAGGCTTATCACGGGTTTCATTTTGATAATCCAAACCGATCAATGTGTAGAGTTTATCGAGTACTTCATGTCTTCAAAAAATCATGTTGATCGAATATCGGTAACCCATTGATCGAATACATTTTTGTCATTGGTGAATATGATTTAAAATTAAATTATTAACAAAAATATATTCTGATCAAGAGACTACCGATATCCAATCAAAGTGATTTTTTTCAAGCATGAAATACTCGATGAGTTGTATACATTTAATGGTTCGGATCATTAAACGGGACCCAAGGTGAACTCCACAAGTCGAACAATACACTCTAATCTACATGATGGACTAAAGAAAAATTTCTTCCTGTGTTAAATAATCAAATAATTTTGAAAATTTTATTGGAAAGTCCTATTTTGGACATTTCCGTACCATGTGGTCCCATGTTTTAAATGGTTGACTAAGGAGTCCTTATTAGGTGCAGTGTGTGACTAGTAAGTTCTTTTTCAAATGTGGATGAGTATTGATTTGATAGATATACCCTTACTAATTAATTGGAGAATTTTTTTTTTTTTTTTTTGGAATGTGTGACAGGTATGGTGTGATACTCCAATGTGATAGGTATTAATGTGACACTCTAAAAAAATTAAAAACTCCTTAATGTACTTTTTTCAAATGTGATAACGTGGCCAATATGATGTGACACTCCAAAATTTTTACTTATCTTTAGTGTATTTTTTCCAAATGTGACAACGTAATAGGTATGATGTGACACTTTAAAAAAAAATAAAAACTCTTTAGTATACTTTTTTCAAATGTGACAACGTGGCAAGTATGTTGTAACACTCTAAAAAAATTAAAAACTCTTTAGTATACTTTTCCTAAACGTGACATATGACACTCCAACGTGGCGGAACCAATTTGATTGAATTATTGCGTGTCTTCATATCATGTACTAAAAAATAATTAGTAAGAAATTCACATCTCACACTACGCGTGTTAAAAATAACAAAATTTTAAAAAGCTACTAGTGTACTTTTCGAACAATGTGACACAAACACTCTACCATATTTCCCATACATAACCACACCACCTATATATCACCCAACTGGACTAATAATGGCAAAACAATCAATAAATAATTTAAGAGACCACTTAGTCACCAAAAAAATATTTAAGAGCTTATAGATTAGAAATTTACAAAATGAAATTTACTGGTCAGTTTCCCAATAATTTTTGGTATAAGATATAGTTTTTGTAAGTTGACTTGGTACCATCAACAATCAATGCAAAATTATTGTTTGTTTCTGCTTCACACCATTAAATTGAATAATGTCACACGCCATAAATATTATTGGACTAAAAAACCATCAACATTTAGCCTAACTACTTATAATGTCAGCTATTAATTTTTTTAGCAAATTTTCAAAAAATAAATTATTAAATTTTTTAGTAAATCATATTTAAGTTAGATCAATTTTTTTTTATTTTTTTTATTTTGACACTATTTTCACTCATAATCAAATTACTTTCATTGTAACCAAATGATCAAATTTATTTATTTTTTGATTATAATTAAAAAAATAATTACAATAGGTTATAATAAAAATAATAACAAAATCTTGAGCCTCACAATCATAATAAGTCATAATTACATACCTCCTAAAGATCATAATCGAACATATTTTACAAACCTAAAAAGTAACACTACAAGAAAAGGAGGTAAAAAACACAGAAGCATTAGCGACGGCGCTTGTCCCGTCGCAAAAAATGGTTTTTTGCGACGGCAGCGTAAACCGTCGCAAATGATGGCTTTAGCGACGGCGTTGTCCCCGTCGGTAATAAAACTGCGCAGATAAGGGAGTAAATGCATCAGTATTAGCGACGGCGTTTTTTACCGTCGCCAAAAAAAATGTTTTGAGACGGCATACGTTTGCTGTCGCAAATAGTTTACATATTGCGACGGCAAATGTCCGTCGCAAAAAAGTCTAATTTAAACGGCGTTGTTTTATGAACAAAATAGTTGCCATTTGCGACGGTGTAAAACCTACCGTCGCAAAAAGTGAAAAAAAAAATTTGCCCCGCTCTTCCCTATGATCTTGCCGCTCGATCAATATTTCATCCAAATCCCTAAATGTTTGAAACAAATTTTTTTCCTCCAAATCCCTACGAAGCCGAACGGCTGTATTGATCATTTCATCCAAATCCCTACGAACGGCGAACGGTGGTGCGGCGGCGACAACAACAGGTACCGGTGGTCCGGCGACAAGTCTTCTCTCTGCGTATGCTCTCTCTCTCTCTCTCTCTCTCTCTCTCTCTGTATATATATATACAGATCTGTAGATCATCTGCGAATGTATATTGATATATCTGTATCATCTATATATATATATTGATAAATCTCTCTTTGCGAATGTATATTGATAAATCTGTAGATCATCTATATATATATATACAGATACTCACACACACACACATGTATATTAACTCTGTCATTTCTTTGCAAAATTCTTCTTGTATGTGTGTGTAATATGTTTAAAACCCAAATTTTTAAGCTGGGGTTTGGTTCTTTATTCCTTCTATTGAATAGAAAATTGGACCAAATGTGAGTATAGGGAGTTTCAAAACCCCAAACCCACTTGAGAAATCCATTGAAATGCTCAGTTTAGAAAGAAAAATGACAGTGAAGGATAGGTATGGAGACTGATGAGTTGGGGTTTCAAAAACTAAATGGCTACAACAAAAGACACTATTGATTCTTTCTTCGTACTACAACACTAATATTTTTTTTTTTTTTTTTTAAGGGAAAAATACTCATCACTGATTTATCCAGGAGTTTTTGAGTTCCTCAAGTTATATTTGATAAGTTGAGTAGGCTTGGGTCATGTTTTGATTTTTTAAATTGTTTATCTTATAAATTTGACTTAAAATTTAGTTTAGTCTCTATAATTTTAATTTGAACAATTTAATCCTTATACTTTATGTCTAATTTCAGTTTGATTCTTTCATCTAAATTCTTGTTAATTTTGTCCATATATATATATACATATACATATATACACTTTAGAAAATTAACAAGTGTCAAAAAATTGTTAATTTTAACCTTTAATTTAAAAAGAATGATCAAATTAAAATTGTACTTAAAGTGTAGAGACCAAATTGTTCCAATTGAAACTATAGGTACAAAAGTAAAATTTATAATTTCAATTTGGATCAAATTATAAGGGTGAAAAGTGTAATTAACCAAAAAAAATATAAAAATATGTAAATTATATATATATACATTATAATTCTAATTACATTGATATTATTCCCAACTTAAAACTAAAATCTGTTTTCATTGTTTTCCAATCATTTTATTTTTTTGAAAATAAATAATACCACTTAATTTGTATATTTAAATAAATAATAATAACATTTATGGAAACACTCATTATTTCCAATCATTTTATTTTTTTGAAAAATAATAAACTTTTAAAAATTCACAACCTATTTTTAGATATTTAAAAAAAAAAAAAAATTGTTAACGGGTCTCTTATTTGTGGCCACTTGCTAAAAATGTTGGAAATGAAAATATACATGACTTATAAAAGTGAATGATGTATAATCATTTTTAGCCTGATTAATCAATTGTTTTAGTAGGGGTGTTTACATACTAGTTTAATTTGTTTATGAGATGATCCAAGTACTAAACCTATCCTTAGAGAAATTTTGGAATCATAAATTGTGAAATTTTAGAAATCGAACCAAAACCAAACTGCAAAATTTGTTCAAATCCAGTTTAGTTCCACGATTGAAGAGTTTCAAAAAACTTCATTGGTATACTTCAAATTTCATAATATAATCCAACAAATTTCTCATATTATATACACTAGTTAATCACTAAAGTAATGCAATTCTCAATAATATAAGAAGTGTCCAATAAAAAATAATATGAAAAAAAAAAAAAACTCAAAGTTTAAGTCTTATAATAAAATAAATCATGAGTTTAATTTTGCTGATACTGTTATTGATGTACCTATCATTTGTTCTGTTTTTCTTCCAGACAACTGTATCGGAAAGTAGTCTTTTTGATCATTTGATAAACTTTTGGAAATTTAGTCCGGGACTTGATCCAGGAACTTGCAGCCTTCATTTTTTGGTGGATTTTAAGTTCCAGTCACCACTCTATCAACAGGTAATGGTTCTGTGCTTAATTTGGTTGTACTGTACATCTATCTAGTCTGTGAACTTCATAACCATAGCTAATGCAGTTCTGCTATCATTTCATTATATGTAGTTTTTGCATTTTCTTTCAAAGAGAGCATATCTTACAATGTTCCCAACATGTAGCGTGCGAGGCATTTAAGTATTTACGTTACCTGGTTGATCTTTGCTGGTGTGTTTGTGGAAGTAATTTGTAGTATGGAAAGTAATTGGGCCTCCATATATATAGATAGAAAAGAAACTTGGACTGGGCTTTCTTATTCTACTTTGTTACATAAGATTATGTATGTGATGTTCAAAATTATAATATACAGAATAATTATCCATCTTTATTAAATAATTTTTGAGACAATATACTTGATTAATGTGTTTTTGTATAACTCATCTATCAAGTTTATAAATAATGCCGCATAGTATTATGGAATACTAATAATTTGGAGAATTCTACCATACACATCCATTTATCATATGCATCATTAGTTATGTCATTTTTTTTTTCTTTAGTTATGATGAATTATCTTCGTTAATTATGATATTATTTTAGTTAAGACTTATAAGATATTTGGTTGTGCCTCATGTGGTGTTTGGTTATGATTTATTTATTTTTTATGTTATGACTCAAAAAGTATGAAATTATATCATTTTTTTCTTCAATTAATTGATATCACGTGTTGTTGTATAAGTATTTCATTTTTTATGTTCTCCTATTAAATCGGTAAATAACTAACTAGGATAAGACTACCTACCTATTTGAGAGAAATTGAATGGATAGGTATCATGGTACATGAATACGTAGGTATTATATTTAGAGTTACTTTGATGAGATATTTTTGTGAATGTGTACAGATGATGGATAAGAGTTGGATCGATTTGCCAAATAGGATGTCGAGCGAATACATTAATAGGATTGATGAATTCCTTGTGTTTGCCTACACCAATAGGGTTGAAGGTTCGATGATCAGTTGTCCGTGTAGGAAGTGTGAGAATCGATACTATTTTGTACGAGAGGGTGTACGGGAGCATCTGATTTTGAATAGTTTTTTTAAAAAATACAAACATTTGATTAATCATGGGAAATCTTACGTATCTCTGCATGGTAATCGAGAGAATGAAACATTAGCTAATTCAGACATTGGGGATGATATGATTGGAATGATACAAGGGGCTATGGGAAATCCACATGCCGGTACAAGTGTTGAGGGTGATGAACCATAGGGGCCTGATCCCCATGCATTTGAACCCCAGCTCGGTCCAAATGCAGAGACTGCAAAGTATTTCAAACTTCTTCAAGATGCACAAAGTGAATTGTATCCGGGTTGTCAGAAGTTCACATCTTTGTCATTCATTGTTCGACTTCTACATTTGAAGGTGCTTAATCAGTGGACAGACAAGTCTGTTGACATGTTGCTTGAGTTATTGAATGAGGCGTTCCCGTTGGATGTGAAACTCCCGGACTCATATTATAAAGCTCAAAAGGTCATAACAGATTTGGGCTTCACATATGAGACGTGGGATGCATGTCCCAACAGTTGCATGTTGTTTCGAAACGAGGACGCCAATCTTGATAAATGTGTCATATGCAACAGTTCTAGATGGAAATCAAATGGTGATGGTGGTTCAAATGGTCCTAACAAAGGTGGCAAACGAATAGCTGCAAAACAGATGAGGTATTTTCCTTTAAAGCCAAGGTTGCAGAGGTTGTTTATGTCATCCAAGACGGCCAAGTTAATGAGATGGCATGCAGAGGAACGAACTGATGATGGTGTCTTCAGGCATCCTGCTGACTCCCTTGCATGGAAAGATTTTGACCGTCTGAATCTTGACTTTAGTAATGATTGCCGAAGTGTAAGGCTTGGCTTAGCATCCGATGGTTTTAACCCATTCAGAATGATGAACATAGTTCATAGCACTTGGCCTGTTGTGCTCGTTCCATACAACTTGCCGCCATGGATGTGCATGAAGCAACCATTTCTAATTTTAGCCATGCTTATTGACGGCCCAAAAGGACCTGGTGACAAGATTGATGTGTATATGCAACCGTTGATTGAGGAGTTGAAAGAACTATGGAATGAGGGTGTGTCAACATTTGATGCATCAACAAATCAAATGTTTCAAATGCATGCAGCTTTACTGTGGACAATTAGTGATTTTCCTGCATACACAAACTTGTCAGGATGGAGCACTAAAGGCGAATATGCATGTCCTTGTTGCAATAAGGAAACTACATCGTGTTGGTTGAAGCATAGTAGGAAACAATCATACTTGGGTCATCGCAGATTTTTACCTACTGGCCATAAATTCCAGAAGGATAAAGTATCATTTGATGGTAGTCGGGAAGTCAGACTCAAACCAAAATTGTTGTCTGGAACTGAGATGTTGCTACAATTAGAATATGATGGTATTTTAACCCAATACAAGAGGGATGACCTTATGGAGAGGCATAGGAGACAGGTAAAGAAGGAGAAAGCTGGACATCGCACCCACAGTTGGAAGAAAAAGAGTATCTTTTATGAATTGCCATATTGGGAGCACAATCTAATAAGACACAACCTCGATGTGATGCATATAGAGAAGAATGTTTGTGACAATGTGTTGTGGACAATATTGGGGGTTGCAGGAAAATCGAAGGATGGTGTTAATGCTCGGCGTGATTTACAAGATATGAATATTAGAAAACCCCTACATTTGCAGTTAAGAGGGTCGAATAAAGCCTATTTACCACCAGCACAATTCACGATGACCAAGGATGAGAAAGATTTGTTCTTGAAAGTGTTGAAGGAAGTAAGAGTTCCCGACGGGTATTCATCCAATATATCACGTCGTGTGCACTCACATGATAGAAGTATTGGGGGTCTTAAAAGCCACGATAGTCATATTCTGATGCAACAACTTATTCCATTGGCTATTCGAAGATCGTTACCGAAGAATGTAATTGAACCCTTGATTGAATTGAGCAATTTCTTTAGACAATTGTGTTCAAAAGTGAATCGTGCGACGGATTTGCAATATATTCAAGATCGTATCGCTATAACACTTTGTCATCTAGAGAAAATATTTCCTCCGAGTTTTTTGATATAATGGAGCACTTGCCTATACATCTAGCTGATGAAGCCTTATTGGGTGGAGCGATTCAGTTTCGATGGATGTATCCAATTGAGAGGTATCTTCTTACTTTGAAGCAATACGTGCATAATAGAGCTCATCCTGAAGGATCAATTGCTAAAGGATATCTTATGGAAGAATGCATGAATTTTTGTGCACAATATCTCAATGATGTGGAAACCAAATCTAGTCGACCCGTGAGGAACTATAGTGGTGCTGATAATTTGGGTCATGCTATTGGTGAAAACACAAGCTTTTATCTTAATAATACTTCTTGGGTACAAGCTCATCGGTACATCTTATTCAATACAAGCGTAGTTCAACCATTCATAAAGTAGGTTAAGTCACTCACTCAATATTTTATTATGTTTTATTGAATTTTCAACTAAATTTTTTGTATTGCTAAAATTTCAATCTAAACAGCAAACACCTTGAAGTACTTAAGCTCAAAATGCCTCGTGTCGACGATCATCAACTTCGGCGTGAACATTTTGAAACTTTTCACATTTGGTTCAAGGAACATGTATGTATTTAACTCTATAGATTCTAGTTATTTAAGTCGATCTACATTTTAAATTTTACATTTTCGTGTTAAATAGGTCCAAACTTTGCGAAGGACTACTGATGTCATATTTTCTGAAGAGATTATTCTATTGGCAAATGGTCCTCATAACCTGGCAAGGAGGTTCAACGAGTATATACTGAATGGGTTTCGGTATCGAGTAAAGGCCATGGATGATCGTCGAGCCACACAAAATTGTGGTGTAGCTTTGAAGGCAGATACCATAAGTTATGCTAGTCGAAAAGACAAGAATCCTCGTCTGGGGTCTGTGTACTATTATGGACAATTGACAGATATTGTTGAGATTTGATATTCCAATGAGAAGAAACATGTGTTGTTTAAGTGTGATTGGATTGACAACATTCACGGAAAGAAAGAAGATGTCTTCAATTTCACGTTGGTGAACTTCAATCATTTGTTGTACCGAGATGATCGAATTACCAATGAACCTTTCATCTTGGCGTCCCAAGCAGAGCAAGTTTGGTATGTTGCAGACCCGTTACAACCAGACTGGCAAGTCGTGGTGAAGATGTCTCAAAGAGGTTTATTTGATATGAGTTCAACTGATCCACAAATCGAGCCATACATGAGCCAACAATTAGAAGAAAATATAATGCTTTGTGATGAAGAAGTTGGTTGGGTGAGGGAAGCCGCAGAAGGGGAAACAATTGATGTTCAAATAGGCTGATATTTAATCAACATTAGTAATTCAATTAAGGCCAAGGTTGTAGTTAATCATCAATTTCTTAATTTACTTTGTCTTTGTAATTGTATTAGTTCAATTAATGTCATATTATAGTTGATGACAAACCATTGTCTATGTTTCTAATGTCAATTAATGTTATATTGCTTGCAGATTATTATGGGAAGGAAGAGGAAGCCTGATCATCTCCGGCGCATGATGTCTGATGTGCTACATAACAGGACATCAGTAGCACCACCATCAGAGGAGGCATCACATCGGCCAGCATCGGAGGGGCCATTAGTGCCACCACCATATGAGGGGCCATTAGTACCACCGTATCGACCACCATCAGTGGCACCATAGCAGCTACCATGTACTCAGCCTCCACGCCTACCATCGGTACGTACACCATCAGTGGCACCACAGCAACTATCATCATCAGCTTATGAGCCATCCGCAGGTATATAAATTTGCTTTGATTTGTATGAAAATTATTTACACATACATTTATTTATGCTCATTATATATAACTTGTTTATTCTCATTGTATTTTGCAGACCCTTCGACTTCTTCACAGCCCACCTCAGGTTTATTTGATATGATTTGTATTCACATTATTTAAATTTGCATTTGTTTATTACCATTGCATATTGTTTATTATTATTGTATATCGCAGGTCATGTTAGTTCTTCATCAACCTCGACTAGGCGTGGTAGAGGATGTGCCAAGGGCATTAAAGAGTGGGGTACTGGTAAAAAGCTGGACATACAATTTGATGGAAATTACTGCCCAATAGGGGATAACGTGGCCAAGTTAACTACTCAACTTGGCATTATTGTGCGGAATGGTAACATTGTTCCTCTTACTTTTCTTGACTGGAACAATGTGACTGATGATATTGTTGATGCTGTCTGGAAGGATGTGAAGGTAAAAGTATATTTTTGTCTACAAATTCGAATTCCAAATTTGTGTTATACTTAGCCTTAAACTTTGAAATTGTGTTTTATAGGACAATTTGAATATATGTCCAGAGGAGTACAAGCCAATCTACATGAAAAACTGCAACAGCATATGGAAGGATTACAAGAACAAGCTTAAGGCTAAGTATTTCAAGCCTAGAAGCTCTGATCCTAATCTGAAGGATGATGTTCCTATGAACATTGTGCCAAGCCAGTGGGAACAACTTGTGGAGTATTGGCGTACTTCCGATGCTGAAGTATACAATTACGTTATATTTATGATATGTAAACATACAAATCATATTTACATACTTACATTTGTTGAACCTGTTATAGAAAATTGCAAGTAGGAACGCTAAAAATCGGCGAGCTCACGGCATAGCTCATACCACAAGGCGTACTACTTTCTCTCAGATACGGCATGAGGTTTACATTTTATTGTTTTATTTTTGTATATAAATAAACATTGTATAGTTGCAAATTATTTGGATTCTAATTTTCATATTTCTAAAAAAAATGTAGATGACCAGTAAGGGGGAGTCTACTGATAAGATGAATATTTGGCTTATGACACGTAGAGCAGATGACCCAGAGGTTATCCAGACCTTGGTAGTTTCCAAACACCTTTGATTGTATTTAAATTTTATTTTTTGTGTGTCAACCATCTTAATTTGGCATATACTTGTATGTCTTATTCAATACAGGATGAGTTTAATCGTCAACTCTCTATACTACCTGAGGATGGTCGGACTTTGGAGGCTAGGAATGCCATTTTCCATGAGTTGATAGGTCATGACGGACATGGATATTGTCGCACATACGGGAGAATTGTGCCTCAGAGAGCGGTGTATAAAGATGGTGCTGGGCCATCACAGTCAACACCCCAGCCATCGACTATTGATCAAATCACGCAGCAGGTTCGTGCAGAGCTAAGGGATGAGTTGAGGGAGGAGCTGCGAGCAGAGTTCTCTACACATTTGCAGCAGATGAGAGCTGAGATGATGGCCCTTGTGTCACAGGGGGCGAGTGTAGATCCCAACAGACAAGTTCCATATAAATTAAATTGTTTGATAGTTCAATTTTCACTCAAGATTATGTATAAAATTCGAATATGATTAACACATTATGCATTGACTAACATAGGTTCCTGATGCATCGAGTGGCCACCGGGCATTTAGGGAATCTGCAGAAGACGAGAATCCATATACACCACCACCAGAAGATCGGGTATAAAATGTATCTTTGCATTCTAAGCTAAAATGTATCTTTGCATTCTTTACATTCTAAGTTAAGAGACTTGTGGGAGAAGACGGGACTAGTTAGAGCCGGATTTAGCACGAAACTTGGCACATACGACCACCTAGACACAAGAGACTTGTGGGAGAAAACAGGGCTCGAATCGGGTCCCCGGTTTAGGAGTTAGAGCCGGATTTCACTTTAGGCATACTAGTTCCTTAAGAAACTTGAATTCGAGGAGTTAATGCCCCAAATTGACCAAACCGCGTCGGTTTAGGACGAAACATGGCACACACGACCTCCTAGGCAGGAGAGACTTGTGGGAGAAGACGGGGCTCGAATCGGGTTCCCGGTTTGGGAGTTAGAGCCGGATTTCACTTTATGCAAACTAGTTCCTTAAGAAACTTGAATTCGAGGAGTTAATGCCCCAACATCACCAAACAACGTCGGTTTAGGACGAAACTTGCCACACACGACCTCCTAAGCACGAGAGACTTGTGGAAGAAGACGGGGCTCGAATCGGGTTCCCGGTTTGGGAATTAGAGCCGGATTTCACTTTATGCAAACTAGTTCCTTAAGAAACTTGAATTCGATGAGTTAATGCCTCAAAATCACCAAACGGCGTCGGTTTAGGACGAAACTTGGCACACACGACCTCCTAGGCACGAGAGACTGGTGGGAGAAGACGGGGCTCGAATCGGGTTCCCGGTTTGGGAGTTAGAGCCGGATTTCACTTTATGCAAACTAGTTCCTTAAGAAACTTGAATTCGAGGAGTTAATGGCCCAAAATCACCAAACGGCGTCGGTTTAGGACGAAACTTGGCACACACGACCTCCTAGGCACGAGAGACTTGTAGGGGAAGACGGGGCTCAAATCGGGTTCCCGGTTTGGGAGTTAGAGCCGGATTTCACTTTATGCAAACTAGTTCCTTAAGAAATTTGAATTCGAGGAGTTAATGCCCCAAAATCACCAAACGGTGTCGGTTTAGGACGAAACTTGGCACACACAACCTCCTAGGCAGGAGAGACTTGTGAGAGAAGACGGGGCTCGAATCAGGTTCCCGGTTTGGGAGTTAGAGCCGGATTTCACTTTACGCAAACTAGTTCCTTAAGAAACTTGAATTCGATGAGTTAATGCCCCAAAATCACCAAACGGCGTCGGTTTAGGACGAAACTTGGCACACACGACCGCCTAGGCAGGAGAGACTTGTGGGGGAAGATGGGGCTCGAATCGAATTCCCGGTTTGGGAGTTAGAGCCGGATTTCACTTTATGCAAACTAGTTCCTTAAGAAACTTGAATTCGAGGAGTTAATGCCCCAAAATCACCAAACGGCGTCGGTTTAGGACGAAACTTGGCACAGACGACCTCCTAGGCATGAGAGACTTGTGGGAGAAGACGGGGCTCGAATCGGGTTCTCGGTTTGGGAGTTAGAGCCGGATTTCACTTTATGCAAACTAGTTCCTTAAGAAACTTGAATTCGAGGAGTTAATGCCCCAAAATCACCAAACGGCGTCGATTTAGGACGAAACTTGGCACACTCAACCTCCTAGGCACGAGAGACTTGTGGGAGAAGACGGGGCTCGAATCGGGTTCCCGGTTTGGGTGTTAGAGCCGGATTTCACTTTATGCAAACTAGTTCCTTAAGAAACTTGAATTCGAGGAGTTAATGCCCCAAAATCACCAAACGGCATCGGTTTAGGACGAAACTTGGCACACACGACCGCCTAGGCACGAGAGACTTGTGGGAGAAGACGGGGCTCGAATCGGGTTCCCGGTTTGGGAGTTAGAGCCGGATTTCACTTTATGCAAACTAGTTCCTTAAGAAACTTGAATTCGAGGAGTTAATGCCCCAAAATCACCAAACGGCGTCGGTTTAGGACGAAACTTGGCACACACGACCGCCTAGGCACGAGAGACTTGTGGGAGAAGACGGGGATCGAATCGGGTTCCCGGTTTGGGAGTTAGAGCCGGATTTCACTTTATGCAAACTAGTTCCTTAAGAAACTTGAATTCGAGGAGTTAATGCCCCAAAATCACCAAACGACGTCGGTCTAGGACGAAACTTGGCACACACGACGTCCTAGGCACGAGAGACTTGTGGGAGAAGACGGGGCTCTAATCAGGTTCCCGGTTTGGGAGTTAAAGCCGAATTTCACTTTATGCAAACTAGTTCCTTAAGAAACTTGAATTCGAGGAGTTAATGTCCCAAAATCACCAAACGGCGTCGGTTTAGGACGAAACTTGGCACACACGACCGCCTAGGCACGAGAGACTTGTGGGAGAAGACGGGGCTCGAATCGGATTCCCGGTTTGGGAGTTAGAGCCGAATTTCACTCTATGCAAACTAGTTCCTTAAAAAACTTGAATTCGAGGAGTTAATGCCCCAAAATCACCAAACGGCGTCGGTTTAGGATGAAACTTGGCACACACGACCTCCTAGGCACGAGAGACTTGTGGGAGAAGACGGGACTCAAATCGGGTTCCCGGTTTGGAAGTTAGAGCCGAATTTCACTGTATGCAAACCAGTTCCTTAAGAAACTTGAATTCGAGGAGTTAATGCCCCAAATTCACCAATCGGCGTCGGTTTAGCACGAAACTTGGCACACACGACCTCTTAGGCACGAGAGACTTGTGGGAGAAGACGGGGCTCTAATTGGGTTCCCGGTTTGAGAGTTAGAGCCGGATTTCACTTTAGGCAAACTAGTTTCTTAAGAAACTTAAATTCGAGGTGTTAATGCCCCAAATTCACCAATCGGCGTCGGTTTAGCACGAAACTTGGCACACACGACCTCCTAGGCATGAGAGACTTGTGGGAGAAGACGGGGCTCGAATTGGGTTCCCGGTTTGGGAGTTAGAGTTGGATTTCGGTCTAGTCAAAATTATTTACTAAACTATCTTTCTAATTATATAGTAGTTAATTTTTTTATATTTTTCTGTAATTAAAATATTAACACCATTATATTGTTATTAATTATTTTTATTTTATTTTTTTCAGATATTTCCTGAGTAGCAGTTTGCTTCGTGTGGAATGTGGGCATGTAAGGATTATGACCAACTTCTGTTTTTGTAACCCACGAAAGAGTCAAGACGAAAACTTTTGGTTTTGATTTTGATTTATGTTATTTAAATTTGTGAACAACATTATGTATGTATCATGTGACCAACATTATGTATTTTCATCATTTGCCAACTTTTGTTTATGTATGTATTTATATTATTATGTAATTTTTGGATTTTTTTTGTAGTTATTTTTCATTTGCCAACATTTGCCAACAGTACATCATTTGCTAACATTAATTATTTTATTTATGTATTTATATTATTATATCATTTGCCAACATTACAGGTTATTTTTATATTTTTAATAATTGTAAAACAGGGTTTTTTTTTTTAATTTTTTTTGAGACAGCAGCACACCCTGTCCGGAGAAAAAAAAAAAAAAAAAAAAAAAAAAAAAAAAAAAGTTCCAGGCTTTTTGCGACGGCAGCCATACTGTCGCAAAAGGTATGGAATTTATTGAAAAACAAGGATTTAGTGACGGTATAATCGCCGTCGCCAATAGTCATTAGCGACGGCTCAGGTTGCCATCGACAATAGTCAAAAGCGACGACATGTTTTAGCAACGGTATTTTTGCCGTCGCACAAACCTATTTTAGCGACAGAAAGCTTGTGCCGCCGCAAAAAAACCCAGATTTTTATCCATTATTGGCGACAGAAGATCGCCGTCGCAAAAAATAAAATTTCCCGTCGCAAATACAATGGCGACGGCACTTGCCGTCGCTAAAGGTCTTTTGCAACCCCCTTTGTTGCGACCCCCACTTGCCGTCGCAAAAAGAAAAATTACCGTCGCAAATAGCTTTTGAGACGGCGCGCGAAGTATTTGCGACGGCGTTTTGCCATCGCAAAAAATAATTTTTTTTTTGTAGCGTAAGTATTATAGAATTTCTTGAAGACATTGTTTAATTATTGAAATTAGAGTGAAAAGTATCTTAAAAATTAATAAAAATAAAAAAATTATTAAATTTTGTTAAAAGTGATATAAATTTAGTGAGAAGCATATGATGTTTTTCTTTTTCTTCTATGTTAAAAAAAAAAAAAGATATATAAGACGTTGAGACATTGAGACATTAACTAGCAATGTGTCAATCACGTTTGAGGATTTATTTATTTATTTATTTATTTGATTCATAAAATAAATATTATAATAAAATTTAATAAATTATAATCGTATTGATCAAGATTAAATATATAATATATAATCAATACAAATATTATGTGTGTGTGTCAATTTCCGACCACACTGCCAATCAAGCACTCAGCTGGGGAACACTGACAGAATAGATTAAGCCCAAATGACCTGTCACAAAAAGAAGAGATTCCGGCGGTGGTTCGTCCACCCGGGGGCACTCCGACGATCAAGTCAGTTATCTCTCAAAGATAGCAAAAGTGCTCAACTCACTATTCAGAACATAAAAAGCATACCTTAGATCCATAAGGGTACCTCCCTTTTATAGCCAACACAAACCTAGTCCCAATAGAAGTCTAGCTTCAATGGACTTAGGATTATTGCTAATCTTGGACTCCCAGTAAGATTCGGATAAACTCTCTAAGAGTCCTATCTTTACCCAAACTGAAGTCCTCTCTCATTCTAGAACTCTTGTCCCTTATCCGCTTATCCCGGATTCCGGTTTCTTCATAGATAACCTCGGCCTAGCTGAGATCATCTCGGTGTCATGACCAAGACACATGACACCTCGACTGACACTTGGGTGTCACCTCAGCCGACACTTGAGTGTCACCCGGCCATGTGTTGTCATTCAAAAATTATGTCCCCACAACTGCCCCCTAGGTTCTATTACCTTAGCATCCTGAGGTGATGGAACCTATATCATTCATTCCTTTAATCATGACCTCGGTTTAACTTCAGCTTGTAAATTTTTCTTAAAATTTCAACAAGTGTTAAACATGACCTCGGTTTAACTTCAGCTTGTAAATTTTTTTTAAAATTTCAACAAGTGTTAAACATGGCTTTGGTTTAATTTCAACTTGTAAATTTTAAATTTCAACAAGTGTTAAACATGATATCGGCTTAACTTCAACTTGTAAATTTTAAATTTCAACAAGTGTTAAACATAACTTCGGCTTCACTTTAACTTGTAAATTTTTTTTAAAATTTCAACAAGTGTTAAACATGTCCTCTGGAGGTAATCTCTCAGATCCTCCTTGGTCCGTCCAAGAGCTCGGCTATCTCCAAATTTCAGCCTTTTCGGTGCCCTACTTCCAACGTCATTGTGAGTCCTTTTGGACTTCCTTCAATTGGTCGTATCGAAATAGAGTTCCTTCTCTTGAACATCCCGATGTTCTTTGGTGTAGTCTTTTTTGGTTCGACGTGTCTTCTGGGATTCTCCTATCCTTGATTCTCCATGCCTGACCTCCTGCGAAGGCCGATGAGAATGTCCCTTGGTCCTGCCATGCTGAAGAACTGCAGGAACCATTTTTTGGCCCCCTTTTTGGGCACCTTTCTTGGCCGCTGGAATCGGCGTATCTTGTAGCGGGAACGGTGGTTGCATGACGTTGTTCTGCATCATGAAATTGACGACTGTTGGCAAGTCCGCCAATTTGTCTGCCATTCCCTTCATCTTGTCGTCCCTCCGCAAGCATCTATCTTTCCATACCTGGAGGTCGTCCTCGTTATAATACCCGCTCCAGTCCGATTTCTTTGGTATGCTGCCCTCTTGGCCGGCGTCTTTCTCTTTGTGGTTCTTATCACGAGTCTCTTCGTTGCAGTTGTCTTCTTCGATGTCAAGGTCAATATGTTTCCCACTCTCAATAAGGGTGTCGTCCCCAACCTTCTCTTTCTGTCTGTCGTTGGCCATCTATTCTCCTTTCTTTCCCACAGACGGCACCAAATTGTGTGTGTCAATTTCCGACCATACTGCCAATCAAGCACTCAGCTGGAGAACACTGGCAGAATAGATTAAGCCCGAACGACCTGTCACAAAAAAAAGAGATTCCGACTGTGGTTCGTCCACCCGGGGGCACTCCGACGATCAAGTCAGTTATCTCTCAAAGATAGCAAAAGTGCTTAACTCACTATTCAGAACATAAAAAACATAACTTAGACTCATGAGGGTGCCTCCCTTTTATAACCAATACAAACCTAGTCTCAATAGAAACCTAGCTTCAATAGACTTAGGATTACTACTAATCTTGGACTCCCAGTAGGATTGGGATAAACTCTCTAAGAGTCCTATCTTTACCCAAACTGAAGTCCTCTCCCATTCTAGGACTCTTGTCCCTTATCCGCTTATCCCGGATTCCGGTTTCTTCGCAGATAACCTCGGCCTAGCCGAGATCATCTCGGTGTCATGACCAAGACACGTGACACCTTGGGTGACACTTGGGTGTCACCTCGGCCACGCGTTGTCATTCAAAAATTATGTTCCCATATTATGTATTCAAAAAATATTTAAAATTTAAATTTATGATATAAATTTAAATTTAATAAGATGTGAATTATATTCAAAATAAATTTGATTAATATATATGTTAAGATTGGTTAAAAAGACTATACAGTCTTATTTTAATGCAAAATGTATGATATTTTTAAATTTTAAACATGTAACACAATAATAAAATTAATTAAAAATTATTATTATATGAACCAATTTAAATATGTAACAGAATCGGATTAGAAGGTGTAACAAATTTGATCACGTGACTATCGATATTTGATCAATGTGATTTTTTGGTAAGAATGATATATTTTACAAATTTTATATATTGAACAGTTTGAATTATCAAGATGTATCTAGAGTTGGGCCCAACAAACCCAACAGTATTGTCTAATCTATTTTTGTTCCGGAAAGAAGTTGTCCTTTTTAATATTTTTTATGCATTTTTTTATTTCCATTTTTGAGCAATATTATTTTTTTATTCTGAGTAGATGGAAGGACAAGCAGCCAAGAAATAGATACAAGCACAAGTGTCGCTTTGATAAAGAAAGATTTTTAATTTATTAATAACTTTCCGCATCGTCTAGCCACGCATGTAGATCTAGTTGCTAAATATTTCGTTCATGAGAAAATATTTAAAAAATATGTATGAACACTCTGGTTTTTAAATTCGCCTTGAGCCGTTCCATTTGATTTTTTTTTTTTTAAGTAGTATTATACAAATAAATTTTCCTTATAAACTGATGTGTCACCTAGAATATTAATAATTTGGATCTCATTTCACATTCTAAAATTGTATCACTCCATATCATATCAGTTTGTAAGAAAAGTTTATAAAAAAAATTTTGTTTGTATAATATTTTCCTTTTTTTTTTTTTTCACCTTCCAACCCCACACACACGTACAAATGTATACTGGGTCGGGGAGCCCTCCTCCATGAGCCAAATGTCATGAATCAAAAGCAACAAGACAAACAAAACAGAGCTATAAAGCATTGGTTTGACCTATGGAGTTGGGGTAAATTGGAGTTAAAATAATTATAAAAAAATAAAATAGATTTTTTAATTTCAGGTTAAAAAATATAATATTTAAATCATAATTATTTTATTCTTTCTCTCATAAAAATTTAAAAAAAAAGGGTCCAAAAACCCATCCCAAACAAAATTTTTTAGTCACAAACTAAAAAAAATTAAAAAACTAAATAGTTAAAAAATCAACCCCCATTCTAAAGTTGGATTCAATCACACAAAAACAAAATAAGGACTTGTTCGTCTTCTAGATACTCTTGGACGTCCAGAAAAAAATAAATTAATCAAAGTTTTAATTTTCGAATAGTCAATTCCAGAACTTCATAATAATTAGTCAATCTTAAATGAATTAGCTAGGTTTGTTTTATTTATTTATTTATTTTACTAATGTTTATTTTACTTTGTTATTTGTGGACATGTATATTATTTTAATAGTCCAATACACATGAATTTTTATTTATTTATTTTTTTTTTATCCGGATTTTGTCTCGACTGATTTCTTGACTAGGTGTGTTCCACATCAATTTATGTGGTTGAACTTATATTCTACATTTATGGGACACGAGGCAAAAATACTTAATTGTATAGATGAAATAAGTTTACAAGTCGACTCAATTGTTTCCCATACTCTCAAACTCCGTATATTCAAATATATTCAAATTTTTATATATCCAATTTTATAGGAAAATATTTGAAATTCTCAATTTTTTTTGTTTGTAATTCTACCTACAATAATGTTGCATGATATGTGTCAATTTTTAATTTGTTACACACCTAATGATAGAGAGCCTAACTCTCTTATCACATCATTGTAAG
Source organism: Camellia granthamiana (assembly GCA_036172215.1). NCBI lineage: Eukaryota > Viridiplantae > Streptophyta > Magnoliopsida > Ericales > Theaceae > Camellia > Camellia granthamiana. Next base: position 3,697,890 of record CM069916.1, on the reverse strand, counting down.
TAAATTTGTAAGTCTAAATATGTGAGTCTCTAATATTATTCTTATAAAAAAAATTCAAAATTTTATCGTTTCAGCGGAAGACCACATGCAAACACAATTTAGGCCTCGTTTGGCAAGTGACTCTTTTAGTCAAAAAGTTACTAAAAAAATTAAAAAGCGAACAACCCATACCAAAAAGTCAAAGATTCTATTTTCTCTCTACTTTTTGCACATCTTTTTGGAAAAAGCTAAAAAGTCATCATAAACATACTAATTTTTTTTACATTACATTTTAGTCAAAAAATTAAAAAATTACTAAAAAAACATGTTCCCAAACGAGACCAAGGTAGACTAGAGTGCCCTTTGTTATCTAACCTATTTTAGGTTTAAAAAACAGCCTCCCTTTGTTGACAAAAAGAGAACTTTAAAATGTAAAAGAAGTAGACTTAAAAACCGTGGCTTCCGTTTACTTACAAAAGAGACAGCGTTAAATATAAGTTAGGTAGGGAGAAGTAAATCTATGTACTTCCTTTCTCTTAAATATAGATCAGAAAATGTTTGAGAGTGAAGGAGTTCTAATAATTTTAACGTGTGTGTGGGGTTGTATCTAATGTGATATTTTGGTCTTATATATATTTTTTTTCGCATCATTAGAATTCAATTAAAATTCTCCTTTTAAGAGATGAATCTTTACTGTAACTAGATCTATATTTGGCATGTGTGAACCAATATTACACATTTATTAAAATAAATAGGATTATTACTGCAAGAGACTCGTTCATTCAGTCATAATCAAAATATTCAAAATCCCAAATTCCGAAAATTTATTGGACCATTCCGGGGTGCATTGCATGAGATTCATTCATGCAGTCATTTAATCAAATTTATGACACAATTAACCGAATTTTAAAGCACCATCAAAGATTTAAAATGAATATCTCATATTTAAGAAAATCTAATGCAATAATAAGTAAATAAATAAATAAATCTAGATTTGGTTGTTCAAATAAATAAATAAATAAATATGGACAAAATTGCAAATCAATAGACAATTTAGAAAGTAATTGCAGTTTTATGAATTTTCCCTTCAGGTATTTTGTTAAGAGTGTTATTTACTATACCCCGAAACTTGCACACAAAAAATCTATTAAAGTGTAATTATTTTTCCAAAGTCATTTTTTTTTTTAATTTTTCTTTTTTGAAATTCCCCTTAAATAAATCAACATGTCTTTTTTTTTTTTTTTTAAAATTAAACAGAAATTTAAGATTAATGCTAGAAGTATAAAAATTACATTCCTCTCAATCTAGAAAATTGATTGCGATTGAATTGAGAAATCGGAAATTGCATTCGCATTCTAACCTCATTCAAATTGTGAAGTCGAAAGTACTCAAAAATTGCGTTATCACTCCTTTTAAAAATAAAAAATAAAAACTTGTCATCTAAATCTAACGGTAGGTAAATGTACTTACATTATAAACACAGCTTCACTCTAGTCTAGTGGATTGGACAATCTAATTGAGCTTGTGGGGCTCATGGCCTCCCTTCTGCTTGTTCAATTTGTTCATTTTTAAGATCTCTCTATAGGGGGGTTCAAGGTTAGAGAAGTGATTAGAGAGACAGAACTATGTTAATGGTCCAATAATGGCGGAAGTGGCTAGAGAATAAGTAACAGCAACTGTGTGGAAGTTTGAGAGTGTGTAGCTAAGTGAGGGTGAAGCAAATGGCTCAAGGAGAAGTGTATGACAGTACCAAATTGGGCAGCATCTCCCTTTAATCCCCAAAATTCCTTTTGTTGAACCTTAGGAAATGGGTCCTATTTATAGGCTCTTCCTTGGCACCAAGGGACACCAAGTGGCCAAATAGAGAGAACACATGTGTCCTAGGGGATCACATGGAATATTCTGCTTTGAGCCACCAGGCTGAAGGTGCCACGTGTTCTTCTGCATGTACTGTGTACTATCTGTTTGCTTCCGCAACTACCTTTTTGAGCCTCAGCAAGTGTGGTTGTAGCGGAAGTGTTTGGTAAGGGCAACTCCCTTTTGAGCCTCAGCAAGTGCAGTTGCAGCAGGAGTGTTTGCCTCTGCACTTGCCTTCTCAGCTTGAACCTCAGCAAGTGCATTTGCAGCGGTTGTTGCACTTGCTTTCTCAATTCTATTTTGCCAGTAAATATATTCTCAGGACTCCATTAGTCTACTATCGACTATGTTCATGCCCACTTCAGTGAAACCTCCACCCTTAGCCACCTAACCACAAACTTCCCAGCTTCTTAGGGCGAAGGCCACAACCAAGCCTGCTATCAGCCATGCTGCGCCTTAGTGCCAAGCCCAATGGGGCTTCCTTAGTCCTGCCTGTGCAACTAAGGCAGGTCCATGACCTAGGTAATGGAAAGGGAGTCCATTATATTCGGGCTACCCTGCTCCCATCTTTGCGGGGTTGCCGCGGTAAACTAGTATTTCTGGGCCTGCTATCAGTTCCAACCAATAAGTCTTGGGGCCTACTATCAGCGCCAAGTTAATAAACCATGGGGCCTGCTATCAGCCCTAGGCTAGTAATGCCTTGGGGCCTACTATCGGCGCCAAGCATTAGCCTCTATTTGCAGAGGGAAGCCTCTATTTGTAGAGGGAATGTCACGACCCAAACCCGCCCCTATGGGTTTAGCATCGTAACTGGCCAGTAATCCGTGATTACCAAAGGCCTGCTTAACAGTAATGACAGTAATACAGAGTAAGGGGCTGGCGGAAGCTAAAACAATAAATAAAAGATGTCCAATGAGCTGTGACAATCTAAATGTAAAAAGACCTTTTATAAACATGCCACATGGATAACCAAAACATACATACAACATATGCACAAACATATTTATACAAACAACCCCGTCAGGGACCAAATCCTTTTTACATAACTGTACAGTCAGGTCTAAACATTTATTACAAAACAGAGACGGAATGGTGAAACTGAGACACCTCAAAAACAGCCTTAGCTTGATGGACTAGAACCTCGAAGTGAGGCACAATGGTTGGCTTAACAAAACTGGGGCTTAACCTGGCGCTCCTAGCATCGATTCGGTGCCTGAACACCTACATATAATTATAAACAGTGAGCTAATGTCCAATGAATGACAAATGCGTAAAGAGGTTAAGAATGAATATCCTTTCAGTAATAAATCAGTCATATCAGTTATATGTGGTACATCCAATAACAAATAGTACAGTAGGTCTTAACAGACCAAGCAGTCAGTTGATGGCCATCATAACAGTATACAGTATTGGTTCCAAGTATTGGAACCAACAGAGATCTCTGTGACAGTAGCAGGAACAGTACAGTAACGGTAAGTTGCTATGCATGCCACGAGTACAGTTCATAAATAGGACATCATTCATTCAGTAAACAGTATCACTTCAAAAACAGTACAGTTAATTGTTCAGAAAATAATCATCATTGAACATATCTTTACAACATTATTACTCATAGAGCACTGGGCTATAGGCAAGCTGATGAGCGTCCTCGGATGCCAACCCTACACAGTTACAGAATGAACACACACTAAGTTACACACTTGGGATTAACATCTTAGCCCCTATCTTGACTTGGTGTGGTTCTATAACATTATCCTCATTAAGATGCCTTAAACTAGGCCTAGGAATGCCTAGGATGGAATGAGGATGCAAAGATGCACTTTAAAACACTTTTCAAAATTTTCATAAAACAGGGGTCTCGCTCGAGCGTGGCTTTCTTCGCTTGAGCGAGCTTGTCAAAACAGTGGGGTCGCTCGAGCGTGGACTTCCTGGCTCGAGCGGTCTGTAAAAATGCAAAAAGTGCTGGATATTGAAAATCCCCACTCGATGCTCGCTCGAGCGTGAGACACATCCTTCTCTCGAGCTCAGGTCTCGTCGCTCGAGCGTGCATCTGTGTGCACCAAAAACCTGAGAGCTTGCAATCTATGCTCAAGCGAGCATTCTTTTGCTCGAGCGGAGATCTGAACAAAAGACGGTTGCTCGAGCGTGGAAGCCAAAATCTGGAATTTCCAAATTTGCCTCCCAAGCTCAAACCAAGCATTCAACACCTCAAAACTCAACTTTTTGGGCCAATTATCTGGAAAACACTTGAAAACCAACAATATAACATGTTTTGAAGATCAATTTGTAAAATCAAAGCCCAAGGGTGAGTCAATTGAACACCATTTCAAAGAAGTTTTCATGAATTATGTAAAAACATAACATGCATGAACTCTTATGAACTCTAGTGCTCTAAAACTTAATCAAATGAAAGATTAAGCTCAAAACTATGGTGAATTCATGGACTATAACATAAACATGAACTTGCATGTGAAAAATCATGAAGAACAACCTCAAAATTCAAGAATATGTACATGCATGCATGGATTAAGCCTCAATTCAACACTTTGAACCAATATTTGACTCTAACCTCCATTAATCCCATGAACCATGCAAGAATAACCCAAATGTACAAATGAGAGGATGAAATCTCTACCTTAGTTCTTGAATTCAAAGTATACAAGCTCAATTTTGCAAATTCCCTTCAAGTCTTCTAAGTCTCCAAGTTAAATTCTTGATGAACTCAATTTCTCCTACTCTCCCTCTCTCCCTCGGTTTAGTCTAAGAAAGTGGCTGAAAAAAAAAGATGTGTAAAGGTGCCAAACAATGTTGTAGAAAATGGCCACTCAATGGCATTGTGGTAATAACACAATCTAATGTAATTTAATGTTAATTAATCTAATTTAATCATTCCAAAACAAATTTCAATTAAATTTACCATACAATCACATAAATTCTAATTAACACATAACACCAATCAATTTCTGATTCGGCCGCCGATAAGGCCTTCAATTTGCAGTTCGAAATTAAAACATGAACAGATTCATTCAGAAATCAAACAGATAAAAATGCATTTAAAACAACACACTCCTACAATCAATTCAGGATCTCATTCTAATCAGTTACTTATCATGCTTAATCACAAATTAGCACTAATTAGAGGTGAGGGTTGTCACAGAGAAGCCTCTCTCAGAGGCTGCTATCACCTTGGTAGGATATTCCCTCTGCAACTTAGTTGTTGTGGTAGTAGTTGCTGCGGTAGTCATTTCCCGTGGCAAGTTTAGACGACATGACTGAAGATATTAGAGATAGCGGCGTGGACAGAATGTCTCCACAACTTGGGTGCTGCAAGTATTGCCTCTGCAACTTAGTTGCCTCGGTTATCTCATTTCCTCGGCAACTCTAGATGGTCGCGACACCGACATTACTTGGGATGGCGGCGCTGAAACAAAGTGCCTCAGCAACTCTGTCGCTACACATGTTCCCTCAGCAACTTCAAATGGCGGTGGAATCGAAGTTAATAGAAATGGCGGCGTTGAGGCAAAGTGCCTCAGCAACTTTGCCGCTGCACATGTTCCTTCGGCAACTTCAAATGGCCGCGGAACCGAAGTTAATAGGAATAGCGGCGCTGAGGCAAAGTGCCTTAGCAACTTTGCCGTTGCACGTGTTCCCTCGGCAACTTCACCACTGCAGATGTTGCCTCTGCAACTTGACTTGGGCATTTCTCCTCACTGAGTCCATCTGGAGCCCTAGTGGGTCGGACCTGCCTCGACTCAGTTGTTGGCCTACTTCCTTTGGGCTTTGGCCCATGCTCCTTTTTTTATCCCTAGTCGCCTTCTCAGGGCGATCTTAGTGCTTGGGTTCATACTTAGTTTGGGGCTTAATTTCTAACCCTCTACACTCTCTGTACATCATTAATAAAAAATTAAATTCGATAATTATAACTATTTTTATCAAATCAAATCAAATCAAGTCTTAAATCTTATTAAATGGTGTCGGTTATATGAATCTTTCTTCTCTACTCAACTCTATCAAAAGCCTTTTGGTTAATCAAATTAAGGAGATTCATATCTTTATTTACTACACTAGCTTACGTCAATCTAGGTCTATCTCTTCCCTTAATACTTTCATCTATCGTCACTATTTTGCAATTATATCTATATTTTGCTTCAAAAAAATTGATGAAAAGAATGATTTTATAAATAGATGATTCAATTTTTCAACACCAATATAACAAAATAATAGGTGTATTTTGTTTCAATTTTCTGAAAATTAAATTTTTTATTTTTCATGTTTTTTTTTTTTTTTTTTTAGTGAATGTTTTTAAAATTTTAAGTAATTTTTTATTTTTTCTGATGCACCTTACTTAGATGTATCTAAAAAGTAAAATATTTATAAAAAATATATATTTTTTAAAAAAAATAATAATATACAAGGATACAAAAAATGTACTGAATTCTAGTATTTTTTTTTATATTTTTGGTATTTAGTGAATTTTGTAAAGATTTTTTTTCACAAATATTATACTTTTTAAGTGTATATATGTTAGGTATATCTAAAAATTAAAAACAATTGCTTAGAAAATTAAAAAAAAAATTAGTAAAAACAAAAAATATATAGAAAATAAAAAAATTTAATCTTTTAAGGGATTTTTATTGATAAATCCATTTTAGAGTTGTTATAACCCATTAGGTCCACAAAGAAATATTATAACCTGATTAGTCCCATATACTTTTCTTTTTATTCCATAAGGTCCATTTTACTAATTTTATAGTTGTACCTGGACTATTATGCCCTTATATATATATACATATTGTGTTAATACACACGACACGTTGCCTCTTTTTTCGTTGATTCAGTTTTGGTAGTTTCTATCTTTACGCTTTTGATCATCATTCTAAGTCAGATGGATACGTTTCTATTTTGCATGCTCATTTGAAGGCTTTGATGTGCTAAGGTTTCATTGTTGCTGTTATAGTATGGTTCGGTGATTTTCGAGTGAAGACGACGATTTGGACGGTGTTCGGTTGTCACATTTTCTGGAGTGTAACTAGTTCAAATCAGTTGTTTTCGAGTTACAAGACGATTGTAGGATTGCATGATTAAGGTTAGTATCATTTTGGTTATGAATACATGTTCAATTTATGTTTTGATTTGTATGATGGATCAGATGCTTTGTTTTTTGATTGATATGGATCGGATGCTCTGTTTGTTCAATTATATGCATTTTACGTGGTCTTGTCGAGGGGAGATCATTCAGATTATGGGAAGAATGTGGATGTTCTCATTTTACTTTAATGTTTGTGTTATGAGGCTCTGTGTAGGTGATATAATTCAGAGTATATGTATCAATGTGAATGTGCACATCTTGTTAATATTATGTGAAGAATGTGGATGTTCTCATTTTACTTTGATGTTTGCGTTATGAGGCTCTGTGTGAGTGATATAATTCAGACTATATGTATCAATGTGAATGTGCACATCTTGTTAATATTATGTGAAGAATGTGAATGTTCTCATTTTACTTTGATGTTTGATCAATGAGGCTCTGTGTGGGTGATATAATTCAGAGTATATGTATCAATGTGAATGTTTACATCTTGTTAATGTGAAGTTATTGAGGGTTGCTTGCATGTTGTGTACTGTCACCCTAATGTGGTGGTGTCATTTTGATATTGTAAAATGTTTTATGTTGTGTAAAGATGATGGTGATAGTTTTCATTATGGATTTAGCACTTGAACTGTACACATAGAGATCTAATTTTGCACAATGTGAATTTTCATATCGTTTTGGATTATTGTTGATTGTTGTATTGTTGTGTTTTTACAAGAGATGAATACCTTTATGATATTGGTGTGTACATATGGTTGCAGTGCAACTGCAATAAATGTTGCCCGCGCATTGTGTTATTCGCATTTCGTGGAGTGTTTGTGTGAAAAATGGGGTAAGTTGTTTGTTGGTTCTATTTCATTGTTCTGTCGGCTACCTGGAATTGATAGGTGTGATTTGGACAATGAGGAAGAATTTCAGAACATGTTATTGCTTGCTAAATCAATGGGAGTACAACATGTAGAAGTTGTCATTGAGTTGAAAAGTGATATTGGTCAGTCGAGTAGCTCTGGGTCGCTGCGTGTGGGGGGTGAGGAAGAAATTGATGCACTACAGAGATTTTGCCACCATAAGAAGAAGGTGTTGTTGTCAGCCCTTGGGCAAATGGTATTACGCATGCGGGATAACGGTTTGTTGGAGATGCGCAAGAATTTCGTGATGTTTTATGTAAGTATGCCATCCAATGTGGGTTTTAGTTTACGTATGTCAAAAACGAGACAATAAGGGTTACTGTTGTGTGTGTGATGCGCGAGGAGAAAGGCTGCTTATGGGCTATACATTGTAGAGCACAACGAGCAAATGATTTTTTCTACATCAAGAGGTTTAGTGATGTGCATAGTTGTGGTACGGATGTCCGAACATCGAAGAATCCGCGAATTAGTTATGATTTGGTGTCGAGTACCATATCTGAAATTGTGAAGGACAAGCCGTTGACTCGGCCGTGTGAGGTGGTGACTATTTTGAAGAGGGATTATGGGCTAGATGTGAGTTACCACGTGGTATGGTTGGGCGTGGAAAAAGCAAAGGCTGTTATTCATGGAGATCACTCATTATCATTTGACTAGTTGCGGTGGTATTCGGATGCTGTGATGCGTTACAATCCAGGAAGTTATGTCAATATTGACTATGATGCAAGTAGTCAACAATTTTGTCATTTATTTGTATCATTTGCTGCGTGTATGTCTGGGTTCAATTCTTGTCGGCCTTTATTATTCCTGGATGGAATATTCCTCAAAGGAAAGTACAAAGGTCAGCGTATTTTTTTTAGCTGTCTATTCATGTAAATATTCACATTGAGCGACATAGTGTGGACATATGACAGACGATTACATAGTGTGTTCACATTTACACTGGTGTCAATGTTTACATCAATACACATTGATGTGAACAACAACATAATATGACTGATTGAGAAAGTAACAGTAATGTGAAAATTCACATTAGTATACACTAATGTGAATGTGTACACCAGTGTCTACTAATGTGAGTTTTTCCATTAATGGACATAAATGTGAATGTTCACATCATTGATGTTTACAAACCCAAATCCAAAAACAATAATAGTAACAGGGCAATGTAGATATAAACATTCACATGACCTGTTTCCTTTATATTGTTTTCTATTCAGTTTGGAATATTATGAATAGTTGTTTAATGGTGTTATGTTGTAGATCTATTTCCTGTTGCATTTGCGATTGTTGATTCAGAGACCACAGCCAATTGGTCGTGGTTTTTGCACAAACTTGGGAAGGTTGTTAATGGTAAGTGCCAGATTACTTTTATTTCGGATCGTAATCTTGGTTTGCTAGAAGCTATGCCAAAGGTGTTCCCATCGGCTCACCACGGTTATTGCTTACAACACTTGAAGAGCAATTTAAGAGACCTAATGAAAGGAATTGATAATGGATTTAGGGATCACCTAGTTAGTAGTTAGGGTGACTGTGTTTACGAGCCAACTGTGGTAGGGTTCCATGAAATGCTTGCGAAATTAAAAGAGGAGGGTAAGCAACGAGCACATAATTTTTTCAAGGACTTGACACCTAAGCACTTGGCAAATTCATACTTCAGGTAATAGTAGTTTCCTAATGTATTCCATTTGTCAAGTTTAGAATGGTAGTGATGTGAATTTTCAGTTATGTTTTGTGGTAATGTGAAATTTCATATTCAATTTCGAAGAAATTAAATTCTGTATTATACAATGTTTGTGATGTTGTGCAGGGGCATGTGTTATGGGGAGATGACATCCAATGCGACGGAGTCATTTAATAATTGGATTAAAGAAGTACGCAATCTTCCTATCACTCAAATGGTGGACACAATTCGTACTCAGTTGATGCGGCAAATGTCTGCACGGCATGACCAAGCAATCAAATGGAATGAGCTTATTTGTTCTACATTCTAAACAATGCTTATGGATTCATTCAACGACAGCAGGTCTTGGCAAGTTAGCAAAGCCAATGAGGATGTGTTTGAAGTTCATTCGATACCATCTGTTACAGTTGATATTGTAAGACGTACATGTTCTTGCTTCAAATGGAAAATCAACGGATTCCCATGTGACCATGCTGTGATTGCTATTCAGAAGAGCCGCCACAATCTCAATGATTATGTGGAACATTACTTTCACGTAGAGACATATCGTGCAGCCTATTCAGGTGTCATATTCCCTATACCATCAGTGGAAAAACCGCCTTTTGATCCCACAGACTTGACTATATACCCACCAACTATGAAAAGACCACCCGAAAGGCCGAAAAAAAATAGAATCCCATCAAGGGGTGAGAAACTGAAGCAAATAAGGTGCGGGAGATGTGATAAGTTGGGAAGTCATAATCGGAAATTATGCAAGGAGCAGATATAGGATGTACATTTTTCATTTCAACATTGTGTTTTACATGGAATTCTTATATTGATTTTTGAAATAAGATTGTGTTGTGTTAGCAAACATTGTGTTGCAATAAGATTACGTTGTGTTGGCAAGCATAATAATGGTTTGGCAAACTTAGTATTTGATTTGTGTTTTTTCTTTTTCTTTTTCTTTTTGGGTACCAAACTGATATTTTGTTAAAATTTTAATGATGAATACATGATGTGGACATTCACACTTGCGTAAAAGAATCATATTATGTGAAAATTCGCACATGGATTTAACTTTTTTACAATTTTGTTGTCAATGTTGACATGAATATAAACTTGATGTGAACTTTCACATGCATAGAGATAGACATAGTGTGAACATTCGCAACTGTTATGAATAAGACCAAATGTGAATATTCACACGTGTATGTTATCCGTAATGATGTCATGTAGACAATGTATACATTCCTGTACAAAATATGTGTATTACAGAAAAATCAGGTTCAAAAAATCGCATAAATTATGCTCATCACAACACAGCAGTATGAATATCATAAGTGAATATGAATATTCACATCAGTGGTGCAACTGTGAACATTCACATTTGTAAAACATCAGTGCATATGAATATCATAAATGAATGTTCACATTTGGCAGAGAAGAATAACATTCACAACTATTATGAATAAGAACAAATGTGAATATTCACACATATGTATGTTATCCGTAATGATGTCATGTAAACATTCCTGCAAAAAATATGTGTACTATAGAACAATCGGGTTCAAACAATCACATAAATTATGCTCATCACAACACAACAGTATGAATATCATAAGTGAATATGAACATTTACATCAGTGGTGCAACTGTGAACATTCATATCTGCAAACCATTAGTGCATATGAATATCATAAATGAATGTTCACATTTGGCAGAAAAGAATAACATTCACAACTGTTATGAATAAGAACAAATGTGAATATTCACACATGTGTATGTGATCTGTAATGATGTCATGTACACAATGTGTACATTCCTGCACAAAATATGTGTATTATAGAACAATCGGGTTCAAACAATCGCACAATTTACACTCATCACAACACAGCAGTATGAATATCATAAGTGAATATGAACATTCACATCAGTGGTGCAACTGTGAACATTTACATCTGTAAACCATTAGTGCATATGAATATTATAAGTGAATGTTCACATTTGACAGAGAAGAATAACATTCACAACTGTTATGAATAAGAACGAATGTGAATATTCACACATGTGTATGTGATCCGTAATGATGTCATGTACACAATGTGTACATTCCTGCACAAAATATGTGTATTATAGAACAATCAGGTTCAAACAATCGCACAATTTACACTCATCACAACACAGCAGTATGAATATCATAGATGAATATGAACATTCACATCAGTGGTGCAACTGTGAATATTCATATCTATAAAACATAACAACACCAAACGTGGATCAAAATTCACAAGTGGCTTTTTCCCATTAATAGATGTTGTATCACTGTTTTACAATCAGTTATTGTGTCAAAATGTCAAAACAATTGATATTAACATTCATATCGAGTGTTGGTTAGTTTGTAGGTGGACACCCCTCACCTATAGGTTTTAATGACGCTCTAATTTCTTATGACTCAAAAAACTATGTACTAACAAGTCTCGTAGTCCACACCATTCAGAACTAGTGAGGCTGCCAACAATTTCTGCATGGTATATGTGCGTCCGCATGATGTGACATACTGCAGGTCCGCAGTCCACTCTGTAAATGCAAAATGGTTTTGATTAGCAGTTGACATGTATGTTTGCATAATGGTTATGGAGGATTTGTAAAAAATGTAGTGAAGCTTACGAGTCGTCGCCCTGTTGAGGACAGACATCAACTGATATGATTGGTTGTGACGGATATTGGCCTGCTAACTTAGTGTATAGCGGTGATGATTCACCAATAACGCGCACAACATTCTCGATGTACTTCCTCTGTGTAGGGAATTTCACATTAGGCACCAACAAACATATGTGTGTGTGCATTCATTTAACGCATGACAACAAGTCATATTTGTGTACAAAAAGAGCCATTTACAACTTCTTGTGCTTGGTTGATATGCGGGTCATGTATGCCTGTCCTTGGGCGCAATGAGTTGTAATGCCTTTACAAATTGTCTTTAGCATCATACACAACTATCGTCCAGTGGAAGTCATAGTGCAATAAGAATAGTAAGTATCTCTCTCCTTGGTAGTTTTTCACATGTGCGTCAATGTGCTTACTTCTTTTGCGATGATGGTACTCTCGTATCAGTTTTTGTACACATTGGACAAATAATTAATGGACTGTGAAGTTTCAAATTCACGCTAGAAAAAATAGAATGATAGATTTTACCAAACACATGCTCGTGAAGATGAATGACGCTTCACCTGAAGTTGGGTTCACCACATCTTGTTGTTCATGTAATAGTTTGGCATATGCATCTATGAGCTGCACAAACATAGGGTCGTATTATATTATTTGTGGTGGGTGAACAATGTGTGTCGGTGGCTGTGGGTGTGTGTGTGTATGTCTCTGTGCGTATATACATGAAGAGTGAATCATCTTCATAATGGCATACATTGCTGTGTATCGATTCCTCCTTGATAAGGTTCACAATGTCATCAAAATACACATGTGTAGACTTCGAGTCTCCTTTCCACACAAGAAGCTTGTGCATTTTAAACAAACCAATGTGAATATTAACATTGCACAATTTTGAACAAATCAAATAAATAAGCACAGTGGTGAATATTGACAATTATGGAATGTGAATGTTGACATTAGGTGTTTGTACAGTCACTTACTCATCGCCTCCACTCTTTTGTAAAGCCTGGACCTTTTGCTTGTCTTATTTGGACATCTTGCTCCACACTTTGAACTTGTTGGTCAAGGTTAATTTTTTTGGGTGCTTCGTTGGTGGGTGTTTGTCCACATCTTCAACCATTTCGACTGTATGGGGCTATTTTTGGCCAAGTAAGTCTGGGTACTAAAAGTCAAGCAAGTGATGTTCTTTTCGATCTTTCTCCTTTATACGCGTCACCCTAGAAGGTGGGCTGAGATTGTGTTGCATTGGGCCAGGGGGTTGCTTCTGTGCCTCAGCCTGTGTGACAATGTGGACTGACTGGTCATCGTAAAGGTCTTGAAGAATTGTTTTCTCGCATTCTAAGTTGATGACCAGCTGTGTTAAGTGCTTAATTTCTTCATCCTTCTGTTCCATGCACTTTTTTTATTTCGGTATTCATGTTAGGTGAGCTTGACTGGTTGAACAATTTATGTTCAAGATCAGCTATGACTCTTGCCCTCAACTCCCATGAGAATTAAAGGTGTTTGTACTTTGTTTCCCATTGCCTTATGATGCCCCAAGCCTTCCGATTTTCTTTGACAATCACATCAATGATATCAAGTTGGCTTGTGTTTTCTATGACAATAGCTCTCTCATCATGTGGGCTGCTAAATGGAATGTGAATGTCCTCATTACTGTTATTTAACTCAACTCCATCCCCAGAAAATTGGGAGTTGCTGCCATTGTGTTGTTCTTCCATGATGTCAGAGAGGTTGGGAGATGTGGTGGTTGGTTCATAAATTTCGGGCTCCACCTTCAATGTTGTACGCCTGAACTTTTGTAATTCTGTTGGAGTTGCAAAGAGTTCGTTGGCATTAACCTGAAATGAAAAGGTTATGTTACTTAACGTATATATTTGGGTGGTGTCATAATGTGAATATTTTGATCAATAGTTGAAGGCCATACCTCATTAAAACCAATATCAGCCACAGAGGTGGTTTTCATCTTCTTTTGTAAAGCAGTCAGATCTCACTTGACACAGCGAGGAATGGCATTGGGCTGGTGAGGTTGTAGGATGGTTGTGTGCTCACACAACTAATACTTCAACAAAACAACAAAGACATATGTTATTTAGCATTTGCATAGTAATGTCAACATATGTAACCATTAATAACAGTGGCACTGTTGTGAACATTCACAGTAGTATATCACAGGTGAATATGAATGTTCACATCAGTGATACAGATGTAAACATTTACATCTGTGAAACATAAGTGCATATGGACATTCACATCAGTGGTACAGATGTGAATGTTCACAGTTGGCTTAGATGAACAACAATGAAGGACATGTGAATGTTATTATTTAAGAACATGGGTACTTACCATCAATAACATGACACAGCCGGTGATTTTTGCTGGCTTTTTGTCGTTTTAGGAAATGGAGGATGTCAATGTTGTTCTAATTTGCTTAGCCCAATCATATTCTTGCATGGTTTCGAATGGGACCATATGTGTGTAGTAGCCCCATCCTATTGTCTCACCGCTTGTCGAGAAAAAAAGTTTTTTGCAAGCATACATGCAAACTAGCCGGATGACTTCTTTGTTGTCATCTTTCTTTTTGCCTTTCAATGCCTCGGTCAAAAGGGTGCGTATCCATTTTGAAGTCAACCAGGTGACATTTTTGCACCTTTTGTTTATAATGCCAGTATTTGGTTTTGCACCATATGATATGTCCATTGGCTTGGTGCCACAGTCCACACCAAAAATCAGCTTGATGCCGTTGTCGTGTATGTTCATTTTCTTCTCCCCAATGTAGAAGGCATCTTTTGAAGCTTTGTACATTTGTGGGACATTCACAACATCATCGTACTTCATGCATTTGTCAAGGTCGATGTCACTGTTTCTCAATGCATCTAACAAATGCCAAAAAGGTGTTTGTTGCAGGCAGCCAAGCTGTGCTTATGTGAATTTGGTGCTTTTCATTAATTTCACCAGTCCGGTCATGTTAGATCTATAGTTCACACGCCGTATGTCAACATTGCTGCTAGTATTTGCTTATAGGCTTTCTTCCTTGACATGGTACTCATCTATTTTTCTCTTTGAGGTTTTCTTTTGTGCAAGATCTGCAAAATGGAGTATTTAAAAAAATTAAGTCAAGGCTCATGTGATTAGCATAGTGGAACAGATGTGAACATTCACAGCATTGCCACTGATGTGAATATTCACAGTTGTGTGCATGGGTGTGAATGACCACAGTTTATGTATGGATGTAAATATCCACATCTGTACATACATGTGTATGTTGACTGTGTCAGCACAAACACAATGTACATATTGTGTGAGTGTGTAAAAATCAATGTATTTTTATACAACCATGAACAACATTCAAGAACATGTGGATGTTAACACAAACATATAAAAGGATATTGTGAACATTTACAGTCCTAATTTGTATGGCAATGCGCATTCTTACTACAATCATGCAATGCCAATCTTATAAAAACAATCTCAAAATTTAAATACAATTTGAAACATGGGATAACAAAAGTGATATATTTTCTCTAAAGACAGTGGTTAATATTCATAAAGTGCCTAATTAATTTACACATGTAATGAATGTTCACAATATAATTATGTATCACAACAACATCTAACATAAGGAATTTTAAATGTGAATGTTTGCTACGGTTAATAACAACAATTTGATAGGGGGGAAGGATAGTGTCAATATTTGCAAGGACTGTATTTCATGCCACTTTCATGTAAAATAATCAAGAATTGAAGGTTCAACTTATTGGATCACCATTAACAATCAACAATACCAACAAGGCAAACATTCACAAAAGGAGAAAAAAAAATCTACAATATTACAAAATAATGATTGGCCAAACATTTTCAATCTATGTGAATGTTCACAGCTTTGAACAATAACACCAATAATATCTGGAATAATTTGATTATCCAAACATTTTCAATCAATGTGAATGTTCACAGCTTTCAACAACAACAACAACAACAACAACAACAATAGAAACAATTTGGTTTGGCCAACATCTTTCCAAACCACTTGAATGTTCACAGTTGTGAACACAACATAATGGCAACTGTAATGTTTTTGATTGGAAAAATCAATATAATTAGGGATTAGTGGCTATTTTAGCCAAAAAGCCAAAAAGTTACTAAAAGTTGTCACATCACCTCTCTACTTTTCTGCACATCTTTTCGTAAAAAGTCAAAAAGTTACTAAAATAGTTTGTTCCCAAACGAGGCCTAAGGGGCTCAGATTAAAGGTTAGGGTATGAACAATATGGACTCCTATATATTGTATGAACAGAAACAGGGGATATTTGTGAAAGTTCACAATGTTGTTTGTTGAAAAAGAGATTTAGGATTTAAATACACGAATGAGTAGATTGCTTACGTTTTTTGCCCATTTCGATGGTTGTGTTGTTACAAATAGTTGTTGAAGGTGATTTTGACGAAGATAGACCTTATGGATGTTCAATAATGGTGATTCCACGATTTCAGCAACCGATGGTGTAGGGACGACGAAGAAGATGATGAGACAATGCGACGATGGAACAAAGACAATCTTCTGGGCGTTGAGGCGATATGGAATACGGCTTTGGATTTCTGGAATTGTAAAGATACTGTGCGTGATTTCTAACGCAAGAATAGAGGGAAAGAGAGACGGTTATTAGATTCAAAGAGAGATAGGAACGTGTTTGTTTGAGGGTTTTTTTGGTCTTTTGGTATGAAATGGACCTAATGGAATATTATAAAACACTATGGGTCTTATGGAATAACACTCTTAGATAATGGATTTACTGAAAAAGCACCCATTTTTTAAAAAGTAAATTTTGAAAATTTAAATCAAACAAGCTGAATACAAGCTATGTACATACATATGGATCCTCACACATGCACATTGCTTCAATATGCATCAATGGAATTTGTAACCGAAAGTCACAGCAATTCTTGGGACGTAGTATTACATATCCCCATATACATGTTCCTAATAAAAGTAACTGAAAATATTGTCACGATCTGCAATCATCTTATTTAACCTATACATAAAGGTATATATATATATTAAATAAAATCCTATTGATGTCTGAACCAATCTTATTTGTTTACATTAATGATTTGGTTTTTTTACTTTCCCTTTTTTTTTTTCATTTAATTCATATTTGATATTAAAATCACCATATAATCAATACAAAACTCTTAGAAAAAGTACTAACAAAAAAAACAAGTGAAATTTTTATTTTTATCTTTTGTCAACGAAAGTTAGTGAATTAGATGTAAAAATTTTGACTAATCAAACTGGTCTTTCGGTTCCGTGAAAAAACTTTGATCAAAAACACAACAAAATAAATAGTTTAAATCATATTAACAAACTCGAGATGAGTCGCAGCTTTACTATTAACAGAAATGTTAGGCACGATCATCTTAAGTTATACATTATTCATTCGGTTTATATACACATAGAGAGAGATATTTGGAGATACACATATAAATCGGGACGTAGAACACGTAAGTTTTCCAGTAACTAACCAGGAAAAGAAAGAGAGAGTCAAGAGATCTAACAAACTACAAGGCGACCATCTCGCATTTTTTTCTCATTCAACTCTGAACTTCATTGCACTCTCATCATCATCATCATCAACCCCATTACTCTCTCCTCCTAGGTTTTGATGAACTCTTCTTCTGTAACTCTTACATTTCTCTGTAAGATGTCTCTCTTTGTTTCTTTTTAATTTGTTGTAAAAAATTAAAATTTTCAATGTTAATTTAATTTGTTCACGATTTATATATATCTTTCATAACATATATATATGCATGAAAAAAACTGTGGGTATGATTGTGTAGTGTAGATCTGGTGAGTGTTATGTGGGTATGATTGTTATCCTTCATTTTATTTCATTCCATATTTTTGCAGTGATCTGGTGTCATGTGGATATGATTGCGATTTGAGCGTCATGGATTCAAATTACATAAATAGTTGGCTAATTTAACTGTCTCAAATCACACAATAATAATATTTATGTTTTTGGATCGTGATCTTCTTTGTTATATGGTTATAAGGGAGACCTCTATTACAATATCAATGATTGTGAAAGAGTCATGTCAACATATCTATATTTAAATTTAAAAACAATTAATGAATATTTTTTAAATTATTGATATTAAATTTCAATGAAATGTCGTAACATTATAAAACTTGCATCACAATCAGATAATGGCTTTAATCAAAATCCACATTTTTCATATGAAAAAAGTCTTAGTACATAGAATCCGATCACAATATGTGAAAAGATTGTGTTTAATTCTGTGATTAGATTATGTACATATAGAATATATTTTTGTTATACATTCTCAACTTTTGTATCATATTATCCTTTGTTTAAATCATCAAACTCTTTTTTCACACGATGTTGTGACAGTGATCAAGTGCATGAATTAGCACACAAAAGAGGAGGAAAGATGACAAGTGAAAAGCCATATGAACCTAAAAACATCCTAATAACAGGTGCAGCAGGCTTCATTGCATCCCATGTTACGAACCGTCTGATAAAAAACTACCCTCATTACAAGATTGTAGCACTAGACAAGCTTGACTATTGTTCCAGCCTCAAGAACCTCAACCCCTCTTACTCCTCCCCAAATTTCAAATTTGTAAAAGGCGATATCGGAAGTGCTGACCTAGTCAACTACCTCCTGGTCGCAGAGAACATCGACACCATAATGCACTTCGCTGCACAGACCCATGTCGACAATTCCTTTGGAAACTCTTTCGAATTCACTAACAACAACATTTACGGCACTCATGTGCTTCTAGAAGCTTGCAAGATCACCAATCAAATTTGTCGCTTCATCCACGTCAGCACTGACGAAGTTTATGGCGAAACTGACTTGGAGACCGACATTGGCAATCCTGAGGCGTCTCAACTCCTCCCCACTAACCCTTATTCGGCTACTAAAGCCGGGGCTGAAATGTTGGTAATGGCATACCATCGGTCCTATGGCCTGCCAACGATCACGACACGTGGCAACAATGTATATGGACCAAATCAATTTCCAGAAAAGCTAATACCCAAATTCATTCTTTTGGCAATGAAAGGGGAAAATCTGCCAATTCACGGCGATGGGTCGAATGTGAGAAGTTATTTGTATGCTGAGGATGTAGCCGAGGCATTCGATGTGGTGCTCCACAAAGGGCTTATTGGACACGTGTACAATATCGGCACCAAGAAGGAAAGGAGTGTGTCAGATGTCGCCAGAGACGTGTGTAAGCTTTTTGGATTGAATTCGGAGGAAGTCATAAAGTTAGTCCAAGACAGGCCTTTCAACGACCAGCGATACTTCTTGGATGATCAGAAGCTGAAGAGACTCGGGTGGGTGGAGAGGACTACATGGGAGCAAGGGCTAAAAATGACAATGGAATGGTACATTAGGAATCCTGATTGGTGGGGAGATGTGACTGCAGCACTTCACCCTCACCCTCGTGTTTCAATGATCGGTCTCCCCAACGACAACACTTGTTTCTTGAAGTACACCACGAGGGGCGACACGAATCGGGACTCTGGATTGAAGTTTTTAATATATGGGAGGACCGGTTGGATCGGAGGATTGTTGGGGAAACTTTGCAAGGAAGGTGGGATTGAATTTCAGTATGGGAGGGGGAGATTGGAAGATAGGAGTTCACTCATTGATGATATTAGGAGAGTAAGGCCTAGTCATGTGTTCAATGCAGCAGGGGTGACTGGGAGGCCTAATGTGGATTGGTGTGAAACACACAAAGTTGAAACAATTAGAGCCAATGTGGTGGGTACACTGACTTTGGCTGATGTTTGCAGAGAACAAGGCCTCATCATGTTGAATTTCGCAACCGGGTGCATATTCGAGTATGATGCAGGGCATCTGCAGGGGTCTGGTGTTGGATTTAAGGAGGAAGACAAGCCGAATTTCATAGGATCCTTCTACTCCAAGACCAAAGCTATGGTAAGAATTTCATATTTGTTTTTTCACCTCACATCTGTGCTAGTTTAGGTCTCATTGTTTGTAACAATTTCATGTTTGGTCTCATTGTTCACAGGGGGGCTTTTTGGCATTTTTTCCCCTAAAGTTTTTGTCACTTTTCCTTACCTTTCATAAATTTTTTCTTCTATGCCCTTACTGTTAGTTACAACTTACATGTTTGGTTAGTGTTAAATGAGCCAAATCCTCAAATATTGTTGAAAAATGTTAAAAATTCTACTAAAGTGAGATGTACCGTGTAGATGTAAAATAGGCCTCGTTTGGGGACTACATATTTTAGCCAAAAAGTCATTATAAGTTGTCACGTCTTTTCTTAAAAAATTAAGAAGTTACTAAAATATGTGAGTCACACCTAAAATGAATGTGATCTATTAATGTAGATTTCTCGATAATTTTTCTGAATATGTAACATTATTTGTATTTTGTTCAAATTCAACAAAACTCATCAATACAAAATCATGGATGATACATATGTGCAGGTGGAGGAACTACTGAAAGAATTTGAGAATGTATGCACACTAAGAGTCCGAATGCCAATCTCATCTGACCTTAGCAACCCAAGAAACTTTATCGCAAAGATTGCTCGTTACAGCAAAGTTGTGAACATTCCAAACAGCATGACAGTCCTAGATGAGCTCTTGCCCATCTCCATAGAAATGGCGAAGCGAAATTGCACCGGTATTTGGAACTTCACCAACCCAGGAGCGATTAGCCACAATGAGATCCTTGAGATGTACAGAGACTACATTGATCCTAAATTCAAATGGGTGAACTTTGATTTGGAAGAACAAGCAAAAGTGATTGTAGCACCAAGGAGTAACAATGAGATGGACAGTTCAAAGCTGAGGAAAGAGTTTCCTGAGTTGTTGCCAATCAAAGATTCAATCATCAAGTATGTCTTCAAACCAAACAAGAAAACTTGAATCAATCATGGTTTCTGAATTGAAATTTGATTTGATGACATTATTGTAGTGAGATTTCAATTGTAGTCCTCATAATATTTAATTGCTTTCGGTAAATGTTTTCTTGTTGTAACTTGTATGGATACTCTTTTTTTTTTTTTTTTTGCCATTTCATTTCATGCATTGCAACATATATATTCTCTCCTTGCAATTGTTCAGTATGGTTGCCTTTGTTGGGATGGTTCAAATTTGGTTGGGTCGAATTCTAACTAGTTGTTTCAAATTTTAATGGAATTAATTTGAAGTTCCAAGGAAGGAGGTTATTGGAGAATTGTGCACCTTTATTACTTTTTTTTGTACCTAAGTTATTTTATATTCATTGTATCTTGACCTTTCACTTATCATTGTTATGTCAATATAATGGGGTGCTTTTAATAATTGATTTAGCTCATAGGAATGGTTGAATACATGGTTGTTTGAGAGCAAAAATAAGTGGTGTGTTTAATCTTACAATATGAACGATTTAGATAATTAAAATGTATTCGAGAAATGTCTTCACGGACTCACAACACAACACCCTCCCCACCCCAGTGTAAGGTGCAATTGTGAAGTTAAAAATTTGGGTAAGAAAGCGTGTGTAGACCATAGTACGAGCATAAACCATAGTCTAATCCAAGCCACAATGAGAGCACAGTGATAAAGGTTTTTTTCTTCACAAATCTAACTCCATTTTATTGACCAAAATACTAAAAATCATCCGGGTATAAAACTTGATGTACTTAAATGTTATCGGTCCAACTATTCAATACAAAGTTATTCTCTTTGGCGATGAGTAATATCTTGCAAATGTTCCTTTGAGTATCTCTGTCAATTTTCACAATATTTTTTACACATTTTGAACCTAATTGTTCAAATCTAAGTATGGCTTTGTTTGGCATAAAAAGTCTGGGCTAAAATAGTCACAAAAACAAAATAAGTTAAAAAGTCAATAAGATAAAACATCACATTCAAACCATAATCATTTCATTTTTTCTCTCACAAAAGTTAAAAAAGTTAAAAAGTCTATTCTAAACGAGACTTTTTAATTCCAGGCTAAAAAAAAGCAAAAAGTCAACCCACATCTTAAACGAAAGCTATGTGAATCAATTAGATTTGACATATACAAATTAAAATATGTTAGAAACCTCCAAAATATTTATTAAATTTTTTTATCAAATGTATCATATGAGTGAAATTTACATAAAATCACACCTATATAAAATATTTGATAAATTTTTTATGATCTCTACCATATAAGAGCATCTCCAATGATTGTTGCTATAATACTATTGATATTGCTATAATACCATTGCTATTGCTATAAATTGGCAATGAATAGTAGTAATTTGCCAAATTATAGCAATGGTACTCCAATGGTACACATGTTATTTTAGCAAATCTCAACCAACTTTCCCTTCAAATTTGTAGGTGTTGTTTGGATATAGGTTTTTTTAGTATTTTTTTGTTTATTTTTTGTCTTTTGTAACCTTTTTTTTATCTATTTGTAAAAAAAATTATATATTTATATTATACCTGACTAGACAAATATAAAAAATGAAAAAGAAATTGAAAATTTGAAAAAATAAATTTAATACTCAAAATTACATTGAAACATAAAAATGACATTGCAAATAAAGACTAAAAATTACATTAAAAATAGAGTAATGCTAGGAATTCCAAATAATCTATCAAATTTTCTACCAAACCTATGTTATTGTGTGGATCACACACCCATGTGAGAGGCTTGATAGAAAATTTAGTATATTATTTGGGGTCCATAGCATTTTCCTTAAAAATAAATGACATTGTAATTCGGCTGTCTCTCTACCCTCACCGTTGGATCTTTATATAATCCAACGGCTAAGATCAACTTCCAGAGTCTCTCTCTCTCTCTCTCTCTCTCTCTCTCACATACATCCCAATTCGGCTGTCTCTCTATGTAATCTCTCTATCTCCCTCACTCTCACCGTCTTTCTCTCATCTCTAATCCCTCTTTTGATGAATCTTCATCATCTCCAACCCTCTTTCTCTTCATCCCTTATACCTTTCTCTCACTTTTTTCTATCCTCATCACCGATCACTGATAATCGGTCGCCTCCCTCTTTATATATATATATATCCCTATTGACTCCGGAATGTTCAGATCAATGAAGATCATAGAGAGAGAGAGAGAGAGAGAAATCGATGATCATCTTCTCTGTGTTCAGATCAGTGAAATCAGAGAAATCAATGATCATCTGTGTTTGTCGCCGGCTCATTTCTTGATTTTGACAACTGCAATCGCAGGGGTAAATGCTGCCTCTACTCTCACCGTCGATGATTTACACTTCCCTCCCGATCTTGGCTCTATCCAGGATCGCGATGACGAGGCACTTCTCGATGAGTCTCTTCTCTTTTTCAACCATTCTTGTGAACTTCAAATTGGATCATCTAGGTCTTTGTGGGTTTGAGATTTGTTGAGATTACTTCAATTTGTTGCTTGGATTCCTTGGATTTGTTGAGAATAATTGGAAATTTGTTTGAGATTGCTTCAAAATTATTTGAAATTACTCAAATCTATTTGTTGTTGTTGCTGCTGCTGCTGCTTGAATGTTGTTGTCCAAATATATATATGTATATATAAAATATAACAAAAAATTGTTGATCTTTTTTTTGTTTTTCCGAGTTTTTTCTAGAAAATGATAAGAAAGGAAGGGAGAGAAGGACGGAAGGAGAAAATGAAGGAAATCAGTTGGTTTTGGGTGAGTTGGCAGCTTTGGCATTTGCCAAAGTTTGTGTCAAACTTGGCACATGCTTTGGCATTTGCAAATTTTGACAGCTGCTATATCTCACCATTTGAGAATCCCTTTTTCCTCAAAGCTGCTATATTATAGCTTTGACAGCTCCAATGGAAAACCATTAGAGATGCTCGATGAACAATATTTTTGGACAATATTGTTGTGTTGACACTTTTAGCTATAGGTAAAACTTGTGCCTAATTTGACATAATATATAGCAAAGCTATATTTTGGTAGAGTTTTAACATACCATTGGGGTTGCATTTTTTTGAAACTATAGCTATATTTTAGCTTTAGCAGCTCATATACTGAATGTTGCTCTTATCATCATCATTGTCATTGTATTAAATTAATTGAATGAATTTCCATTACTCATGTCTGATACTAATAGATTAATGAAACATTATATTATAAAGAAATTATAATACAAAAATATAATCATCATAACATTATTGAAAATCTTATTTAGCAAAATGTCAACACAATGCCAAATTTCATGTGAAATGAAAGTTATATAAGAAGAAAAAAAAAAACCGAACACAAAAATCAATCTCAAAATTGAAAATAAATTTTCAATGAGATGGATTCTATTTATTTATTTATTTTCAGTTCTATGATTATTTTCTATGCAAGTAAACCATTGGTCACATAGATAGGTTGGAAGCAATACTGAAGCCTATGCCAGCGACCGACACGGCCATCTCCAAAGCTTTTAAAGCAGCCCTCCTTTTGCTCCGACGTTCATCTTTCTGCTAAAAAAAAAGAGGGGTAAGTTATTTTAGTATTTTCTACATTTTGTTATTTGTATCATTTAAATTCTTATAATTTTAATTGGTTCAGTTTTAATCTTTAATTTTAGATTTTAGATTTTAGTTCAATTGTTACGGAGTAGATTGAGATTAACTCATTGAATTGAATAAATTTTATATTTTGCGTATAAAAGTATAACACATGTTGCTTGTGTGTATATTTTTTTTTTAAAATGCTAATAGTTTTAATCAATTTGACCAAATTTAGATAAAGTCATAAATCAAGTATCAAAAACAAACTAATTTAAATTATAAGGACCAAAATGATACAGAGACTAAAATATGGAATTATTGACATAATTTTCCTAAACATGAGTGTCAATAATTTCACCACGGAAATTTTTTTTGTTGAATGAAAGAATAGATTATATTTTTCACGTCTTAATCTATTTTAATTTTGGCCCTTAAATTTTAATTCGTAACATTTTTATCAACATGGTCCATTTAGTTACTGTTGCCCACAGGGAATCAAGATTATAACATTGGGTGGGTGGGTGGGTGGTGGGTCCAAAAGTAACACATTAGACAAGCCTAAAGAATTGGGTTAAGTTCTATTTAAATGATTAAAATTAACAAATCACTAATAAAACTAAGTAAATAAATAATTGCAACATTATTCTAAAATTTTAAATTTTAATGATTCATCACTAAAAAAAATGTAAATGATAATGAATTAAATATCACACTGCATATGTAAAATTTTGAAATTGTCTTGTACTAATGGATGAAATAGAAAGATATTTTATTTTAGAAAAAAAAGAGCAAAACTATAATACACAATGTAAAAAGTACATATCCTATGTCCTTTAAAAAATATACCATAATAATTAATAAATTTTCTCATGATAATATTCATAGCATAAGCATAACAGCTTGTTGGGAAATGTTATAATATGCACTTGCACATTCTGCACATTGTAAGAAAAGCTACAATTTTTGTGATAAAAGTTCCGATTTTCGTGATGAACGTTATGAATGGTAAAATTATAATATGTACCTAAAAGTTATGTATAACTAAAATTATATTTTTTATGATAAAAATTATACATTTTTTGATGATAAAAATTATGTTTTTGCATAAGGTGCATATCATATGCACTCAAAAAATATGCACATCGCTTTTTCCTAGTTCATTACATAACTATAATAATCTGTAACTAAGATTTTTTTTGTGGTGCATCTTTTGGTAACATAATTACAATGATTTATACCTAACACCAGGGGTAGAACTATGAATTTTATCTAGGAGGGGCCAACATATATGTATAAAAAATATTGAATTAGCTTTGGTACAACATTAATTGAATATAATTTCTTACAAAAGAAGTAATTCACGAGAAAATTAAATAAATCTAAAAAATAAGTTTTGAACTCTTTGATCTCAATAAACAATCGGTTAAACCACGGTTTTAAGTTATTTTATTGATTGATATAATAGTAAATAAAAAGTAAAAACTACTTAAGACTCCTAAAATATGACCCTTAAATTTACACTCAGTGTTGAATGTTACGTGTTTGTTGATTTGTTTAGATGTCGATCAACTAAGACCTAACCCTTTTGTCATGTTATTGTGAATAAATTTAAGGGCGAAATTTTATTTAGATTCTCTAACATTACTCATAAAAAAGTAGACATACCATTTGAATTTTAAAATTTAAAAAATAAGTGACATATATATTTTGTATTAATAAAATCGACTCGATGAAATTGATACTATTATTTAAAATGTGATATAATTAAGTGATCATTCCATTAGATATTGTAAAATACTAATGAAATAAAAAATTAGTAAAATAATTCTTATAAAATTAAAAAATCATCCTATTATACATTTTATAAATACTCATAAATATAAAATTATTAATAAATTGTGAAAAATCAAGCCCCAACCTAACACTACAAAAACTCGTAAGGATCTTACAAAATATAATATATTAAGTAAAAATAAAGAACTCACTATCTTTGATATCGGAACAATTGCTAACGATGTGGAAGTATTTGGCTCGGATTTGCTAGGCTTCAACAACTGCATTCATGGTATAGAGAGTTAGTATATAATATTTTAATTTATGAATTTGAAGTAAAATGATTTGATAAAGTAGTTTAAATTTTAGGATAAATAACACTTTCACTTATACAATTTGATTCAAATTTTACTTAGATTCTTATTATTTTAATTTGATGGTGAAAAAGCCTAAAAACACAGAAAATATACCAAAATTTTTGTTTAGAATGCGAGATCTACGGTGCATATTGAAGGCGTTTGTTGTGGACCAATTCATGAGTCATTCTTGACCTTGAGTGTCAATTCTAAGCATTTTTTGGTTTTATTTTCTAGGTCTATAGATCATTGTTTGATGGTAAGAAAAAATGATCAAATTAAAATTAGACTTAAAATTTTTAGGGTTAAAATTGTTCGATTTGAAACAATAGAAATAAGAATAATGAATTTTAAAATTTTATCATGATGAATTTAAAATAATAAATAATAAAAATAATTATTTCAAATTATTAAGCAAATTTAACGGCCAAAAATGCATCGGATGGTACTATAAAAATGACGAAGGACCAACTCCACCCTATCGTCGGTGTCAATTGACCACTGACAAAGAATTATAATTTGTTATTTTAGGAAGAAAAAAATAATTGTGGTATTGAACCCTAAGAAAATCTAGGACATTTTCGTTTACTTTATTTTTCATATTTAAAAAGACAAAATAAAAAAAAAATTTGAAAAAACTCATAATTTGCACATTGTTTTCATTCTTTCTTGCAAAATAATTTTTGAAAACCTAAAAACAGCATTTTTATATTTTCTATACAGTAGGTTAGCTTTCAAAAAAAAAAATTATACAAAAACTTTCAAAAATAGTTTGTCAATTTTTATTTTTATTTTTATTTTTATTTATTTTTTTTGTGTTTTCCGAAATTTCAAATATATATATACATAATAAACAACTCATCACTAAATTTGTTTTTTTTTTTTTTTATAACAAAAATTTATAAATTCGCCACTGCATATTTAGAACAAAAATTGTATGCCAGAATATAAAAAAAATAAAAATAAAAAATTCTTGATTCAAGAAGTGATTGTTTTAACACCATTTTGCGTGCACATAAATCCCGATTTTCATGGCAAAATCAAATTTTATGCACTTTTTATTTAGACTTAGATTCTCTCCAATCTAAATTATTGACTGAAATATGTTGTTCAGATCCATAGAGTCCATCATGGATTTCGTTTCAATAATTCAAATATTCTATTTTATCGAGTCCTTCTTATATATCATTTAAAAAAAGAAGATTAATCCGATTAATTGAAACTTAATCAATTTATCGCATTTAATTTTTAAAAAATTATTTTTTTGTGTGTAAAAATAATATACACGAAGAATTTAACAAAATGAATGATTTGATCAAACAGACCGTAGTTAGTGGTCTTAAATGGGCCCTAATAGTATCCCGTGGTTGAGATCATACACTAGAGGATTATACCTGATTCTTCTGAGCATCTCCACCAGGCAATCCATTGTGTCTGATGGATTCAAGCAAAGCATAATTGTCCAAGAAATCAAAATACATGTGAACATACTTTTCACGGCTAAAACAGGTAGGGTGAAGACAGAAGCTCTTGGGGTCACAGCTAAACATTTGACACAAGTGAAATACATTCCTACAATCAACTTTCTACAACAACCACACAGTGGCCTCCCACTCTGTATTATGTAGTAGACCGTCTTGACATCGTCGAAATCAAGCTCTCCGTTTTTGTTCTTGTTGATTTCTTCGAAGAAGGCAGGATTGTTCATGGCTTCATACCCTTGTTCTCCCATAAATCCTGCAAACTCGATTAAACTTACTTTTCCATCTCTGTTACTAGCATATCACCCGTGCTATGCACGAGATTAAATTTAAATAAAAAAAAAACCGTTCATAGTTATGTTAAACATATTTTTAAATTGTTAGCATAAAATATATGTAATTTTAAAAGAAAATATTGACATTGCATAATTAAAGTAATAAAAATAAGAATTTATTACATTTGTTTGAAATTTACTGAATAAGTAAAACAAAAAATAACTAAAATCTAAATTGTTGTGGGCCTTCCATCAGCATTCCTGCATTGTCAACATGATAGTTAGTATCATAATTAATGAACAATACATATATTATGTATTTATAAAATGTTATAAAGTAAAAAAGTTATACTTAAAAATAAAATCAAAAAAACCATTGAACTAATTTTTGATTAACTAAAAATTAGTTAATCACATTTTTTTTAAACTATTAAACTAATTACAATCACATTAAAAAAAGAATCATTCAACTAATTACAATCACATTTTTATTTTTGTGAGAGTTTATATTTATCTAACTTTAATCATATTAAAAAATTAAAAATAAAATTAAAATAGTAAATAAAAAGATTAAATAACATTAAAAATTAGTTAATCACATTTTTTTAACTATTAAACTAACTACAATCACATTAAATAAAAGAATCATTCAACTAATTATAATCACATTTTTCTTTTTGTGAGAGTTTATATTTATCTAACTTTAATGATATTAAAAAATTATTTATCTAACTTTAATCATATTAAAAAATTAAATAAAAAAATTGAAAATAAAATTGAACTAATCATATTAAAAAAATTGAAAATAAAATTAATCATATTAAACTTTAATCATATTAAAAATTAAAATAACTACAATCACATTAAAAATTGAAAATAAAATTAAAAATTGAACTAATCATATTATATTTATCTAACTTTAATCATATTAAAAAATTGAAAATAAAATTAAAATAGTAAATAAAAAGATTAAAAATTAAAATAACTACAATCACATTAAAAATTGAAAATAAAATTAAAAATTGAACTAATCATATTATATTTATCTAACTTTAATCATATTAAAAAATTGAAAATAAAATTAAAATAGTAAATAAAAAGATTAAATAACATTAAAAATTAGTTAATCACATTTTTTTAACTATTAAACTAACTACAATCACATTAAAAAAAAGAATCATTCAACTAATTATAATCACATTTTTCTTTTTGTGAGAGTTTATATTTATCTAACTTTAATGATATTAAAACATTATTTATCTAACTTTAATCATATTAAAAAATTAAATAAAAAGATTAAATAACATTAAAAATTAGTTAATCACATTTTTTTAACTACTAAACTAACTACAATCACATTAAAAAAAAGAATCATTCAACTAATTATAATAACATTTTTCTTTTTGTGAGAGCTTATATTTATCCAACTTTAATCATATTAAAAAATTAAAAATAAAATTAAAATAATAAATAAAAAGATTCAAAAATAAAATCAAAAAAACTATTGAACAATATTAAAACAGTAAACAAAAGAAAAAGTTAAGAAGGAGAAATTATAATCACATTTTTCTTTTTGTGAGGGTTTATAAAAAGATTAAATAACATTAAAAGTTAAGGAGAAAACAAAAATAGCACTTACTGTTTGCATACGTAGTCACTGAAGTTGAAAGTGTAGAAGTGAGAACTAAAGAAGGAGAAAGCAAAAAGAAAAATCACTGTTAATATTAAAACAGTAAACAAAAGAAAAAGTTAAGAAGGAAAAAACAAAAATAACACTTACTGTTTGCATACGTAATCACTGAAGTTGAAAGTATGAAAGTGAGAACTCAAGAAGGAGAAAGCAAAAAGGAAAATCACTGTTTATAATGGGTATGTGAAAAGTTAAGAAAAATATGTGTATTGGAGAAGTTATAAAGGTTTGAAAGAATTTAATAAGTGTTTATTTTTTTTTTTCAAAAAACAAAACAAAAAAATTAAGAGGGAAAAAAATTAAGAGCCATTTACACAATAGTTATATGGGTTTCTTGGGGATGCAAAAAAAATTATATCTATTTCTAACCCATAAATTTTTGTGGAGTTCCAATATAATATTGGGGTTGCTTGGTGATTGGTTCAAATATTATAATTACACTGTTGATAAATGGAGGAGATAGAGGGCGGGAAAATAAAACAACAAATTAAATGAGAGAGAGAGAGAGAGAGAGAGATAGAGGCTATGACTCTTAATTTACACGCCACCACTTTTGCTTCCCCAAGAGACCCATGTAATCATGGTGTCAACGGCTCTTAATTTTTTTTTTCTCTTAATTTTTTTATTTTGTTTTTTGAAAGAAAAAAAAAAACACTTATTAAATTCTTTCAATATAATTTTTTTCTCTCTTAATTTTTTTGTTTTTTTTTTGGAATGTAATCATGGTGTCAATGGCTCTTAATTTTTTTATCTCTTAATTTTTTTGTTTTGTTTTTTGAAAAAAAAAAAACACTTATTAAATTCTTTCAATATAATTTTTTTCTCTCTTAATTTTTTTGTTTTTTTTTTTTGAAAAAAAAAAACACTTATTAAATTCTTTTAATATAATATTGGTATTGCTTGGTGATTGGTTTATTGTTTTATAATTACACTATTGATAAATGAAGGAGATAGAGGGTGGGGAAATAAAACAATAAATGAAATGTGAGAGAGAGAAACTATGGCTCTTAATTTACACGCCACCACTTTTGCTTCCCCAAGAGACCCATGTAATCATGGTGTCAATGTAATTATTATAATCTTTGAACCAATCACCAAGTCAATTTTTAAAAATAAAAAATAAAAAATCCAGAAATTAGGATTGACATATTAGACCTTCCACAGGCCTTGGAGGTTAAAACACTCTTTTGTTTAATATATAGTATAGATTGTCCATTTTCTTGAAAAACTCTTTCGCCAAATTCCTAGTCTTTTTGGGCATGGCCTTGTAGTAGATTTCTGCAGTCTCTCGTATCTCCTCCATGGACTGATCCAGTATCTCCTCTATGAAATGATTTTTATTTTATATGTAGAGTATTGTGTAAGAAATAAAAAACAATTAAATATATGAAAAAAGCGACAACAGCTAGTTTTTTATATATTCTGAAAGAGAAGTGCTACATCCCCCTAATTTGGGGAGCCTTAATCCCCCGAATTTTCAAGCCAAGGCAAAAAAAAAAAAAAAAAAATTTCCAAAACGACGTCATTTTGGGGATTAGAGGGATTAGGGGGGCTTTTTTAGGGCTCCAAATCATTTTCCATTCTGAAAATGGCTAATTAAGCTGATCATGTAATTAATTATTTTTCTAAAAGCCACACTAATTAATTTTTTATATATTCTGAAAACGGTAATATATTCTGAAAACCGCCCATATCATTTAAAGAAATGGATATCCCAATGCAAAGTAGTACACCATAGCATTTAATGAAATGAATTTCCTACTGCAAAATAGTACACCAAAAATTACGGAATTAATGAAATGGATTCCCCACAGCAAATTCTTGCACCCATCACAGCACCCTCGGGGAGTGGCTCGTGTCCGGTTCGAGATTGGATTGGACTGGATTGTACTATTGAGCTTGTAGGAGTCTATTACGGATGTCGTTTTGATAATTTACACCGTGCAATATATAGAATTCGTTAAGTATTATATATTTATAAAAAATTATTTTGATCGGATATCGATAGCTATGTGATCAAAGCAGTTTTGTATAAAAAAACAGACGGTGAAAAAATTAACGGTTGACAAAAAAACTATTTTGATCACATAGCTATCGATATCCGATCAACGTGATTTTTTATAGGTATATAGTGCTCGACGAATTCTATACATTGAACGGTTTGGATTATTAAAACAGGACCCGTGATGAGTCCCTACGGATTTAATAATACTGTCCAATCCAATCTCAAATTAGACACAAGCCGATCCCTACCCCTCGTGCTTTAATTATGTAGTACAACATTGTGCAATCATCGACATTAAATGGACAGATTACCTTTCAATGGTGGCTTTGTAGAATTATTACTATTTAATGAAAATATTTATGATTTTAATTATTAATATATGTGAGGAAATGTTTTAGACCTACGTAAAATTTTTACAATTATACTCACAATGATATCTGTAAATCTAAAAGTATGAATCTCTAATATTGCTCTATTTATAATGTTTTGTAATTAGTTTTTTTGACATTTATTGTACTGTTATTTTTCCAAATTAAGGGGTTGTGTGGGGTGTCCTAAATAAGTGCACTTTTTGTCTTTTTAGACTAAAAAGTTGAGGAAAAAAATATAGATGTTTGGGTTAACTTTTTGACTTTTTATGGAAAAATATGTATTAAAAATTGTATAAAGAAGTGTGTAGGAGAAGATTGGAGAGGTGTGGGCCACAGCCGTACAATCTACACAAGTGAAATGGGAGTAAGAAATTATTAGCTACTTTTCGGGCATTGCACTGGACGGTTTTGTTCGGCCCGTGGGGGTCATCACGGGTCCCATTTTGATAATCTGAACCATCCAATGTGTAGAACTCGTTGAATACTATATGTCTATAAAAAATCACGTTGATTGGATATCGATAGCTATCTGATCATATTTGTTTTTTTTCAATCGTTAATTATAGCACCATCCATTTGTTGTACATAACTGATTTGATCATGCAATTATCGATATCCGATCAATGTGATTTTTTACAGACATATAGTACTCGACGAGTTGTACACATTCAACGATTCAGATTATCAAAATGGGACCCGTGATGACCCCCACGAACCGAACAGCAACCATCTAAAATTATACCAATCATTTCATTTTTGTCAACAAACGCAGCACAGCAGCTGCCCAAAACTCAAACCAAAGTTGTACTTTTGTTTAGAAAATTTTTTTTTTAATTTTTTTTTGTTTTTAGTGATTAGTAATAACTTTTTAACTTTTTGAGTAACTTTTTGACTATTTATCTTTTTTAGGCTTTGCCAAACCATAAATTTCATTTACAGAACTTTTTCATGGCAACTTTTTGCCAAAGGTTTTTGTGATAAAAACATGTTCGAGGAAATTATTTGATGAGAAGATAAATTATTTTTTGAAGGTTTTTTTTTTTTTTTTCAATTCTATTCCCAGAAGATAAATTATTTTTTGAAGGTTTTTTTTTTTTCAATTTTATTCCCACTGTTAGATTACCACCACCCGTTTGCTGGTAAAGTAGAAAGTTTGCTGACAGTAACAAGTAGTAGCTGATAACGGCAATAGTGATAATGATATGGACAAATAGGTATATATAAACAAATACTAAAATGACGAGTAAACATATAGTTGACATGAATAAATAGATGAACAGTAGACATATAAATAAATAAATAAATAAATAAGAATAAGGGGTACTTACCAATTAGTCCTATTCACTAGACTTATTTACCTACAGGTCCTAACTAATAAATTTAACACTATAAAAATAAGAGAGTGATAAATTTATCACTAAAAATTTATTCATAAAAACAAAGAGACTGATAAATTTATCACTATAAATTTATTCATAAAAAAAAGACTGATAAATTTATCTTTATCACTTAATAAATTTATCAAATAGGACTTAATGGGTATTAAGTCTCCAAAGTATGACCTATTGGGTAATAAGTCTCCAAAATAGGACCTATTGGTAGTTTATCCTAAGAATAAATTGATCTTTTTAACTATAATTGTCTTTTAACCCTAAAAGAATAAAACTTGAGCCTATTGATCCAAAAATTATAAAATATACCTCTAGCCTAAATATCCTATAGAAAAATGTTTTGTGGCCCTAAAAACTGTGGCCCTAATGGCCCTAATTTCCTTTTTGGGTAAGTTTGTTTTTTTTTTCTTTTTTTTTTTTTACCTGATATGGAAATTAGGGCCATTAGGGCCACAGTTTTTTGAGCTACCAACCAAAGCTCATATTCTATAATAAATTACACCAAAGGCCATATACATTTTGCCCATGAATATTTTGACCGGTATGTTCTTTAGATTCTTTAGATTAAATTAAGGCCTCGCATTTAATTTTAAAAAATTGACAAAGGGAGCTCACTATTTTTCTTTTTAATAAATGGGTATCCACCATTAAAGGGTGGAAGGTGAAACCAATATTGCCCTTTTCAAGGTGGACTAAACTTCGTCCCTGTGCCACAGGTAGCAATTGATAGTGGAGTTGGTTATTATACTCAGGTCCGTTTGTTTTGACCCGAAATATTTTTGTTAAAAATATTTTATTCATTTTTTATTATTTGATTGGGCAAAAAATAAGAAAAATATTTTTTGCATCATTTTTTCAAAAATGACTTTCTTTTAAAATTTTCGCAAGTTAATTTTTACAAAGTTGATTCTCACTCACTATGTTTTCAACCCTTTGTCTTTTCAAATAAATATCTTAGCTTTGTAAAAAGTCATAATAAGTAATAAAATATTTTTGTTTCAATCAATTTACAAGAAAAATATTTTTGTGTATCAAATATTTTACGTCGAAACAAACGGTGCCTCAATGAAAAATGGTTTGTAGACATTTTATGTGGATTTATATTGAATTTAATGACTAAATTTTATTTTTTATTTCGGTTTTACTTAACATAAATAAACAAATTATTTAGATTAAAAAAATTAAAAGATTGGAGTTTAAATTAACAAATCTAAAAACTCATGACTTATTTTGTTTCTTTGAGAAAATAAGATCAAATTAATTTTGTAATTTAAATAACAAAAATAATTGAGGCTCTAAAAATAAATTTGATGACAGAATATGAAAGAAAAAATAAAGGATAAAAATTGAATAACGAGACCGGAGATGATAATTGAATCAAAATAAGAAATAATATACATTTTAGAGATAAATGTAAAATAATTATTAGCCTTGTTTTGTTTGTATTTGTGAAACAATTTTTAAAGATAATTTTTTGGAAAAAGTTTATAAAATTTAAAATTTTGTTTGGTTGTATGTTTTGAAAATAATTTTTGAGTTTTTCAGTTTGGAAGGATTTAATTTTTTTTTCTAGTTGAATAGATGTGTGTAAGAGAAAAAATGATGAATTGATGTGTAATAGAGAGAAAACTGATTTTAAAAAGAAAAAAAAAATTCAAACATTTTCAACCAAGCAAAATATTGATTTTTTTTTCCCCCTCAAAAATTGTCTCTTAATAGACAAATCAAACAAAGCCATTATTTTTTAAAGACTAAAAATAAATGACACAGAGATTAATTTGACTCGTCTATAAGAGTAATGTTATTCAAATTCAAAAATTAGATTTATTTTTCAAGTTAAATGATCTCTCTCTCTCTCTCTCTCTCTCTCTCTCTCTCTCTCTCATGTATTGTTTAATTATCAAATAATTATCTCACTTATACATAATTAAGTTTAAAAAGTGAATTTGAATATTATTTTTCTTAAATTATAACCATAATCACATGTAATTAAATCAATCAATCACACACAGTGGCGAAGGCAGCAAGGGACGAGGGGGGTCACGTGCCCCCCCGGAATTTTTTTTTTTTTTTTGCAAATATAAAGAAAGAGGGTGATTATTGATTTAATAGTTAAGACTTGGCCTAATAACCTTAAAGTTATGTGTTCAAGTGTTGGGACCACCACTTTGTGTATTATGTCAAAGGTTAGATGTGTATTCAATTTTTCTCCTTCCGAACACACATTAATGTGTACTAATTGGGCGTTGTTGTTGTTGTTGTTGTTGTTTTATTGCAAATACAAAGAAAATATTTTAAATAAAAAAAATTACAAAAATATTATTAGAGTGAAATGTCAATGATATTTTAAAAATTATGAGAACGATAATGGTTGTTTTGAATGAAAATGAAGAGACTATTATAAACCATATCATTTATGAAAAATTTTGAATGTAACGGTGATGTCATTATTATTGACATGCAAGTATAAGTAATCTCACTATAAAGATATGAAATTTATTGGATTGTTAGTTACACCTGACATATGATGTGAGGTTCACTTTCTATGTGTTTATTTACTATTAGTTGATGATATCACATACTAATGATGACATGGTATTACCATTATATTGAATTTTTAATCAAATTTTGTATAAATTTTTTTTTATCATATATAATTTATTTTAAGACATATTCATATTTTTTTATATTGTCCATGATACACTAGTTATAAATAACATTATTTTTTTTGATGTTCCTCGAAATCAATCGTAAAAACTTGCGTTAAATATTTTTGTAAAATTTTTCAATAATATAATTAATAAGTGCTCCCCTAATTTGATTTTCTGAGTCCGCCACTGATCACACACATATAGGAAAAAAGAAAAAGAAAAAAAGATTGGGCTCCCTGCAGTCCATAATCTTGGACTGGACAGATTTCGTTTTGATGATCTGAATCGTTCGTTTTATTGGACCCTTCATATATATCACTCATATAAAAAAATTATGTTAATCTAATAATCATTATTTGTTCAATTTATTGCATTTATCTTCCACAAAAACTTACAATTCATGTTTTTTTGTTTTTTTTTTTTTTTGACACTTGCTACTTTTCTCCTTACGAAATGGGTACCGTTTGAAGGAGAGTGAAGTTAGGTTTCCTCTCCGTTATTTCCTTAGGAAATGGGTATCCACCATTAATGGAGAGTGAATGGTCGCTACCGGCTTATTAATATATGTTTAAAAGTATATTATTATTTTATTATTTTTAATTATTAATATACTTTTATTATATTAATTTCCTTTTGTTTATTTTTGGTCGTTTTTTTAATGGTCTAATTTATTTATTTTTTTTCTTTCTAGGAAACTCAACAATTAAAGTGATGATGGATCAATAAAAATAAGTAAGGCCCATTTATTACATTTCATGGATAGGCCCAAAATTCTTTTTGAACCTAAAGACAATTAAATTACATTGTGGACCTTAATCTCTGCCTATCCAAGGTTTATACGATTGAGGAGTGTTTTGGCAAGCACTTAAAATAGTCAAAAATACACTATTAAAAAGTCAATTATTTTCTTTATTTTCTTTATACATTTTTTTTTTTGTAAAAAATTTTAAAAATAATTAAAATAGTCACTTTCCAAAACAACTCTCAGTAGAAGCAAAATATATTTTGAGTGCTCACACTCGCACTTAAAAGACACCCCGCTTTAGCTCTTATGTTGGGCTTATTTCAGTTCTAATTTGAATTTATTGTCATGTTCAATTTCGAAACTCACCCTGAGTTTTATTTCAATGATTTTGAACAGTTTATTTTGTAAGACTCGTATATATCATCTATGAAAAAATTAAGTAAATTCAATAATCGTAATATTTTCATTTTATTATTTTTGTCTATAAAAGAATGAACGACAAATGTATTTTAAAATAAAATGTTCATTTTTTTGAGTAATTACAACAACAACAAAAAGATTATTGGAGTTTGACTTTTATAACAAAATAAATCATGAGTTTTTAATTTTATTAATTTAAATATTAATTTTTTAATTTGTTTTCAATATAAACCATCTACCTATTTTCGTTAAGTAAAATCAAGAAAAAAAATTATTTTTGTTATCAAATTCAATTAAAAAAAATGGTATTTTAAACATTTTATTTTTACTTAAACTGAATTAATGACTAAAATAATTTTTCTGGCTATTTTACTTAATGTAAATAGACAAATAATTTATATTGAAAACAAATTAAAATAAATCTTAAGTTTTTAATTTTGTTAATTTAAATCCTAATCTTTTTATTTGTTTTCAATTTAAACCAAATGCCTATTTTGATAAAGTAAAATCAATGTAAAAAAAAGAAGTTTTGGTCATTAAACTCAATAATAATGATATTTTAAACATTTTATATAGACATATATTGAATTTAATGATTAAAATATTAATTTTCTACCAATTAATAAATAAATATATATATAATTGAAATTGAAAATAAATTTAAAAATTAGGATTTAAATTATCCAAGAAAACGGAGTGTTAGGGTCTGAAGTTTCTATTCTAAAAACACACACAATAGAGCTCATACGTAGTACCACCAGCCTCATAGCATTTCACCCATATGAAATTGATTCCCCACAGCATAACACCAAGAGTCCGGATCCCCTCCTTGCAATCCTCCTTGTAACGGCTGAGATCAGCTATTGTACATCCAACGGCCATAAAAAAAAATAAATAAATAAATTGAAATTTCACTTTATTCCCGCCCATTGCTATAGTTATACATTCAAGCACAATCACTCTCACTTTTACTCAACCTCGCACTCACCCATTCTCCTCCACCAAACCCACCCTTACCGGCGCCCAGTCCCCCAGACAATGACCCACTCCAGCCCTAATATTCTCTGCTTCGTGAACCATAACTCCACCGCGACCACCATCGGCGGAGCGAATAAATTTCTTGATGAGAACGTGGGTTCTGAGGCCATAGAGGAACCAGGTTTGTATTCGAAACTCTGAAATTAAGAAGTTAGGGTTGTGTGATTGAGATTGAGAAAATAGATTTGAAATTTCAAAATTAGGGCTTTAATTTGGGATTCGAACAGTGAAAAATTAGGGCTTTCAGAGTGAGTGTGATTTTGTGGGTTTTGGATGAATTAGTTTGACAAATTGATTTATTTTCTACTTGATTTTGTAAAGAATTGTTGTAGAGTTCCTGTGAAATTATATCCATGACACTAGTTAAAACTTAAGTTTTCAAATTATAGTTGAAAAACTAATTATAGTTTAACTTAAGTTTTGTGTTTGAAATTAATTTGTTCTGTGTTTGAAATGATAGTTGAACTAATTATCCATGACAGTAGTTTGTTCTGTGTTTGAAATTATATAATTGCTCTCTAGTACTATTTCTAAGATCCATTTTCCTTGAAGCCAAAAACAACTTAAGTTCTTTTTGTTTACATACTAGAAGCATCTCCACTGGTGTAGTCTTTTCTATGCTATTTAAGCCTGTATAAAGTGTACTTTATACAGATTTGTTATGAGCTGCTCCATATATAAGAGGCTGGAGTGAGTGTTTATGTTGTGATATGCTATTTTAGCACTGCTAACATCTGTACTAATCCAGCACAAAATTCAAGCATAGAAACTAATACTAAAATATAAACGGGACCACAAATAGCAAACTATGTGCAAATTGAACATTGAATAACTACCACCAAAAATAAATTTCTGTCAAAATTAAAGTTGAACTAATTATCCATGACACTAGTTTGTTCTGTGTTTGAAATTATATCCATTAATGCTATGTTCTGTGTTTGAAAAACTAATTATCTACTTTGGGTAGAATAAATGATAAAATCCTAGTAAGTTACAAATCAAATGAAAGTGAGTTAAGAACTAGGTGTTGCATTGGCTTCAATGAAAGTGAGTTAAAAAACAATGAGTTAATTCAATCCTTGACAACCTAGCAAGTCCTGACATTGTTCCACATTGTAGTTATTCCACATTGTTCCAATTAATCTAGCAAGTCCTAACATTTTACCCAATGAGAATGTTTTCAGTTTGGCTCAAATTGAAGATGTTTTCAGTGCTGACATTAATCTAGCAAATCCAGTCACTCACTCTGAAATTGAAGATGTTACACTAGTTGTTCCACATTGTTCCATTTTCAGTGAAGATGTTTTCAGTTTGGCTCAAATTCAAATAGCCTTCACACTCTGTCCCTTTCCTCTATGGAACTACCATTTAAAAAATTTCTCATGTATGCAGATTTAAAAAATGGCTTCTTCTTCTAACAATAGCAACATAAGATTACAACCGAGGCTGTGCAATTGTGGAAGAACCGCTGCCATATATATTGTAAGAACCAATGATAATGGAAATCAAGGGCGTTTTTCTTTGTTTGTCAATCAAAATATGTAAGTATGTATTGGAAAATTTATTTCTTTAGTAGTCACATTAATATTTGTCTTATTCGACTAACTGATTGTCATGCATCACAGAGTAACACTCCCACTTCGCATTGCAATTACTTCAAGTTCGTGGATGAAAATGATGAAGACGTTATGTCCAGAATCCGTTCCAACAGTACAGCTTGTGATGCTATAACAGTAGAAGACTTTAACGATGTAAGGACGAGGCTTGATTACATGGAAAATGACTATGGTCGAAGGCTTCAAAGGATGGAAAATAATATCAAAACAATGGTGTATTTCATTGTATTTTCTATCATTTTGTAGTTTATGATGTAACTTTTGTACTGTATTGTATTTTGGGAAACTGAATGGAAGTTTGTACCATTTTGGGTTTTATGTACTTCATGATGTAACTTTTGTTTATGGAATGAATTGTAATGTTGAACTTAGAACTGCCATTACTTCATTATGGATTGATTTTTGGGAAACATTGGTTGATTGCTCTCAACTTGTGGCCTCAACTTGTTATCTGTTATCTGTTATGGAATGAACTATAGAATGAATTAACATTGGTTGATTTCCCTCAACTTGTTATCTGTTATGGAATGAATGAAGGAATGAATTTTGGGAAACATTCAACTTGTTATCTATTATGGAATGAATAATGGAATGAATTTTGGAAAACATTTTGTTAGCAAGTTTATCATCATTACTTACTTATGGTTCTGAGTATAGCAGCAACATGACTTACTTAAGTTTATCATCATTAGCAGCATGATAAACTGTTAACAAGTTTATCTATTAGCAAGTTTATCTATTATCTGTTAGCATGTTATGGTTCTGAGTATGGCAGCAGCATGAAGCTTTAGTAGCACCATTTATTAGTATGGCACATTTTGGTTTAACAGCAGCAGCATACCAGAACCAACATGTTATGGTTCTATGAGTATGGCAGCTGATCCAACAGATCCAACATTGGCACCAACATGTATGGTTCTATCATTAGCATACCAGAACCAGAACCAACATTGGCACCAACATGTATGGTTCTATTATTATCATTAGCATACCAGAACCAGCATGTATGGTTCTATCATTAACATACCAAATCTAGCATACCAGAACCAACATGTTATAGTTCTAGCAGCAGATCTAGCATACCAGAACCAGATGACAGTAGAACCAGCATACCACCAGCAAAACAGATAACAGCAACATACCACCAGCAGAACGAGATGACAGCAGAACCAGCATACCACCAGCAGAACAGATAAGTGATCAGCAAAACAACAGAACCAGGACCAGCATACCAAAACCAATACAAACATGGACAACAATACAAACATGGACACCAATACAAGTTAAATACAGTTCCAGCAGAATCAAAAAATGGATAGCAGCACAACAGATGGGATAATTTTTCTAATAAATGAAAAAACTATGTAAATTAACATCAAGTGTAAATTAACATCAAGTGAAGTTTGCTCACATTGGCCCATCTAAATTAACAAATTGGTCCATCTAAATTAACACATTGGTCCATTTGAACACATATAAACAGTTTGCTTCATACATTGCTTCACAATTTGCTTTGAACATACATACAAGCCATTAACATTTGAACACACATTGCTCCACAGTTTGCTTTCCAGTAGTTTGCTTCATACCAGCAACATCACTTTCCAACAGCAGTTTGCTTCACAATTTTAGCTGCTATGACTTCACTTTCCAGCCCAATTTCAACATCAGTTTGCTTTTGTTTCTGCTTGTCAATAGCCTAAAAGGGAAAAAGATACAATTTTCAGCAAGTAAATACATGCTATCACAGAATTTTCAGTAACTAAAAAGCCAGAATTTTCAGCAACTAAAAATTAAAAAGACAATAAGGACGAACCTGACCACACATTGGACTATTTGATTCTTGAGAATATCGAAACACAATGTCGTATCCACATGAACCTTGAAGTAGTGACTGGAATGTTGGTTGAGCAGAATACCGTTGAGGCATTGAATTTGGCAAAGAATTTGGCACTACATACATCTCCTGCAAATTGTTCGCCTACAACAATGTCATATATTAGGCTTCGCAAAAAAATACACACAAAAAATGCAATGTTAAAGTAACACTTACATGATATGTGGGATACGTCAATGGCGAAGAAATAAAATTACTACCCATGGTCAAAGATGGAGGAAGAGGATGAAGGGGAGGAAGAGTTTAAAGAGGAGGAACATATTGATGAACATAGATATCTCCTCCAACAAATAATGGAGAAGGTGTAACTGTTGGACTAACTGTTGGACTTGCAATAGATTTTGACGAAGCCAAGCTGTTAGCACGGGGTTTTTTTTTGGAGTTCGCTACCAACGCCGCTTCGAATCCACCTTTTACCCTCCTTTTGCCCTTTCTAGTTGCCACCTTTTTTTTCAATCCTTTTGGTTGCACAACATGATTCACATCTTCGCAATCCACTTCAAAGCTTTGGGTGTCATCATCATTACTTACTTCATTTCTAACACCAAAATGAGCACTTAACTTGCGTTCAACATTTGTACCTAATGTAGCAAGGTGTGCAATACAAAAATCATAAGTTTCTTCAGTTTCAACAACTCTACTTGCTAGTGCTCTAAATGCGGTCATCAATGTCTTATACCGTGAGGCTTGTTGGAATTTCATATCTACTTGAATGTCATTCCCCTTAATGTCCTTCACAGTTTCGGCTCTTGTTTGTTTGGTCCACCTCTTTAGAATGTATTGTGGAGGAACCTCTTTCATCTTCAATATGTCTCTAATAACCTTTAATGAGCGACAACACAAGATTCCCTTCCTTTCAAATTTTGTACAATTACAACCCAAAGAGCCATCCCTCTCCATTTTCACTTTCCTTGCATGTTTGTTACCAACATCAACAACTGTGTAAATGGTACTAGCCTCGCCATATTCAATTACTTCTATATCTGATTCAATGGATCGAAAGTACTCATTTTGAAATTCCTTAAAAATCTTTTTTGTGTACACATTACCCATTTGAATTAACATTCTTATTGTTGCTTTCATCTTTGACAACCTTTGGCACAAAGTATATCCTGCTTCTAACTCCTTGTATCGCTTCTCGTAAAGTACCCTTTCGAAATACATGAAGAATTCATTTAAGTTAAAATCAAAACGAATGAAATCCTTCAAAAAAGCATTAAAAGATTCACTAAGTTGTGTAGTACTCATTCCCGTAGCCCATGTTGATCTAACATATGGCCAGCCCCATTTTTCTTTCACCGCAAAAGTCAATTTCAATCAATGGTTTTCATGCGCATCACATTTATCAAGCATTTCCACCCACTCTAACTTCCATTGATTTGCATCTTCAATGTCAAAGAAGAATTTATTTAGTGCACCCTTTACCCCCTTATCTTGGAACAAACAATTAACATGTTTTAATACATTTTGCATCAAATGCCAAGTACACAATCGGTGACTTGTGTCAGGCATAACGATGGGTATGGCTTTAGCCATTGCAGCATC
The DNA here is from genome assembly GCA_036172215.1 of Camellia granthamiana. Lineage (NCBI taxonomy): Eukaryota > Viridiplantae > Streptophyta > Magnoliopsida > Ericales > Theaceae > Camellia > Camellia granthamiana. The sequence continues at coordinate 3,653,969 of CM069916.1, read as the reverse complement.
TTGATCAGTGAACAAAGTTTTTGGTGCCTTTCTTGACATAGCCTCTAGAAAATTTTGAAACAACCATACAAACGATTCAGCGGTCTCATCATACAACAAGGCTGCACCAAATATAACTGTTTCCCTATGATGGTTGAATCCCACAAAAGATACAAAGGGTCTATGTTCTTTGTTTAACTTGTAAGTCGTATAAAATGTGACAACATCACCAAATTGGGCATAATCCATGATCATTTGTGCATCGACTCAAAACATATTCGTTATTTGCTCCTCATTATCTAACTGAAAAGCATAAAAGAAGGAAGGATTCTGCAAAGATTTTTCTGTAAAGTATTGCAACACATTGCCTACTTCCCCATATGCTAAACTTTGTTGTCTTTTGGTTCTCAAATAAGTTTTTTGATCTAATTTTGTAAACCCAAGACATTGCCTCCCACCAGCTTCTCTACCCATGAGTTCAAAAGACTGGCCTAAACAAAGACTAGACTGCGCCGCCAAATGTAACTCAATTGCTTGGGTAGTCGATATCTTTCTTTGTGACGGCACCATGTGGGCACACTCGGGTGATACAAGATCATGGTTGTGTTTTTCTTTGAAATCAGTCACAACAAATTTCCCAGTACCCTCATCTAATTTAACATAAAGTCGAGCCTCACAACTAGTCCTAATTTCAGCTCTAGGGTTTTTTGCCAATGAGTCTCGTTTGTCAACGTTCCAAAATCCCTCCTTGTTGCAAACCAAAAATCTACAAATAAGTTGGTTAGTGAACTTGTTCTTCCTGCAAAAATCCCTTCTTATGCTAAACTCCATTCTTCCTCCATATGTATTATAAAAATCATACACACATTGTTCAGAATCGAATGTCATTCCCTGTTTTGGCTTCCAAGCACAATCATTCTCAGATTCCATATCCACATGAAAATGCAACTGAAAACCCATATAAATAAAATCTTAGCTACATAAATAAAATCTTAGCTACATAAAAAAACACAATATCTGCACCATAATCAAAGAACTCACTGTCATACTTGGATAAAGAAACAAGAAATGAGAACTAAAGAGTGACACCCAATTAAGATCAAACAATAAATACACAGGGTTTGGCAAGTCTAAAAATTATCTTTTTAATTCTGAAATCATTTGCATTAAATATCTTTACTATGCAGAATAATGCATTGGCATAATTCAATTATGGATGCACATGAAAGTGTGTGTTAGCATAATTAATAAGATAATCTAACAAAGTCATTCTATAATTATCAATGAATTTTGTCTACATCAAGTTGAAAGTGGATTAGTGGCCAATTCTGGAATATAGCATATACCTAAAAGTTGAAATGAATGTCAAACTGATAGCTCAATTGGTCACAACAACAGACTAAAATTGAACCCTTGTCAATTGTCATTCATGATCTGTGAAACATGCTCTGAGGATGGAGGTTTCCAATTTTCTCAACAAGAGGAAATAGAAATACCCAACAAAATAGATATGGTGTTCTTAAAGAAAAAAACAAAATTGTTATTACAGTTTGCTCACATTGAAACAACAATTGTTATTACAGTCACAAAAAAATTCCAAAGAACAATTGTTATTTGTCATGACCCGAACCCGCCCCTATGGGTTAAGGACATAACCGGCCAGTAATCAAGGGATTACCTGCGGCTTCCAACCAAACCAGACATAACTCATCAGAGTAGGGGCCAAACAGAAGCAAACTTACAAATTGTCCATAGAGCTGTGCTTACATGGCACATCATAACAATCCATATACATACATGTTAATAACTCACGTCAAAATAAGTAATAACACAAAGTTCTGTACATATAGGATCATTAAGTCTAAGTCGGTCAACCCAAAGTTTTTATACAAAAGTAATCCAATGTTTTCGGCAATATAACAAAACCATATCAAAAGAGCAAAAGAGGCGAAGACAAGTCTCGTACGTGAGACGTTTGGGCTGACCCTTCAAAACCTTAACTGTTTCACACAAACTTCATTGAGGCTGGGTTTGGACCTCCCTTGGCTCACCTACAGACACATGAATGAGCGTGAACGAAAGCCCAATGAATAATATCGAATAAAGAAGATACACTAGAACAATATACAACAGACAGCCTTGGGCCCAATTCATATTTCTATCTAATATATATATACATAGGTCAAGTGACTGCAGTTCCAAACACATCAAACGGCCTCGGGCCCAATTCATTCATATTCGACGGCCTTTGGCCCAACCGTTCCTGTCCGACGGCCTTTGGCCCAATCATTCGTGTCATACGGCCTCTGGCTCATTCATTCGTGTCATACGGCCTCTAGCCCATTCATTCATGTCATGCGTGTCACGACCCAAACCCGGCCCTATGGGTTTAGCACCGTAACTGGCCAGTAATCCGTGATTACCAAAGGCCTGCTTAACAATCATACAATATAACAGAGTTCAGGGCCTGGCGGAAGCCAAAACAATAAATGAATAGTGTCCAATGAGCTGTGACAATCTGTATGCCAAAAAGTTTTTCATTCACATGTACATAAAACAGTACAGTACAATACGGCATACTTATATATATACATCCATAACAGTCGGTAAAAGCAGGGACTTAACCCCTTGGACAGTACAGTAAACAGTAACAGTCTATACAATAGTCCCACAACAGTACAAAACAGTGAGACAGTCAGGGGAAATACAAAAGACCCCAAAGCCATAGCATGGCAACACGGAACCTCGCAGTGAGGCACATAGGCTGGCTTGACAAAACTGGGGACCAATCCCACGCTCCTAGCTCCGGTCTGGCTGCTGAGAACCTACATATATAGATAAACAGTGAGCTAAAGCCCAGTGAATAACATAATGTGTAAAGGGGTTATGAATGAATGTCCTTACAGTAATGAAATCAATTCATTTAGCAGTATTTCAATCCTTCAATATTTCAATCAATCAGTATTTCGATCAATCAGCATTTCAATCAATCAGTCATATGTGGTACATCCATTAGCCTATAAACAATAGGTCCAAAAGGACCGGGCCTTAACAGACCCAACAATAGTGATGGCCATCAATCAATAACAATATGGTTCCACGAGGAAACCGACAGAGCTCTGTATCAGTCAATAACAATGGGTGCTAAAGATGCCACAATACAATTCGAAATACAGGACATACATTCATTCAATAAACAATATCAGTTCAATAAACATTTCAGTTCAGTATTCAAAAGATAACCATTTTGAACATATCTTTACACAGTCTGTTACTCACAGAGATTGGGCTATTAGCAGCTAGAGCGTGTCCCCGAGAGCCAACCCTAAGCAATTAACAGAATAGAACACACACTAAGTTTACAGTTGGAAAGGATGTTAATTAAATCCCTAAATTTCCTCGGTGTGGTTCTATGTCCAAATCCTCAATAAGATGCCTTAAACTAGGCCTAAGAATGCCTAGGATGAGATGAGGATGCAAAATTACACTTGGAAGGCATTTTTCAAAAGTTGCTGGAAATAGGCACCTCGCTCGAGCGAGCCTTCCTTCGCTCGAGCGAGCTTCCAAAATCAAAGGCTTCGCTCGAGCGAGAAAACCTTCGCTCGAGCGATCTGCATGAACAGTGAAAGTACTAGTTGCTGAAATTTTACGCGCGATGGTCGCTCGATGCTCGCTCGAGCGAGCTTGCAAAAGCAAAGGGCTCGCTCGAGCGAGTAATCCTTCGCTCGAGCGAGGAAGCCAAATCTGGAATTTCCAGATTTGTCTCCCAAGTTCGAACCAAGTATTCAACCATCCAAAACTCAACCTCTTGGGCCCAAATTCTGGGGAATACATCCCAACTCAATATATAACAAGTTTCAAAAGCCAATTTGAGAATTCAAGCCCCAAAGGTGAGTCAATTAAATACAATTTCAAACCCATTTCAAGAACACTTTGAAAACATGGAATGCATGGACTTTAAACCCAATTCAAGCTTCAATTCTTGTCCAAATGGACTCATTTCTTCAAGAACATGATGAATACATGGATTTAAACATGAATATGAGCATGCATGTACATCTTTACCATGGATTCAACTCAACTCATCAATTCAAACATGCATGCATGGATTAAGCTATAATCCTACTCTTTTGAACTAATTTATGTCTTAACTCCACAATTCAACTTGGCTCATGCAAGAACAACTACAAATGCGACAATGAGAGATTCAATTACCTTGCCTAAGTCTTCAATTGAGAGCCTAAGAGATCAATAATGGAGTCAACACTTCAATCCTCTTGAGTTCAAGCACAATCAAGCAAAATGGGGTGAAAATCAATCCCCTCTCTCTCACTCTCTTCTAATTTCGGTGGGGACAAAGGAATGAGCTGATGAATATGTTTTTGCTAAGTGTATAACCAAGTATAAAGGCTCAAGTCATAAGATTAAACAAGTGCCCACTCCATGGCAGTTTCGTAATTAAGTCCAACTCTTCAATTAATTCATTTAAATCTAATTTAATCATTCCTAATCAATTTTCAGATAAATACACCATTAAATCACAAATATTACACTGATTACAAAACCCTAAACGGTTCCTAATTCGGCCGCCGATAAGGCCTTCAATTAACAGTTAAACATATAAACTCAAACAGACAATTAATCAATTACACAGATGCAATATGCAATTTAATAACTAAACTTATTCAATTTCAGTTTCGATTTCCATCGGTCTATTCATTACTTCAATCAATTCGATTATCAGTCATTATCCATTCCAATTAGCAGCAATCAGTATATAATTCAGTGGTTACTGGTAATCAGTAACGAGGGTCGTTACAGTCTCCCCTCCTTATAAGGAGTTTAGTCCTCTAAACTCGAGTTACCTTCAGTTTGGAAGAAAACAGGATCCAGTGGAAACAAATCAGGATACCTTCTCGCCATGTCATCTTCCCTTTCCCAAGTGGCATACACGCCACCATGGTTCTGCCAGTCAACTTTCACTAGTGGAATCTCCTTGTTTCTCAGTTTCTTGATCCGTCTGTTTACAATCTGTATAGGCCGTTCCTCGTAAGTGTAGTCATCACTCAACACTACTCGAGTAGGCTCAATCACATGGAACGGATCTCGAAGATAGTCTCTCAACATCGAAATGTGGAAGACATTATGCATATGCTCCATTTCAGGAGGAAGTGCAACTTGATACGCCACCGGATTGATTTTCTCAATAATTTCATACGGTCCGACATACCTCGGCGCTAACTTGCCTTTGACTCCAAAACGAGTCTGGCCTTTCATTGGTGTCACTTTCACAAACACGTGATCACCCACTTCATACTCTCTATCCCGTCTTCTGACATCTGCATAACTTTTCTGTCTACTCTGTGCAGTTTTCAGTCTCTGTTGTATCAGTTTCACTTTCTCAGTCGTTTCGTATACAATCTCGGGCCCAAGTAACGGCCCATCTCCAACTTCTGCCCAGCAAATTGGAGATCTACACTTTCTGCCATACAATGCCTCAAAAGGCGCCATACCAATACTCGAATGGTAGCTGTTGTTGTAGGCGAATTCAGCCAATGGCAAATGACTTTCCCAATTTCCCTGAAAATCAAGGACACACATTCTCAGTAGATCCTCTAGAGTCTGGATGGTCCTTTCTGATTGTCCGTCTGTCTGAGGATGATAGGCACTACTCAGCCTCAATTCAGTACCCAATGCAGTCTGTAGGCTCTGCCAGAACCTCGATGTAAACTTCGAATCCCTGTCAGAAACAATAGATACAGGCACTCCATGCAGTCTAACAATTTCATCAATATAGATAACAGCCAATCTGTCCGCATTATAAATTGTCTTGACAGGTAGGAAGTGTGCAGACTTAGTCAGTCTATCAACAATAACCCAAATAGAGTCCATACCTTTCCTGGAGCGAGGTAATCCAACAATGAAATCCATCGTGATATGCTCCCATTTCCACTCTGGTATGGATAAAGGTTGCAGTAATCCAGCAGGTCGTTGATGTTCAACTTTGACTTGTTGGCAATGAAGACATTTGGACACAAAGTCGGCAATTTCCTTCTTCATTCCTGGCCACCAAAAATTCTGTTTCAAGTCTTGATACATTTCGTATTCCCCGGGTGAATCGAAAACTTCGAACTGTGGCCTTCTTGTAGAATTCTTCTTTTCAATTCAGAATCATTTGGTACACACAGTCTGTCTTGAAATTTCAGTACATTGTTGTCAAGTTTAAATCCCGGTTTCGGTTTTGAATCCCTTTCTTCAATGATTTTCTTCAAGTAATCATCCAGTTGCTGTTTTTCTTTAATTTCTTCGATCAAAGCTGGTTGAGCAGAAATAGCAGCTAAGGTTCCGCCTTGTTCTTTCAAAACAATTTCAATTTCAAACTTTTCAAGGTCACAAAGCAGCTCTTTCTGTCCGGTAAGCAAACAAGCTAAGTTGGCAATTGACTTTCGGCTCAAGGCATCGGCAACGGTGTTGGCTTTTCCCGGATGGTACAAAATCTGTAAGTCATAATCTTTGATCAGTTCGAGCCATCTCCGCTGTCTCATATTCAGTTCTTTCTGTGTGAAAAAGTACTTTAGGCTCTTATGGTCGGTGTAGACTTCACATGTTGCTCCATACAAATAGTGACGCCAGATTTTCAATGCAAACACTACTGCGGCAAGTTCAAGATCATGGGTTGGGTAATTCTTTTCATGCGGTCTCAACTGTCGGGAAGCATAAGCAATAACTCTCCCATTCTGCATTAAAACACATCCCAAACCCTTATGAGAAGCATCACTAAATATAGTATAACCATCCGTACCTGTAGGTAGAGTCAGAATTGGTGCAGTCACAAGTCTAGTTTTCAACTCCTGGAATGCTGATTCTCTCTGGTCAGTCCAGTCAAATGATATCCCCTTCTGTGTCAACTGAGTCAGTGGTAAGGCAATTTTGGAGAAATCTTTGACAAACCTTCTGTAATACCCGGCTAGTCCCAAAAAGCTTCGGACTTCAGTCACGTTTGTTGGTCTAGGCCAGTTTACTACAGCTTCAATTTTCTGCGGATCAACAGAAATTCCATCTTTGCTAACAACATGTCCCAAAAACATCACATGATCAAGCCAAAATTCACATTTAGACAGTTTAGCATATAGTTTCTGTTCTCTTAAAGTTTGTAGGGCAAGTCTCAGATGCTGTTCATGTTCTTCTACAGTCTTAGAATATATCAGTATGTCATCAATAAAGACCACAATGAAATCGTCAAGGTATGGTTTAAAAATTCTGTTCATGAGGTCCATAAATGCAGCTGGGGCATTCGTGACTCCGAACGGCATAACTAGGAATTCATAATGGCCATACCTCGTTCTAAAAGCAGTTTTATCAATGTCTTCCGGTTTTACTTTCAGTTGGTGATACCCCGATCTAAGATCAATCTTAGAAAACACTTGTGCACCCTGTAACTGGTCAAATAAATCATCAATACGTGGTAATGGATATTTATTTTTCACAGTTACCTTGTTCAGTTCGCAATAATCAATGCACAGTCTCAATGAGCCATCTTTCTTTTTCACAAATAAAACAGGAGCACCCCACGGTGAAGTACTAGGCCTGATAAACTTCTTGTCCAGCAGTTCCTGCAATTGTACTTTCAATTCTTTCAGTTCAGTTGGAGCCATTCTGTAGGGAGCTTTAGATAACGGCTGTGTACCCGGTACTACATCGACAGTAAACTCAATCTCCCTGTCAATCAAATCCCCTGGTAGATCATCTGGAAATACATCTGGGAATTCTCTAACTATAGGAATGCAATTCACATCAGTTTTAACGTTATCAGTAGCAGATACAGTCAGTACAGAACACAGATATCCCTTACACCCCTTTCTAATCAATTTGACAGCCTTTACAGAAGAAATCAGATATGGAGGGGGTACTACTCTAACTCCACTAAATACAAATTCAGGTAAACCAGGTGGTCGAAAAACAACTTGTTTGGTCACACAATCGATAGTGGCATGATATTTTTGTAACCAATCCATCCCCAATATTACATCAAAATGATCTATGTTCAACGGTAGCAAATCAATAAACAGATGCATATCCCCAACAATAATCTCACAAGCAAGAAACATATATGCACATGTCATGGATCCCCCAACAGGTGATGATACAGCTAGCAAGTAATTCATAGGTTCTAAGGGTCTATTCAATTTACGCGAAAAAGCATGCGACACATAAGAATGTGTAGACCCCGAATCAATCAATACATATGTATTCTGAGCACAGATAGAGAGGATACCTGACACGACAGTCTCAGTGTTTTGCACGTCTCCCGGTACTAGGGCGAACACTCGGCCCTGCCTCATAGGCTCTTTCCCGGTAGCTTTGGGATTCGGTTTTGGTGTTGCAGTTGATGCTGCTGCGCTTGGTGCAGCTTTACTACTTGATTGCGGGTTAGAGGGGCAGTCTTTAATCCTGTGGCCCACCTTGCCACACTTGAAACAAGCTCCAGAAATCTGATAGCAAACCCCTTTGTGTTTGTTGCCACATATAGAACAGGGTGGAGTGAACCCACTCCCTTGGCTGGGGCTAGTCATCGACCCCGTATTCTGTTTCTTGTTTGCAGAGTTATGCTTGCCTTTCTTAAACTTGAAACCTTGCCTTTTCCCTTGCCACTCAGTAGTTGGTGTTTCAGACTGTTTCACTGCTGCAATATTTGACTCGGCCATTAATGCCCGGTCGAGAACACCCACATAAGTTGGCATTTTCAAAACATTTATGCGGTCCTGTATAGCAACACTAAGGCCACCTTCAAATCTCCTGGCCTTCTTATAATCGGTGTCCACCATATGTGGTGCATACCTAGCAAGTTCGGTAAATTGCTTCTCATACTCGGCAACAGACGTTTTGCCCTGTCTCAACTGTTCAAACTCAGTTACTTTTCTGTCCCTGATGCACTGGGGAAAATATTTTTCAAAGAAGGACTCCTTGAACTGAGCCCAAGTCACTACGGTGTTTGCATCACGGGTCAACATCCACCACCTTCTAGCTTCTTCCTGTAGTGTAAAGGTGGCTAACAATACCTTGTGTGCTTCTGAGCATGGAAACACCTCAAATAACTTTTCTGTTTCAAGGACCCATGCTTCAGCCTTTAGCGGTTCTAAGCCTCCCTGAAAGGACGGCGGTTTCATCTTGCTGAACTTATGAGTCAATGCAATAATGTCCACCTCATTAGCATTCACATTCTGTACATTTGGTGCATTCTGTTCCGGCTGAACCGGAGGAGGAGGAGGAGGAGGTGGGGGCTGTTGGTTCTGTTGTCGATCCAGTCTTTCGATTACCAGTCCCATCATTTGTTCAAGTCTGGCCATTCTGGCCTCAGAGGATGATGCTTCGGTTTCATTTGCATTATCCATTTCACTATAAGCAGTTATAACAATTATCATTATAAACAGTTGTACAATTGAACAGTTTAACATTTTCACATATATCCAGTCAATCATAAGCACACACTTTTCATGTTAATGCAATGTCCTAATCACTTTTCTAGGACACCCTATAGCTCATTTGAACACGTGTGTGCGGTATAACTCGTGGTTAAGTATCGCTCTGATACCACTCTGTCACGACCCAAACCCGGCCCTATGGGTTTAGCACCGTAACTGGCCAGTAATCCGTGATTACCAAAGGCCTGCTTAACAATCATACAATATAACAGAGTTCAGGGCCTGGCGGAAGCCAAAACAATAAATGAATAGTGTCCAATGAGCTATGACAATCTGTATGCCAAAAAGTTTTTCATTCACATGTACATAAAACAGTACAGTACAATACGGCATACTTATATATATACATCCATAACAGTCGGTAAAAGCAGGGACTTAACCCCTTGGACAGTACAGTAAACAGTAACAGTCTATACAATAGTCCCACAACAGTACAAAACAGTGAGACAGTCAGGGGAAATACAAAAGACCCCAAAGCCATAGCATGGCAACACGGAACCTCGCAGTGAGGCACATAGGCTGGCTTGACAAAACTGGGGACCAATCCCACGCTCCTAGCTCCGGTCTGGCTGCTGAGAACCTACATATATAGATAAACAGTGAGCTAAAGCCCAGTGAATAACATAATGTGTAAAGGGGTTATGAATGAATGTCCTTACAGTAATGAAATCAATTCATTTAGCAGTATTTCAATCCTTCAATATTTCAATCAATCAGTATTTCGATCAATCAGCATTTCAATCAATCAGTCATATGTGGTACATCCATTAGCCTATAAACAATAGGTCCAAAAGGACCGGGCCTTAACAGACCCAACAATAGTGATGGCCATCAATCAATAACAATATGGTTCCACGAGGAAACCGACAGAGCTCTGTATCAGTCAATAACAATGGGTGCTAAGGATGCCACAATACAATTCGAAATACAGGACATACATTCATTCAATAAACAATATCAGTTCAATAAACATTTCAGTTCAGTATTCAAAAGATAACCATTTTGAACATATCTTTACACAGTCTGTTACTCACAGAGATTGGGCTATTAGCAGCTAGAGCGTGTCCCCGAGAGCCAACCCTAAGCAATTAACAGAATAGAACACACACTAAGTTTACAGTTGGAAAGGATGTTAATTAAATCCCTAAATTTCCTCGGTGTGGTTCTATGTCCAAATCCTCAATAAGATGCCTTAAACTAGGCCTAAGAATGCCTAGGATGAGATGAGGATGCAAAATTACACTTGGAAGGCATTTTTCAAAAGTTGCTGGAAATAGGCACCTCGCTCGAGCGAGCCTTCCTTCGCTCGAGCGAGCTTCCAAAATCAAAGGCTTCGCTCGAGCGAGAAAACCTTCGCTCGAGCGATCTGCATGAACAGTGAAAGTACTGGTTGCTGAAATTTTACGCGCGATGGTCGCTCGATGCTCGCTCGAGCGAGCTTGCAAAAACAAAGGGCTCGCTCGAGCGAGTAATCCTTCGCTCGAGCGAGGAAGCCAAATCTGGAATTTCCAGATTTGTCTCCCAAGTTCGAACCAAGTATTCAACCATCCAAAACTCAACCTCTTGGGCCCAAATTCTGGGGAATACATCCCAACTCAATATATAACAAGTTTCAAAAGCCAATTTGAGAATTCAAGCCCCAAAGGTGAGTCAATTAAATACAATTTCAAACCCATTTCAAGAACACTTTGAAAACATGGAATGCATGGACTTTAAACCCAATTCAAGCTTCAATTCTTGTCCAAATGGACTCATTTCTTCAAGAACATGATGAATACATGGATTTAAACATGAATATGAGCATGCATGTACATCTTTACCATGGATTCAACTCAACTCATCAATTCAAACATGCATGCATGGATTAAGCTATAATCCTACTCTTTTGAACTAATTTATGTCTTAACTCCACAATTCAACTTGGCTCATGCAAGAACAACTACAAATGCGACAATGAGAGATTCAATTACCTTGCCTAAGTCTTCAATTGAGAGCCTAAGAGATCAATAATGGAGTCAACACTTCAATCCTCTTGAGTTCAAGCACAATCAAGCAAAATGGGGTGAAAATCAATCCCCTCTCTCTCACTCTCTTCTAATTTCGGTGGGGACAAAGGAATGAGCTGATGAATATGTTTTTGCTAAGTGTATAACCAAGTATAAAGGCTCAAGTCATAAGATTAAACAAGTGCCCACTCCATGGCAGTTTCGTAATTAAGTCCAACTCTTCAATTAATTCATTTAAATCTAATTTAATCATTCCTAATCAATTTTCAGATAAATACACCATTAAATCACAAATATTACACTGATTACAAAACCCTAAACGGTTCCTAATTCGGCCGCCGATAAGGCCTTCAATTAACAGTTAAACATATAAACTCAAACAGACAATTAATCAATTACACAGATGCAATATGCAATTTAATAACTAAACTTATTCAATTTCAGTTTCGATTTCCATCGGTCTATTCAGTACTTCAATCAATTCGATTATCAGTCATTATCCATTCCAATTAGCAGCAATCAGTATATAATTCAGTGGTTACTGGTAATCAGTAACGAGGGTCGTTACAATGCGGCCTCTGGCCCATTCATTCGTGTCATACGGCCTTTGGCCCTTTTCATCCATGTCATACGGCCTTTGGCCCATTCATTCATGTCAAATATTTGTCCCCAATTCAATGTAACAAACTTATAAGACTTATATAGAAGTGAGCAATTGGACAAATTACATACTTCAGATATCTTTATTAAGATATTACTCACAGTGTTTTGTCGGTGGATTCACCCTTGAGCTCAACCCTACACATTACATAACACATATGGGTCACAAACGATTCAATCCGTTTTTAATTCATACATCCCTCTTAGGCCTCTTTCTTATCCTTTTAACTCATTTATGATGCTCAACGCATGTCTAAGAGTGCTTAGAAATGAAAGAGAATGAAAAACGAAACACAGAACACCTTTACGAAATTTCTAAAACAGGGGTCCCCGCTCGAGCGTGGGTTCCGCCGCTCGAGCAGACCCTCATGGCCTACAAAAGTACTGGTTGCCTAATTTTTACGCTAGAGTGTGAACTCGGACGCTCGAGCTGAAAGTCATCCTACATAGCTCCTCGCTCGAGCGAACCTCAATGTATGCAAAAGTTCTGGGAGCTCGCATTTCACGTTCGAGCGGCGCTTTCCCCGCTCGAGCGAACATGCCAAATTCTGGGTTTTCCAGAACTGTTCTTGAGGCTCAAACTTGCATTCAAACTCAAATAACTTGCATACCACGACTTATACTTCACATGCAAACCTTCTAACATGATACAAATGCTAGATTACAACATTATGAAGCTTAATTTCCATGAATTACTTACATACACACATGATTCATATCAAACCCATCATCAATACTTCAATTTCATGCATCCAACACTCATGCTTCAATGAATTGCACTTGCATGTGAACTACAACTTCCATTTTCAACTTAGATGATACAAATGATGATCAAAAGCATGAACTTTAACCACAATTCTACATAGATCATGTTTTTCATGCTCAACTATACAACTTCATGGCAAATTCTTACATGCATGTACATATAAGCTTTAAATTCTTCAATTTCATTTCAATTTATGTTCTTGATTACCCAACTAGCTTGAATACACAAATTTACAAGTCCAGAAACCTGTAGGTAGACCAAATGAAACTCTTTACTTGTGTCCACCAGACAATTGAGTCTCATGCTCACCTATCATGGTGTCCAGTCCCTAAATCCAATATTTAAAATACAAAGGTAAAATAAAGAATTAACAAGCTTATGAAAGTGAATAGATAGAATACATAAGAAAGAATGTAATCAAAAGGGCAAAAAAACTTCAAACCTGAGACAGTTATATATTATAAGATATAGTTGGGTTAATTTAATTTAATTTATTAAACCTCTTTTATTTAATTTATATATATTATATAATTTATATAATATATTAAATTCAATTCAGGTCCGAGTTATTCGGGTTGGCCATTGATTCTGCCCAAGCCCGACCCGAATTAAAATTCGGGTATCAAAAATCTGCCCAGGCCCGTCCAGATTACAAGATATAGTTGTCCAAGCCCTAAAAAAACTCGGGCTGGGCTTGGGTTGCTCGGGTTGAGCCCGCCCGAGTTGCACCCCTATATCAAACATATAATCACATTCACAATAAAGATCAATTAGCATAATACGGAGCAGGGTTATCACATTATTACAGTCAAATAGAAGTCAGTTTTGAATTAAAGTCTATAACTGTAATTCCAATGGCTGTTTGAATTAACAATTATTACAGATTGCAAGATAATTGTTATTACAGTCACAAAAAAATTCCAAACGAACAAACAAAATGCAGTTCAATTACAGAGACAGAGACAATGAAGACTAACCTCTGGTTTGCGAAGTGAGGGAAGACAGAATGAGGGCAAAGCAATGGATTCGGTTTGGGGAGTAGGTCGCTATAGCGAGGGTCTGCCAGTGAAGTGGAGGAGAAGAGCGTGACAGCTCTAGTTTGCCAAAATGCAATTCAATTATAGAGACAGAGCGTAACGGCATCGAGAATGTTTCACTGTCGTCGGATCTGCAACGGCGTCGAGACTAGGTCGCCACCGATATTGGGTCACCGGTGAGAGTGGATTCGATGGAGAAGAAGGAATGAGTATGTGTTTTTGTGCTTGTGATTCCAAACGAAAATTTGTGTGTATAGGTTGTGTTTTGTTTTGGGCGGGAAAGTGAAATTTCAATTTCTTTTTCTTTTTTTCTTTTTTTTTTCTTTTTTTTTTTTATGGCCGTTGGATGTGCAACGGCTCAAGAGGATTGCATGGAGGAATTGCAAGGAGGAGATTCGGACTCTAACACCACACCTATCACAGTACCACATCCCTCTTCCTTCAATCATGTAGTACAACGTTAATCCTCAAAATCAAGAGTCTCATCACCATTCTTATTTAGCATCGAAAACAAGTTCAGGAACAAGTTGGGAGGTACTTTTTTCGCATGACCTTTGTCTTTGAGGAAGTTTGAGTAGTCTTGGACTCTCACTGTCTAGTCTCCATCACTATCCAATTGTTTGTACAAGTTCCATGCTTGAAACTGCTGCTCGCCCAATAAGTTCGCGTAATAGGCCATGGCTGCCCCCTCATCTCCTCCATCTCTCTCTGTGTTATTGGTTTGGTCTTTGAATTGTATTTGTATAGTTTTTTTGATCGTTCTATGTTAAAGTTTCACATAATTACACTCAACAATTTTATAGTTTTAACTCATTTTAATTAGAATTTTGTTAATTGTATGAATGAAAAATTAATATTATCATTTTTTTTATATTAAAATGTATATTTTACTTTCCATACCTTTTTGTTTTCATATTATCTACATTAATTTTAGTCTCTTTTTTTTTTTTTTTTTTGAGCGGCTTTAACGTTGCAAAAATGAAAATTCTGTATAATTATGTTAAAATTGCAGGACTTGTATCTTTTTCAAATATCAAGTCAGTATAACTTATCCTCAATATTTTGAGGTATTATATGATCCAAAATTCCTTTAAAACATATTACAAGAATCAAATATTGAGATTTTTTATTTATTTATTTTGTAGGTTCTCTAAAATTAAATACACGGAAAAATTGAAAAATTTTAAACAACAATTACTTAAACATTTAAAATAGAAAATGATACTTGTACAAAATGTTTTGACAAAAATGATATAATAGTATCATTTTAAAAAAAAAATAAATAATTTTAAGAGTCTTTTGTTTTAAAATAATAATTAAAGACATATCATTTTTTTAATAAAATTTATATATTTATATACAATTTTTTTTATTTTTGTATCATTATTTTTTTTAAAAGTAAGCTAAAAAATTTAAAATAAATTGTACCAAAAGCCGTTAGACAATTTGCCCATGGATATTTTGACAGGTATAACAATTCGTCGGATGAAATTTTGCCCAAATGAATTGAGAGTTCTTGTGTGCACTATTAGTTTGATGACAAAACAATGACATCATTTTATATTTTATATTTTATGAAAAATAAAAATATCTAATCAAAAACTTTATACACAATTTTTATATAAAATAATATGGCTTAATGTAAAAGCTTTCATTTTAAAACAAAATATTCATAAAAATAATATTTTTTTTATAGTGTTCATTGGAAGTATGCTAGATGAAATGGTCATGGTGTCACAAAACAATGATAAAAATGTCACTCTTCAATATCATCACACTTCACCTACATAAAATATGGTCAAATCTTGTATACCATATAACATATTTGTTGGCACCATAAATAAATAATTTTATTATTAGTTATTATCTATATAATTACAGAATATGTGGTACTCTCCTACTTATTTTGAGGTTATGAGAAGTTATGAATTATTAAACACATGTGAAAAGATGATGGAAGATATAATAGAGAACATGGAGTATAAATTGGAGGTTAAAGGAAGTTATGGAGACATAGAGATGAAGTGGAAAATCATGGAGTGTGAAGTATAGAAGATGGAATGATATGGTAGTTATTAGGTAGTTTTTCTTACAAATGTTTGCTTATAAGTAGCCATTTATGGCTACATTGTAGAAGGGATCCAACTCAAATCAAAGACAATTTATTTCTATTTTTTCTTATCATTTATATTTCTTGCACTTTATTTTCAACACTTCTTTTTCAAAGTATAGGAGTGGAGGTAATTTTATGCACTTCCTTTTCAAAGCATAAGAGTAGAGGTAATTAATTGTTACTTTGATTGTTCACTCAATCACCCTGATTGTTCACTCAATCATCTTTTTCTGTCTCTCTCATTCTTCTTTTAATTTTTCTTTTCTCTATATTTGGCAATTTTGAGTTCTTTTTATTGAGGCAAAAGAACTGTCAACACAATCGCTTGATAATTGACTTGAATTTAATCTGTAAAGATTTTTCAATCCTTGTTAGCACGCTTGCATTTATGGTATTTTCTTTCATAAGAAAAATAAGCCAACAATTTTTTGGCACGCCCAGTGGGACGTCAAGTGTAAGAAATGAAAAATGAATTGGATTCATCCATTCCAAATAGCTTAGATGAAATCTTTTGGCGTAAACGAAAAATTCTGGATCTTCAAGAAGAGATCAATTTTCTTGATGAAACAAATTTCCATCCATTACAATATTATTTGGTGGAAGATAAAAGGCGTGATTTAATTGGAGAAATTCATAAACTTGATAAGGAAGTTCGCCAATGGAATGATGAGTTGTCAACTCTTACTACCAAGTCTTTTACCGAGGCTTTTATGGGCAGAATTGGTGAATTTTTTTAGAATTCTTTCATTGTTGAAAACGGCAACAGGAAAGAATTGATTTCATCAATAGCTCAAGGGTTAAAAAAACTCATTTTTAAATAGCCAACTTATGAAAATAACATGGTTAAAAAGCATGTTGTTGAGCCAAACATGGTTAGAAACGATACTCCATATAAGGCTCGGGGGTTAAAAAGCACTTTCTTAGAAACTCAAGCCATGGAAATATCACGTTTATGGAGGATTTTTATAAGCCATTAATGGCTAAATAAAAAATAAATAAATAAACAGCCACATTTGTTAATGAATGATGAAAGTTATTTGGCCAAAGAACGTGTTCTTAGACCAAACGTGATTAAAGATGATGATCAACCCACTATTGATGGATTTAAAATATTTGACATTGTTAAAAATGTTAAAGCATTTGAATTTTCAATGTTATATTATGCCATAACTTTCGGTGTTCAAAACCTATTTTGGATTTGTGGGTTGCATCAAAAATTTAATTTTGGTGAAATGGCTAATAAAATAATTATCTTTAAGCATTGTTCTTTTAAAACTTCTAAAATATGCCGTGAACACCTTCGGAGCAAGGTTTTGGGGTTTTTTTTTAACAAAATTGCATCATGCTAAAAGAACCTTCGAATGCATGTCTCACATTGAATACATTAATTAATTGCCAAATATGGTCTAAATTGATGTATAACTCTTCATGAATTCAAGATTACTCATTCTGAAAGAGTTGCAGGGGGTAATGTTGGCATCATAAATAAATAATTTTATTATTAGTTATTATCTATATAATTGCAGGACATGAGGACAATCAAACGACCAGCTGGACGACCGGGCTTGCAAAATTTTGTTGGTTGAGTTTTTAAATATTCTAGAATTTTAATTGAGAGAGGGAATAAGAATAAGAGCATCTCCAATGGTTGTTGCTATAATATTGTTGCTATTGCTATAATTTGGCAATGAATAGTTGTAACAACCCTCGTACTGATTACCGATAAACTACTGAATTAGCTACTGATTACTGCTAAACTGAACTGATAATGACTGATAATTGAATTAACTGAAGTACTGAATGGACTGATTGAAATCGAAACTGAAATTGAATAAGTTTATAAATTGAATTGCACATTGCATCTATTTGATTGATTGATTATCTGTTTGAATTCATATGTTTAACCTGCTAATTGAAGGCCTTATCGGCGGCCGAATTAAGAACCTTTTAGTGTTTCATGATTAGTAGAATATTTGTGATTTAATGGTGTATTTATCTGAAAATTTATTAGGAATGATTAAATTAGATTAAATATTGATTAATTGAAGAGTTGGCCTTATTTACCAAACTAGCCTTAGTGGACCTTTGTTTATTATTGTAATTGAACCTTACACTTAGAGACAACATTTCCCTCAGCCATGTTTTGAGTGTATAGCCGACCAAAGGAGAGAGTTAGAGTGAGAGAGTGATTTCGTCTTGTGTATTGACTTACTCTTGAAGAATTGCTTGAGAATTGAAGTGTAGATTGTCAAATTGGACTCTCAAACCTTGAATACAAGACTAGGGTATGTATTTCAACCCCTCATTGTTGTCCTTAAGGTTGTTTCTTGCTAGATTCTTGGCAAATTATAGAGTTAAGTCTTGTTTAGTCCATACATGTAAGATTATAGCTTAATTCATGCATGCATGGTTGAAATGTTGGATTTTGAGTTGAATCCATGGTAAATTGTACATGCATGTTATTATTTGGGCTTAAGTCCATGTTTTCAATTTGTTTTGAAAGAAATGAGTTCATTTGAACAAGAATTGGAGCTTTGAAATAGTTTAATTTCATGCATGTTGCATATTTTCCATGTTCATGAAAAATGGGTTTGAAACATGGTTGCAATTGACTCACCTTTGGGGCTTGAATTCACAAATTGGCCTTTGAAACTTGTTATACATTGTTTTAGGATGTATTTTCCAGAATTTGGGCCCAAGAGGTCGAGTATTGAGTTGGGAATGCTTGGTTTGAGCTTGGAAGGCAAATCTGGAATCTGGCTTCTTCGCTCGAGCGAAGGATTCCTCGCTCGAGCGAGCACCTTTGTTCAGGGCTCCGCTCGAGCGAGCATCGAGCGTGGTATCGCGCGTAAAAAACGAGCATCTAGTATTTTTACTGTTTCTGCAGACCGCTCGAGCGAAGCCTTTGATTTTGCAACCTCGCTCGAGCGAAGGAAGGCTCGCTCGAGCGAGCCCCCTGTTTTCAGCAACTTTTGAAAAATGCCTTCCAAGTGTGTTTTTGCATCCTCATCCCATCCTAGGCATTCTTAGGCCTAGTTTAAGGCATCTTAATGAGGATTTAGACATAGAACCACACCGAGGAAATTTAGGGATTTAATTATCATCCTTCCCGACTGTGAAACTTAATGTGTGTTCTACTTGTTAACTGTTTAGGGTTGGCTCTCGGGGACGCGCTCTAGCTGCTATTAGCCCAATCTCTGTGAGTAACGTTTGTGTAAAGATATGTTCAAAATGGTTATATTTTGAATACTGAACTGAACTGTTTATTGAACTGATATTGTTTATTGAATGAATGTATGTCCTGTATTCCGAACTGTACTGTGGCATCCTTAGCACTTACTGATTACTGTTACTGTTACAAAGCTCTGTCGGTTCCCTTGTAGAACCATATCGTTTACTGATTGATGGCCATCATTATTGTTGGGTCTGTTAAGGCCCGGTCCTTTTGGACCTACTGTTTATAGGCTAATGGGTGTACCACATATTACTGATTGACCGAATTACTGAAAGATCGAAATACTGTTTAATGAATTGTTTTCATTACTGTAAGGACATTCATTCATAACCTCTTTACGCTTTATGTTATTCACTGGGCTTTAGCTCACTGTTTATATATATATATGTAGGTTCTCAGCAGCCAGACCGGAGCTAGGAGCGTGGGTTGGTCCCCAGTTTTGTCAAGCCAGCCTATGTGCCTCACTGCGAGGTTCCGAGTTGCCATGCTATGGCTTGGGGTGTTTTTGGTGTCCCCCATCGGTCTCCTTACTGTTTTGTACTACTGTATAGACTGTTTACTGTTTACTGTACTGTTATCGAGGGATTAGATCCCCGTACTGAACGTTTGTATATGATTGTATAGACTGTACTGTTCTGAACTGTATGAATGCATGAAAAGTGTTTTTGGCATACAGATTTTCACAGCTCAATGGACACTAGTTACTTACTGTATTGGCTTCCGCCAGGCCCTGTACTCTGTTTTACTGTATTACTGTTCAGCAGGCCTTCGGTAATCTCGGATTACTGGCCAGTTACGGTGCTAAACCCATAGGGCCGGGTTTGGGTCGTGACAGAGTGGTATCAGAGCGATACTTAACCACGAGTTATACCGCACACACGTGTCCAAATGAGCTATAGAGTGTCCTAGAAAAGCGATTAGGGCATCTCATGAACTTGAAAAGTGTGTGGTTATGACTGACTGAATATATGTTAAAATGTTAAACTGTTTAATTATACAACTGCTTATGATGATAACTGTTATAACTGCTTATAGTGAAATGGATAACGCAAGCACTGCAAATGAAACTGAATCATCATCCTCTGAGGCCAGAATGGCCAGACTTGAACAAATGATGGGACTGGTAATTGAGAGACTAGATCAACAACAGAACCAACAGCCCCCACCTCCTCCTCCTCCTCCGGTACAACCGGAACAGAATGTACAGAATGTGAACGTTAATGAGGTGGACATTATTGCACTGACTCATAAATTCAGCAAGATGAAACCGCCGTCCTTTCAGGGAGGCTTAGAACCGCTAAAGGCTGAAGCTTGGGTTTTGGAGACTGAAAAATTGTTCGAAGTTTTTCCGTGCTCAGAAGCACATAAGATATTGTTAGCCACCTTTACATTGCAGGAAGAAGCTAGAAGGTGGTGGATGTTGATCCGTGACACCAACACTGTGGTGACTTGGGCTCAGTTCAAGGAGTCCTTCTTTGAAAAATATTTTCCTCAATGTGTCAGGGATAGAAAGGTAACTGAATTTGAACAACTGAAACAGGGCACAACGTCTATTGCCGAATATGAGAAGAAGTTCACCGAGCTTGCTAGATATGCACCGCATATGGTGGACACCGATTACAAAAAGGCCAGGAAGTTTGAAGGCGGCCTGAATGTTCCTATCCTTGATAGAGTTAATATGTTGAAACTGCCAACTTATGTGGGTGTTCTTGATCGAGCCTTGATGGCTGAATCAAATATTGAAGCACTGAAACAGACCGAACCACCAACAACTGAATGGCGCAGTAAAAGACAGGGTTTCAAATTCAAGAAAGGCAAACATAACTCTGCAAACAAGAAATAGAACACGGGGTCAACAACTAGCCCCAGCCAAGGGAGTGGGTTTACCCCACCCTGCTCCGTATGTGGCAATAAGCACAAAGGGGTTTGCTACCAGATTTCAGGAGCTTGTTTCAGATGTGGCAAGGTGGGCCACAGAATTAAAGACTGTCCCTCTGCCCCGCAAGCCAGTAGTAAAGCTGCACCAAGCGCAGCAGCATCAAATGTAGCACCAAAGCCTAACCCCAAAGCTACCGGGAAAGAGCCTATGAGGCAGGGCCGAGTATTTGCCCTAGTACCGGGAGACGTTCAGAATACTGAGACCGTTGTGTCAGGTATCCTCCCTATTTGTACTCAGAATGCATATGTATTGATTGATTCGGGGTCTACACATTCTTATGTGTCGCATGCTTTCTCACGAAAATTAAATAGACCCTTAGAACCCATGAATTATCTGCTAGCTGTATCATCACCTGTTGGGGGATCCATGACATGTGCATATATGTATCCTGCTTGTGAAATTATTGTTGGGGATATGCATCTGTTTATTGACTTACTGCCATTGAACATTGATCACTTTGATGTAATATTGGGGATGGATTGGCTACAAAAATATCATGCCACTATAGATTGTGTAACAAAACAAGTAGTTTTCCGTCCACCTGGTTTGCCTGAATTTGTGTTTAATGGGAGTGGAGTAGTACCTCCTCCGTATTTGATTTCTTCAGTGAAAGCTGTTAAATTAATTAGAAAGGGGTGTAAAGGATATCTGTGTTCCGTACTGACTGTATCTACTGATGATTGTGTTAAAACTGATGTGAATTGTATTCCTATAGTCAGAGAATTCCCAGATGTATTTCCAGATGATTTGCCAGGGGATTTGATTGATAGGGAAGTTGAATTTACTGTTGATGTGATTCCGGGTACACAGCCAATGTCTAAAGCTCCCTACAGAATGGCTCCAACTGAACTGAAGGAATTGAAAGTACAATTGCAGGAACTGCTAGACAAGAAGTTTATCAGACCCAGTACTTCACCGTGGGGTGCACCTGTTTTGTTTGTAAAGAAGAAAGATGGCTCACTGAGACTGTGCATTGATTACCGTGAATTGAACAAGGTAACTGTGAAAAATAAATACCCATTGCCGCGTATTGATGACTTATTTGATCAGTTACAGGGTGCACAAGTGTTTTCCAAGATTGATCTCAGATCGGGATACCATCAACTGAAAGTTAAACCAGAAGACATTGATAAAACTGCTTTTAGAACGAGGTATGGCCACTATGAATTTTTAGTTATGCCGTTCGGAGTTACCAATGCCCTAGCTGCATTTATGGACCTTATGAACAGAATTTTTAAATCATACCTTGATGATTTCATTGTGGTATTTATTGATGACATATTGATTTATTCTAAGACTGTAGAGGAACATGAACATCATCTGAGACTTGCCCTGCAAACCTTAAGAGAACAGAAACTGTATGCTAAACTGTCTAAATGTGAGTTCTGGCTTGATCATGTTATGTTTTTGGGGCATGTTGTTAGCAAAGATGGAATTTCTGTTGATCCGCAGAAAATTGAAGCTGTAGTGAACTGGCCTAGACCAACAAATGTGACTGAAGTCCGAAGCTTTTTGGGATTGGCTGGATATTACAGAAGATTTGTCAGAGATTTCTCCAAAATTGCCCTACCATTGACTCAGTTAACTCAGAAGGGGACATCATTTGACTGGACAGACCAAAGAGAATCAGCATTCCAGGAGTTGAAAACTAGACTCGTGACTGCACCAATTCTTACCTTGCCTACAGGTACGGATGGTTATACTATTTTTAGTGATGCCTCTCATAAGGGTTTGGGATGTGTTTTAATGCAGAATGGGAGAGTTATTGCTTATGCTTCCCGACAGTTGAGACCACATGAAAAGAATTACCCAACCCATGACCTGGAACTTGCTGCAGTGGTGTTTGCACTGAAAATTTGGCGTCACTATTTGTATGGAGCAACATGTGAAGTGTATACTGACCACAAGAGCCTGAAATACTTTTTCACTCAGAAAGAACTGAATATGAGACAGCGGAGATGGCTAGAACTAATTAAAGATTATGACCTACAGATTTTGTACCATCCGGGAAAAGCCAACACCGTTGCCGATGCTTTGAGCCGAAAATCGATTGGGAACTTAGCCTGTTTGCTGACTGGACAGAAGGAGTTGTTTTGTGACCTTGAAAAGTCTGAGATTGAAATTGTTTTGAAGGAACAAGGTGGAACCTCAGCTGCTATTTCTGCTCAACCAGCATTGATTGAAGGAATTAAGGAGAAACAGCAATTGGATGATTACTTGAAAAAGATCATCGAAGAAAGAGAGTCTAAACCGAGACCGGGGTTCAAATTTGAGAACAATGTACTGAAATTTCAAGAAAGACTGTGTGTACCGAATGACACTGAACTGAAAAGAAGAATTCTGCAAGAGGGCCACAATTCGAAATTGTCTATCCACCCGGGGAATACGAAAATGTATCAAGATCTGAAACAGAATTTTTGGTGGCCAGGAATGAAGAAGGAAATTGCCGACTTTGTGTCCAAATGTCTTCATTGCCAACAAGTCAAAGCTGAACATCAACGACCCGCTGGATTATTGCAACCCTTACCCATACCAGAGTGGAAATGGGAGCATATCACGATGGATTTCATCGTTGGGTTACCTCGCTCCAGAAAAGGTATGGATTCAATTTGGGTTATTGTTGATAGACTGACTAAATCTGCTCACTTCTTACCTGTCAAGACAATTTATAATGCGGACAAATTGGCTGTTATGTATATTGATGAAATTGTGAGACTGCACGGAGTGCCTGTGTCTATTGTTTCTGACAGGGATTCGAAGTTTACATCGAGGTTCTGGCAAAGCCTACAGACTGCATTGGGTACTGAATTGAGGCTGAGTAGTGCCTATCATCCTCAGACAGATGGACAGTCAGAAAGGACCATCCAGACTTTAGAAGATTTATTGAGAATGTGTGTCCTTGATTTTCAGGGAAACTGGGAAAGTCATTTGCCGTTGGCTGAATTCGCCTACAACAACAGCTATCATTCGAGTATTGGTATGGCGCCTTTCGAGGCATTGTATGGCAGAAAATGTAGATCTCCAATTTGCTGGGCAGAAGTTGGAGATGGGCCGTTGCTTGGGCCCGAGATTGTGTATGAAACAACTGAAAAGGTAAAACTGATACAGCAAAGATTGAAAACTGCACAGAGTAGACAGAAGAGTTATGCGGATGTCAGAAGACGAGACCGAGAATATGAAGTGGGTGATCACGTTTTTGTGAAAGTGACACCAATGAAAGGCCAGACTTGTTTTGGAGTCAAAGGCAAGTTAGCGCCATGGTATGTTGGACCGTATGAAATTATTGAGAAAATCAATCCGGTGGCGTATCAAGTTGCACTTCCTCCTGAAATGGAGCATATGCATAACGTCTTCCACATATCTATGTTGAGAGATTATCTCCGGGATCCTTTCCATGTGATTGAGCCTACTCGAGTAGTGTTGAGTGATGACTACACTTACGAGGAACGGCCTATACAGATTGTAAACCGACGGATCAAGAAACTGAGAAACAAAGAGATTCCGCTAGTGAAAGTTGATTGGCAGAACCATGGTGGTGTGTATGCCACTTGGGAAAGGGAAGATGACATGGCTAAAAGATACCCAGAACTGTTTCCACTGAATCCTGTTTTCTTCCAAACTGAAGGTAACTCGAGTTTAGAGGACTAAACTCCTTATAAGGAGGGGAGACTGTAACAACCCTCGTACTGATTACCGATAAACTATTGAATTAGCTACTGATTACTACTAAACTGAACTGATAATGACTGATAATTGAATTAACTGAAGTACTGAATGGACTGATTGAAATCGAAACTGAAATTGAATAACTTTATAAATTGAATTGCACATTGCATCTATTTGATTGATTGATTATCTGTTTGAATTCATATGTTTAACCTGCTAATTGAAGGCCTTATCGGCGGCCGAATTAAGAACCTTTTAGTGTTTCATGATTAGTAGAATATTTGTGATTTAATGGTGTATTTATCTGAAAATTTATTAGGAATGATTAAATTAGATTAAATATTGATTAATTGAAGAGTTGGCCTTATTTACCAAACTAGCCTTAGTGGACCTTTGTTTATTATTGTAATTGAACCTTACACTTAGAGACAACATTTCCCTCAACCATGTTTTGAGTGTATAGCCGACCAAAGGAGAGAGTTAGAGTGAGAGAGTGATTTCGTCTTGTGTATTGACTTACTCTTGAAGAATTGCTTGAGAATTGAAGTGTAGATTGTCAAATTGGACTCTCAAACCTTGAATACAAGACTAGGGTATGTATTTCAACCCCTCATTGTTGTCCTTAAGGTTGTTTCTTGCTAGATTCTTGGCAAATTATAGAGTTAAGTCTTGTTTAGTCCATACATGTAAGATTATAGCTTAATTCATGCATGCATGGTTGAAATGTTGGATTTTGAGTTGAATCCATGGTAAATTGTACATGCATGTTATTATTTGGGCTTAAGTCCATGTTTTCAATTTGTTTTGAAAGAAATAAGTTCATTTGAACAAGAATTGGAGCTTTGAAATAGTTTAATTTCATGCATGTTGCATATTTTCCATGTTCATGAAAAATGGGTTTGAAACATGGTTGCAATTGACTCACCTTTGGGGCTTGAATTCACAAATTGGCCTTTGAAACTTGTTATACATTGTTTTAGGATGTATTTTCCAGAATTTGGGCCCAAGAGGTTGAGTATTGAGTTGGGAATGCTTGGTTTGAGCTTGGAAGGCAAATCTAGAATCTGGCTTCTTCGCTCGAGCGAAGGATTCCTCGCTCGAGCGAGCACCTTTGTTCAGGGCTCCGCTCGAGCGAGCATCGAGCGTGGTATCGCGCGTAAAAAACGAGCATCCAGTATTTTTACTGTTTCTGCAGACCGCTCGAGCGAAGGATTCCTCGCTCGAGCGAAGCCTTTGATTTTGCAACCTCGCTCGAGCGAAGGAAGGCTCGCTCGAGCGAGCCCCCTGTTTTCAGCAACTTTTGAAAAATGCCTTCCAAGTGTGTTTTTGCATCCTCATCCCATCCTAGGCATTCTTAGGCCTAGTTTAAGGCATCTTAATGAGGATTTAGACATAGAACCACACCGAGGAAATTTAGGGATTTAATTATCATCCTTCCCGACTGTGAAACTTAATGTGTGTTCTACTTGTTAACTGTTTAGGGTTGGCTCTCGGGGACGCGCTCTAGCTGCTATTAGCCCAATCTCTGTGAGTAACGTTTGTGTAAAGATATGTTCAAAATGGTTATATTTTGAATACTGAACTGAACTGTTTATTGAACTGATATTGTTTATTGAATGAATGTATGTCCTGTATTCCGAACTGTACTGTGGCATCCTTAGCACTTACTGATTACTGTTACTGTTACAGAGCTCTGTCGGTTCCCTTGTGGAACCATATCGTTTACTGATTGATGGCCATCATTATTGTTGGGTCTGTTAAGGCCCGGTCCTTTTGGACCTACTGTTTATAGGCTAATGGGTGTACCACATATTACTGATTGACCGAATTACTGAAAGATCGAAATACTGTTTAATGAATTGTTTTCATTACTGTAAGGACATTCATTCATAACCTCTTTACGCTTTATGTTATTCACTGGGCTTTAGCTCACTGTTTATATATATATATGTAGGTTCTCAGCAGCCAGACCGGAGCTAGGAGCGTGGGTTGGTCCCCAGTTTTGTCAAGCCAGCCTATGTGCCTCACTGCGAGGTTCCGAGTTGCCATGCTATGGCTTGGGGTGTTTTTGGTGTCCCCCATCGGTCTCCTTACTGTTTTGTACTACTGTATAGACCGTTTACTGTTTACTGTACTGTTATCGAGGGATTAGATCCCCGTACTGAACGTTTGTATATGATTGTATAGACTGTACTGTTCTGAACTGTATGAATGCATGAAAAGTGTTTTTGGCATACAGATTTTCACAGCTCAATGGACACTAGTTACTTACCGTATTGGCTTCCGCCAGGCCCTGTACTCTGTTTTACTGTATTACTGTTCAGCAGGCCTTCGGTAATCTCGGATTACTGGCCAGTTACGATGCTAAACCCATAGGGCCGGGTTTGGGTCATGACAATAGTAGTAAGAGCATCTCCAATGGGGCTCTCAAAACACTTGCCAAAGTTATAATTTAGCAATAGTGATAAAAAAGTGGGTCTCCAATGACTTGCTATTTTACTTGCCAAAGATGGCATATACCATATCTGTTCTCAAATTTGACAAGTAAAATAGCAACTGCCAAACAGGCCACATCAACAAATATGAACATATTTGTGGTTCTAAATTCAGTTGAACAAACAGAATTGAAACAGTAGAAAACCAAGTAATTTTTCAAATTTAATTTATCAAATTGAATTTTTTTTTTTTTTCTAATTTTTCAATTTTTTTTCATTTTTTATATTTGTCTAGTCGGGAATAATATAAATATATAATTTTTTTTACAAATAGTTAGAAAAAGGTCATGAAAGACAAAAAATAAACAAAAATAAAATTACAAAAAAACCTATATCCAAACAACACCTACAAACTAGGAGGGAAAGTTGGTTGAGAATTGTCAAAATAGCAAGTGACCATTGGAGCACCATTGTTATAATTTGGCAAAATAACACTATTCATTGTCGAATTATAGCAATAGCAATGATATTATAGCAACAACCATTGGAGATGCTCAATTTGCCAAATTATAGCAATGGTGCTCCAATGGTACACATGCTATTTTAGCAAATCTCAACCAACTTTCTCTCCAAATTTGTAGGTATTGTTTGGATATAGGTTTTTTAGTATTTTTTTTGTTTTTTTTTTTTTTGTCTGTTGTGACCTTTTTTTTATCTATTTGTAAAAAAAATTATATATTTATATTATACTTGACTAGACAAATATAAAAAATGAAAAAGAAATTGAAAATTTGAAAAAATAAATTTAGATACTCAAAATTATATTGGAACATAAAAATGACATTGCAAATATAGACTAAAAATTACATTAAAAATAAAGTGATGCTAAGGATTCCAAATAATCTACTAAATTTTCTACCAAACCTCTCACATGGATGTTATTGTGTGGGTCCTACACCTATGTGAGAGGTTTGGTAGAAAATTTGGTACATTACTTGGGGTCCATAGTATTTTTCTTAAAAATAAATGACATTGTAATTTGGCTGTCTCTCTACCCTCACCGTTGGATCTTTATATAATCCAACAGTTAAGATCAACTTCTAGAGTCTCTCTCTCTCTCTCTCTCTCTCTCTCTCTCTCTCTCTCTCTCTCCCCCATCCCAATTCGACTGTCTCTTTATCTATCTCTCTATCATCCTCACTCTCACCGCCTTTCTCTCATCTTTAAACCCTCTTTTGATGAATCTTCATCATCTCCAACCCTCTTTCTCTTCATCCCTTAAACCTCTCTCTCACTCTTTCCTACCTTCATCCCAGATCATCAATCACCGGTCACCTCCCTCTTTATATATATATATATATATATCTCCATCTTGACTCCAAAATGTTCAGATCAGTGAAGATCAGAGAGTAAGAGTGAGAGAAATCGATGATCATCTTCTCTGTGTTCAGATCAGTGAAGATCAGAGAAATAGATAATCATCTATGTTTGTCGCCGACTCATTCCTTGATTTCAACAACAGCAATTGCAGGGGCAAATGGTGCCTCTGCTCTCACTGTCGATAACTTACACTTCCCTTCCGATCTCAGCTCTATCCAAGATCGCGATGATGAGGCACTTCTCGGTGAATCTCTTCTCTTTTTTAACCATTCTTGTGAACTTCTTCAAATTGGATCATCTGGGTCTTTGTGGGTTTGAGATTTGTTGAGATTACTTGGATTGCTTGGATTTGTTGCTTGGATTGCTTGGATTTGTTGAGAATAATTGGAAATTTATTTGAGATTGCTTCAAAATTATTTGAAATTACTCAAATGTATTTATTGTTGTTGTTGTTGCTGTTGTTGCTGCTGCTTGAATGTTGTTGTACAAATATATATAAATAAAAATAATAAAAAAAATTTGTTGATCTTTTTTTTTTTTTGAGTTTTTTGTAGAAAAGGATGAGAAAGGAAGGGAAGGAAAGATGGAAGGATGGAATGAAGGAAATCAGTTAGTTTTGAGTGAGCTGACAGCTTTGGCATTTGCCAAAGTTTGTGTCAGACTTGGCACATGCTTTGGTATTTGCCAATTTTGACAGCTGCTATATCTAACTATTTGAGAACTCTTTTTTCCTCAAAGCTACTATATTATGTGGGTATTTGGGAAGTAGCTATTTTAAAGGCTTTTTGGCTATTTTAGTAGGCTATTTTAGTTTTTATGTTTGGGAAGTTGGGTTAAATTTTTGGTTTGGTTGTTGTATTGAAAAATGTGTTTTAAATGATATTTGAGGTTGCAATGACAAATTTGTCCCTAATCTTATTTTTTCCAAAATTGATCTGCAAGGGCAAAATGGTAATTTAACTGCCTGTGGGATGGTATTAGCAACCTGAGCCTACATTGTGTAGGTTATCCGTGCATGACAACACGACCTTTTCTTTTTTTCTTTTTTTTAAAATCAATGGGTTAGTGTGGCTAAAAAGCTTTTTTTATATTTGAGGTTAAAATAGCCTGTAGCCACGATTCCCAAACACCGCTTATAACTTTGACAATTCCAATGACAAATCATTAGAAATGCTCTAATAGGATAAGTCCTAATCTTATAACTTGCGTGTTAAATTTTGTTTCAAATTCCTAGCCAAAATTCGAATGTGGAAAATTTTCTCACCAATTCAAAAAAAAGTGATTAGACACATTAAAATGAGATCAATCAATATTATGATGTAATATTTATGAACAATGTTAGAGATTTAATAAAAAAATTATCAAAAAATTTATACAATATTAATATAGATGTGAGATTCATATCACAAAAGATTTGAGTTAAACTCACTATTTAAAAAAAAATCAAATTAATTACAACAAATATAAATATTGTATAAAATATTTAATGCATCTATATATTTTCAATCTCTAACATTTTTAAATATTTAGCAAAGTGAAGTGACATTGGATCCCACTTATGATTACCAAAAAAAACAAATCGCATCACGTTTGTTGCGCAGATAAGTACAAATCTATGAAACGGCTCAAAAAGCTTTGTATGCTTCACGTGTTTTGCGCACTTTGGTGGGTGATGCTTACCTATACTAATTAATGTATATATTAATATATTAATATTGGTTTTACCTATACTAATTAATGTATTATATTATGAAAAATGGCTAAGACCCCCAGTGGGGGTCACTGGGGGTCATGGATGTAGGGGTGAGATTTGCCTAAAAAAAAAAACTGTTTTTTTTTTTTTTTTTTTTTTTGAATTTCAGCGAATGGGACGGCGCCACCTCACTGGGGGTTGACCCCCAGTGGGGGTCTGAAGCACAGCCCTTATATTATTATTATTGGTTTTACTTATTATATAATTTATAAATATTTATAATTTTTAAAATTATGTCACATTATCAATTAATATAATAATTAATATATTAATGGATATATATAATATTATTTAAAATATTTTTCAAAACTAAAAACAAATAAAAAATAAAATAAAATAAAAGCTGCTTTAAATAGCTGCGTGGAATCTTTTTATTCCCGACACTGTCAATTACAGTTTTTATTGGTAAAATTTGTTTTAAAAAAAATTTTAATGATATATTTTACAAATATTAAAAAAAGTGAAATTATAAACTTTTTTATCCCTTTATAATTTATTTTTGAAAAATTGTCTGACAAGTAATTTTTCCTTTTTTATTTGGGTTGGTTTTTATTTTTTAAAATTTAATGAATAAAATGACAAATAACTAAATAAATAAGATAATCACAAAATAATTACATTACAAATAAAATTATTTTTTAATGCAATAATTATAAAATAATTGCACTACAAATAGATATTTTTTAGTGTGACTCTGAGACATAAAACGTTATACCAGGCACAGTAATAGATTTGCACCATGCGGGGGAGTTCAACTACCAACAAAATGTTTTGGTTTGTTTCAGAATTCTGAATCCATTTTTTAGAAAACTTTAGTCTCTGTTTGGCCGAATTTTTGAAATTTAATTTTACCCAGTAGTTTGAGTGTGTTGTTTGGTTACAACTTTAAAAAATTAATTCTATACCCACTTTTCAAAACACCAATTTTTCAATATTATATGTCACATCACTCAATTCAAACTGTTTTTAAATTTGATAACCAAATAAATTTTTCACACTCAAATCATAATTCCAAAACTCACAAACTCAAAATACAACTCTATTCTCAAATCTTAATTTTAAAACTCTACCAAAAGCAACCTTAGTATTTTGTTTTTCATTTTTTTTTTCACTGAATATTTTTTAATGTTTTAAGTAATTTTTTTAATTTTTATATACACCTAAAATAAATACGCTTAAAAGTATAATATTTGAAAAAAAAATCTTTAAAAAATTTATTAAATACCAAAAATATAAAAATTCAATACATTTTCGTATTCTCGTTATTTATTAATTTTTTTACAAATAAAAATTTATTTTTATATAATTAATTTCTACTTTTTAAAATAAAAAACATAAAACAAAATCAAATAGAGTGAAAAATATGATTTATTTTATTCTCTTACCCTACGATTTAAAACTGTTCATTTATGCTTTTCTTATGTAGTGTCTATAGTATAAATTATAACAATCATACATCAAAATAAATAAATAAATAAATAAAAATAAATCAGAAAAATGAGTGAGACCCCCTTTGTGGAGGACCCCCACAACCCCCTTTGTGATCCACACTATTCATGATGTGTGGGGACCACTCATGTATGTGTGGGGTCCACATCATGAATGGTGTGGATCACAAAAGGGGTTGTGGGGGTCCTCTACAAAGGGGGTCTCTATCATTGCTGACTAAATCATTTGTGTTACACGAGTTGAATGTCTATTAGCGGCAAGTTTTGTTAACTTGACATTGGCAGCAAGTTTTGTTCAATGAACGTTGGCCCATGTATGTACAGTTATGAACATTGTTATATATATAAACAACAATGTTAGAGACCTCTAAAAACACACCTCTAATGAGGTGGAAAAGGAAAAAAATAAAAAATAAAAAAAATCAAGACACAGGATTGGTTGTGGCAGTGGTGGGACCCACTGCCACATCATTAGTGGTACCTCTAATTAGAGGTCCCAAGCATTTTTCTATATATAAATTTGTGTACAATTTCAAGTTATAATTTATGATGCAGAAATAGACTTAAGTTAAAAAATTGATTATTTAAAAATTAATTTTTTTATTTTTTATTTTGTGATTATTAATTTTTGACTTGAAGAAAATTACACCAAACTTGCAAACGAACCCATAAATCAGTTATACAGTTAAGTTTTGGTTTAATATTTTTGCTTCTAACCCTAAATCATTTTGGATTTTGGAATCAATTTTAGGCTTTAACAATCAACGGCCAAATCTTCTTCATGGCTCTTTATCGAATGGCCATGGTACATTTGGATATCATATCAAAAACAAAATAATAAAAAAATCCATTTCACTATCATAGAAAAATATGGAAATGGGATGACAATTTTACTTCAAAAAACACTTTATATTATAGTATTTTTTTTTTTCACAGTTAGGTCTGGTTTGGGAACAGATTATTTTAATAATTTTGTAACTTTTTATAAAAAGATATACAGAAAAGTAGAGAAAATGATGCGACAACTTCTACTGACTTTTTAATTTTTTATCTAAAATATTTAATCCCCAAACAAGACCTCCATAACAGTCATGTCATAATCTTAGAAAGCTTTAGTGGCTTCAAATAAAATATCACACATCAAAACCCAATTGAATAAAGAAAAATGGACTTTAAAGTCCATTTTGGTCGGCCATTATTTAAGAGTATGCGTGTTATAATTAATATATGATTATGAAAAAATATTATATATCATTAATCTTTTATCATCATTTTGTATTATTATTATTTTTTTTGAATTCTTTATTAAAAAAGAAATAAATAAATAATATCTTATAATGTGCACCGGTGACTTAAAAGAATAAAGAAACTAATTATGTAATATTGATCTATGATTACGCAATGTAATATATATCATTGATCTATGATTACGGTCATGCCTATCATCTTGAAACTAGCGGCTCTGTTTGGTAGAGTTGTGGGAAAGTGATTATAATTTATAGTTTAACAGTTTATAACTTATAGCTGTGAACATAAGCTGATTTTTTATTTATAAATGAAGCTTCTCCTCCCCACTCAAAGAATAAGTTGATTTTTGACTTACAAAAAACTATAAGCTGTATTATTAAGTTAAACCAAACACATCAAAATAGCTTAAATTAAACTAAAAGCTGAAATAAGCCCTACCAAATTGGGCCAGTGTATCTTTGCTTCTAAAAACAAGTAACAGAGATTTTAAGAGTTCAATTGATTTAATAATTATAAATTATTGATTTTAACTTTAACTGTTTGTTGTAATCTCACTACAAGAAATTAACTTTTTAGGGACAAATTTATTCCGTCTCTAAAAGTATAATATTTGTTGGGAAAAAATTAAGTCAACCAATTTTCTCCGTTGCGAGTCGCGAAATTTGTCTCAAATGGCCCGTCCGGAAAAGTCAAAAAATGACTTTTAGAGACAAAATTTTGCATTTGTCACTATAAATAGACTTTTAGAGACAAAAATATGTGGTTGCAAAAACTTTTGATTTTGAGACAACTAAAATTTATCTCTAAAAATCTAATTTAGTCCAGCAGGCAGAGTGGTTATGGAGACAAAAATTAATTTTTGAGACAATAGAAATTGGTCTCTAAAAGTTTAGAGACCAATTTCCTTCCCAAAAGAATTAAAGAAATAGCTATTTTTCCATTCTCTTTTCTTTCTTTTTTTTAATGTTTTGGGAAGAGGGGATCACTATTGTTCTAAATTCACATTTGAATTAATTTTTGTCTCCATAACTACTCTACCTATTGGACTATAATTTAGACTTTTAGAGACAAATTTTGGTTGTCTCAAAATCAAAAGTTTTTACAACCATATATTTTTGTCTCTAAAACTCTATTTATAGTGACAAATGCAAAATTTTGTCTCTAAAAGTCATTTTTTGACTTTTCCAGACAGGCCATTTGGGACAAATTTCGCGACTCGCAACCGAGAAAATTGGTTGACTTAAGTTTTTCCCAACAAATATTATACTTTTAGGGACGGAATAAATTTATCCCTAAAAAGCTTATTTCTTGTAGTGTCTTATGCATTGAAATGAAGATTTGGCATTTAATATAACATGCTAGAAACTTGTTAATTTTTAGTATAACTTTCTACCTAAGTATTTCTCATCATTAAAAAAATATACTTGAAGAAAGGGCATGTTTCGCAAATTTTTAAAGAAGTTTAGGAAAAATGTTTGAAGACTTAATTTATTTATTTTTAATCCAAACACTTTAAAGTTTATTCATTTTAAACTGAACTTTTAACTTGGAGATGTTTGTTTGATCATAACTTCCTCATTATTTTGTTAGTATAAGAACATAGAAAAAATATTTCTGGTCTCTAATCCTCTAAAATTTCAAAGCTAAGTTCTCACTAAAATGACCCCTCCAGAAAGTAATACTTCAACAAAGACGGTTGTTTTAATTTTTAAAAACTAAAAATTTAATAACTTTCTATCTAAATCCCTATTTTTTTTTTTCAATGACAATATTATTGTGTTCATTCGTTGTCTTTGAATAGTAAGACAGTGGAATTTCACTTCTACGGATTGGTTTGATATGTGGGTTAGTTTTTTAATTTTTTAATTATTAGTCAAGGGTTAAAAAATCTCGTTTGGGATCATCTTTTTGACTTTTTTTATTTTTGAGAGGAAAAAAATAAAATAATTATAATTTGAATGTGACATTTTTTCTTATTGGGCTAAAAAATTTATTTTATCTTTTTGTAATTATTTTAGTCAAAAAAATTCATTTTAACTTAGAGCAGTGCTACGTCGCTCGAATTCACGCCCCCCCCCCCGAATCCCCCGAACCAAAAACGACGTCGTTTCGTCGTTTTTGGATTTTTTTTTTTTTTTTCGTTTAATCAGAGATGAAGCAAAGGCAGAAATGAAGAAAGAAGAAGGGAAGAAAGAAAGAAGGGAAGAAGAAGCAGAGGCAGACGACGGTGGCACGGCGGACGAGCTGCGATGATCGGCGATCTGCGACGATGGCGGAGCTGCGACGATCGGCCGATCGGCCGGAATGCAGGGGCCCATGTGTGTGTGTGTATCTCCCTCTCTTTCCCTCTCTCCTCTCCGCTCTCCCTCTCTCTCTCTCCCTCTCCCTCTCCCTCTCCCTCTTCCCCCTGTGTGTTTGAGCTCGAAAATGTCGAAAATGGAAGAAAAAAAAGAAAAAAAGCCTAATGCCCAAAACGACGTCGTTTTGGGCATTAGGGGGATTAGGAGGGGCAAATTTTCGAGCTCTGAAACATTATTCTTTAACTTATGTGAAACGAAAGCTAAGTTCATGCAACTTGTCAACTTTTAGATGAGTTCTAATCTTTAAAAATTGAATGATAACAAAAATAAAGAATCATAAATCAAATTAAAAGCTCAATTTTCTCAATTTTTTCACGGTTGTCAAAAATAATTGTTGGGATGGAGCGAGAGAAGAGGGAGAATACTGGGTATTTAGGATAATTTAAGCATTTGTTTGGCATAAGTTAAAATGAGATTTTTTAATTAAAATAGTCAAAAAAAATAAAATAGATTTTTTAATTCAATAAAACAAAATGTCACATCCAAACCATAATCATTTCATTTTTTTTCTCATAAAAGTCAAAAAAGTCAAAAAAGTCTATCCCAGACAAGGTTTTTAGCCCCAGGCTAAAATAACTAAAAAGTCAACCCATATCCCAAATGAACCCTAAATAAGAATATATTTTAATTTTTTACGAAAAGATGTGTAAAAAAATAGAGAGGTGATATAATCCAAACAAGTACACTTAAATAAAATATAGGTTATGCCAAGCAGGGTTGCAAATGAACCGAGCTATTTATGAACAAGTTCGACTCGGATCAGCTCGTTAGGGGCTCTGCTTGGTTCAGTTCGATTCGTTTAATAACCGAGCCGAGTTCGAATTCGAATATTAGGCTCGTTTAGTAATCGA
Source organism: Camellia granthamiana (assembly GCA_036172215.1). Lineage (NCBI taxonomy): Eukaryota > Viridiplantae > Streptophyta > Magnoliopsida > Ericales > Theaceae > Camellia > Camellia granthamiana. Next base: position 3,617,611 of record CM069916.1, on the reverse strand, counting down.
GCCAAATTCGAACTCGTATAGGCTCGGCTCGTTTATTTTTATTTAAATTATATAATAAATATATTAAATAATATAAATAATATTTTAAAAAAATTATCGAGTAGAGTTGAGCCAAGCCGAGCTCGAGCTCAATAAACGAGCTCGATAAGTAAACGAGTCAAGTTTGAGCTCAGCAAATCTCAACTTAGCTCGGTTCGTTTGCAGTCAGGGATGAAATTAAGATTTCATTACCGAAGGGGTCAAAGAGAAATAATTTTTTTTCATCATATATACAAACACACACATATATATACAATATGATATATAAACTATATATACACATAAAAAAATATTCAAATACCATAGGAGTAATCTCTTTTCGGATAAAAAAAAAATGGCAAAAAAAAATATAAAATGGTAGAAGAATGAGATATTTATATTTTATAGTGAGATATTACTTTATTATTTATAAAAATAAGATATATATTTTAAAAATATTATGATAAATAAAATTTTTTAGAGGAACATGGGGGCCATAATTCTCTATAATTTTCTCTTAATTTCATCCCTACTCAAAATCAACGATAGAGCCATTCGAGAAGCTAGAGAAAGTAGAGGGGACGTAGAAGAACGTTTACCGAGCAAAAGAGAGGCTGTAAGGTCTTCACGAAGAAGACCCAACTCCATCAAATGACTTCATCATTTATACATTTTATTATATTATGTATTATCAAACTATTATAAACTTCAATAATTTGCAAATAAATTTTCTCTTCTAATGTCCTCTTCATGTTTGACCATCTCAATCTTGGAGGAAAAAAATATATATATATATATGCTGACGATGCAATTTGTCGAACTCAATTTGGCATTTGCTAGGCAACTTCAAGTTTTAATTATATATAGTAGCAAATCAAATACACAAAGACAAAAGAAATTAAATCTAAGATTTTAAAATTTTAAAAATATGAATGACAGTAAGTTTATGTAGGAATTCAATTCATATAGACATATATGTTCAAAAAGATAATTTTAAAGTGAGTTTGGCAATTACTTTTTAACATTTTTTTTATTTTTTATTATTATCATCAAAGTTTTGATCATATAAGAGTAAATAATACAAAGATACTAAAATAAAAAATAAAAATAAATTAGACCTAGCCTTTTAAAGTTTAGCAACTATGAATCGAAATTATGAACCACTTTTAAGTATGAGTTCAATTCATAGAGACATATTTTAATTTTATTTTTAAGTTCATATATCTCGTTAACTTTAACTAGTCTTAATCTTTGAAATTGAATAATAGAAAAGAAGAAACATAAATCAAATTGGCAACTCACAATTTTGTCGCGGTTGTCACCAACAATTGTTGAATCATAGGGAGAGAGGGGAAAGAATTTAGAAATCAACGAAAAAGGCTTTGGACAACTTACAGAAATGGAAGGAACGAATGAGAACATGCATAGAACAAGAGGGACTTGAAGAAGACCCAATTCCATCAAATGACTTCATCATTTATATATTTATTATATCATGTATTATCAATTTATCGGCCTACTTTGAGAAGTAAATTAAAAGTCAGTTTTTTAGTTTTTTTTTTTTTTAATTATAAAAAAATAAAGAAGTGATGTGATTTAAAAAAAAAACAAAAAATTAATAAACCGACTTTTAATCTAGTTGTCAAAAGAGGTCGTTGTCTTCATGGATGTGTAATTTTTTTTCTTTTCTAATGTCATCTTCGTGTTGGACCAGCTCAATCTTGAAGAAAAATGGAAAATATGCTATCCAACTCAATTTTGCATTTGCTTGATAACTTAAAGTTTTAATCATATAAGAGTAAATCAAACAAAGACACTAAAAACAAAAACAACAGAAAGTAAACCTAGAGCTTTAAAGTCTTTGGTAAAAAAAGACTTTTAAAGACTTTAAAAGTTTTAATCATATAAATAAGAGTAAAACTAGACTTCATGGATGTGTAACTTAAACTTAAAGTCTTTGGTTAAAAAAAATAATTTCACTTTTATGGACCTGGCAGAAGAAAAAAAAAAAAAAAGAAATGTAAAGAATCTACTATAGACCAAAAAATAACTAAAAAAGGTGATTTTTGTATCTTTAGTTATTTATTTTTACTTTTGCAAAGAAGAAAAAAATTACTCTTTAGACAATTTTTGACTAGATAGACAAAAAACGGTACAACAATTTGACACAAATTTTAAAAATTTTACTAAAGCAAAAAAAAAAAATGTAATTTGCTAGTTGGTGTCAAATATAACCTTAATTTTACTTTTAAATTAATGCATCTCATTGCCCAGTAGCCTGAAGGCTGATACAATTACTAATCTTTGAAAATTAAAAAATTAATAATAATAAATAAATCGAAGGGGTTAAGTGATAAAAAGAGGCCAAGTATTATTTATACTAAAATTTTAGGAAAATGCATTATACCCCCACTGGCGGTCGACCCCCAGTGAGGTGGAGGGCTGTGATTGGCCGAAAAAGGTCTTTTTTTTTTTCTTTTTTTTTTTTTTTTTGGGCTGTCAGCCAGTGGGGGCGCGCCACCTCACTGGGGGTGCGACCCCCACTGGGGGTATAAGGCACTGTCGAAAATTTTAATAGAATTTAATATAATTATATCAAATCTATAGCATTTAATATTTTTCTTTCCAAATCTCAAAAACAATTAATGTGAGTTATAGGAATTCATTTCATTTAGGGATATACTCGAGGACATATTCTTTTTTTCACTTTCAAAGGAACGCATTTCGTCACCCACTAGACCCGTCTTAATCTTGAAAATAATAAAATAAAAATCTTTCTTAGGATTTATTAATAAAAAATATATAATATCAAAATATTTATAATATCAATACATATTTTATATATTTTAAAACACTATCATGTATTTTTATTCATTTTCTACACATATTTTAGGATTAATTCCTAAATTATTAAAAAGTATCACTTGATCTCATAAATTATAAATGTATACAAATTGATTCCTTAAACTATTGAGAAGTTTTATTTTGCTCATAAACTATAAAAGCATACAAATGGACTCCTAAATTATTGGTGTATTTCACCTTGACCTCTTCTGCTATGGAGTTCAATTTGTACACTTTTATAGTTTAGGAAGCAAAATGAAACTTCTCAATAATTCATGTAGTCAATTTGTATACATTTTTATAATTTGGGGGTTCCAATTGATACTTCTCTATAACTTAAAAGGTAAATTACAAATACATCCTCTAAAATTTGTTTAAATACAAATTACGCATATAGTTTGAAAAATAATAAACGCAGTTTTTTATTTAACATAATTAATTAAAAAAATAAAATTTCTAACAACTATCCTATACAATAATAAAATTACTTGAATTATTAATTGAAATAAAATTTTCATATAATTAAAAACTATTAATTGACTTCATAATAAAGGAGCCAATCATTATAACATTCGAAATATTAAAGGGACAGGATATAATTTTCAAAATAATATAGAGAAAAATGTTCTAGACTCCCACTAAGGGTGACCCCCAGGACCCCTAGTGGGGTGTCATTTGCCAAATTATTTTTATTTTTATTTTTTCTTCTCCAATCACCAATTTCCACGTATGTGTGGGGGTGATGGGGTGGGAGGTGGTGGGGGTGGGAAGGGAGTGGGGTTCATAATCACGTTTGTAATATAGAATAATTCATATTTTAAGTAAATTTTAGAGTATATATTTATAAATAATCGTATATTTTATACACCTTTTTTAATATTAATGGTGGTTTTAACATGTTTCATAAAAGAAAATAAAATAAAGAAAAAATCAAGAGTAATGTTAAAAATTTTAAATATTTCATCAAACATTTTATTAAATATTTTATACGAATGTAAGATTTATATAAAATTCATGATATGAGTCTTTTGGACCTTACTACATCTCCCTAAAAATATTCCTCCTAATCCCCCTAAATTTCATATCAAGTAAAAAAAAAAAAAAAAAAAGCAAACAATTGCCTAAATTAAAAATTAGAGAGATTAGGAGTGTTTTTACGGCTCCAAATCATTTTCCTGAGTCTTTTAATAGAATCTTTGATAAAATATGCAGGTGTAAACACATTTTTCAAAATCAAATTGACAGCTCAACTTTCCGTACGATGACAAAGCAGACAGACACAAAACTAACTAATTTATATACCCCGCCGCTCCTCTCTCTTCCATGTGCAGAGAGAGAGAAACGGAGAGAGAGAGGAGAGAGATGGAAAACTCCGGCGAGCAATTCGACGTAATTGTTGTTGGAGGAGGCGTAATGGGTAGCTCCACAGCCTACCAAATCGCCAAAAGAGGCTTCAAAGCTCTCCTTCTGGAGCAATTCGATTTCTTACACCACCGAGGCTCCTCCCATGGCGAATCCAGAACCATTCGCGCTACATACCCAGAACCTTACTATTCTTCCATGGTTATGGACTCCTTGAAGCTCTGGGAAGAAACCCAATCCGAAATCGGCTACAAAGTCTACTTCAAGACCTCCCAATTCGACATGGGTCCTGCTGACAACAAGTCTCTCCGAGCCGTCATCGCCAACTGCGAGTCAAACTCGATTCCTCACAGAGTCCTCGACGCCAACCAAGTGTTCGACGAATTTTCTGGCCGAATCTCCATTCCGGAGAACTGGGTCGGCGTGGTGAGCGAAGTCGGCGGCGTAATCAAACCCACAAAAGCAGTCTCCATGTTTCAAACACTGGCGATCAAACACGGCGCTGTGCTGAGAGACAACAAGGAGGTTGAGAACATCGAGAGAGACGGTCTCAGAGGCGGCATTTTGGTGTCTGCAAAGAATGGAGAGAGGTTTTGGGGAAAAAAATGCGTAATCACAGTTGGGGCTTGGATGAAGAAACTCGTGAAAAGAATCGCCGGAATCGAAGTCCCAATTCAGCCCCTAGAAACCAGCGTTTTATACTGGCGGATCAAAGCGGGGCACGAGGACGATTTCACGATCTCCGGCGGATTTCCGACGTTCGCCAGCTACGGCGAGCCATACATATACGGCACGCCGATGCTGGAGTTTCCGGGATTGATAAAAATCCCGGTGCACGGGGGTCAGCCGTGCGATCCGGAGGAGAGGAGGTGGGAGCAGACGGCGCCGGCGGTGATGGAAATGGTGAAGGAGTGGATAGAGGGGAGGTTTGGGGGGGCGGTGGAGGCGGCGGCGCCGGTGGTGGCGCAGTCGTGCATGTATTCGATGACGGCGGATGAGGATTTTGTGGTGGATTTTGTGGGGGGAGAAATGGGGAAGGAGGTGGTGGTGGGAGGGGGGTTTTCGGGACATGGGTTCAAGATGGCGCCGGCGGTGGGGAGGATCTTGGCGGAGATGGCGTTGAGTGGAGAGGCTGGGGAAGGTGTGGACATAAAGCATTTTGGGTTGAGAAGGTTTTTAGGGAATCCTAAAGGTAACATCAAGGACTTTGAAGATCAAGTCAACTTTTCTTCTTGAAAAAAAATTTAAAAAAAATTAGGAATTCATAAATTTATCACAAATTGTATGTAAGATAGTTGTGCTTGGTTGTCTTGTGATTGATTTATGTAAAATTCAAATAATGAATTTTTTTTTTTTTTTTTTTTTTAATTTGTGCATTTCTGAATTGGAATTGTAGGATTATCTCATTGTTTAACAAATGAATCACCGATGATCACTCGTAAATAACTAGATTCACGTGTATGAAGCGATGTGTTTATGAGTGATTAGTGATTTATTTGATAAATGAATTAGGGAAGAATAATGTTTGGGGGCCCTAATTTTGTGGCTCAAAAGTGGCTCAAATGGCCAAAACGACGTCGTTTTAGCCATTTGAATGTTGTTTTGTACTCAAAACGACGTCGTTTTGGTCATTTGAGCCACAAAATTTGGACCCCCTACCATTGTTGATTAGGCAAAGGTAGCACCGTTATGTTGAATTAATTCGTAATAAATTGGGCATGTTAAGATGATGAAATTTATAGTAATGTTATGTTTTAGGAGAAATTTAGGAATTGTTTGGAATGTCCTAAATAAGTGTATTTTTTGACTTTTTAGATTAAAAAGTTAAGGAAAAAAATATGGTTGCTTGGGATAACTTTTTGACTTTTTACAAAAAAATGTGTATTAAAAAATTGTATAAATTAGTGTATAGAATAAGTTTTTTAGCAAATAGGCAGTACGGTAGCAACATTGTGCAGAGTAGTATATAGGAGATGCTTGTCTTCTTTTCGGGCATTGAATTGGATGGTGTTGTTCGGCCCATGGAGGCCCACCATGAGTCCTGTTTTGCTAATCGGAACCGTTCAATATGTAGAACTCATCGAGTACTATATACTTGTAAAAAATCACGTTGATCGGATATCGATATCTATCTGATCGAATTAGTTTTTTTTTGTCAACCGTTAACCATAACACCATCCTTTTTTTTATACAAAACTGATTTGATCATGTAGTTAGTGATATCCGATCAACGTGATTTTTTACAAACATATAGTACTCGACAAGTTTTATACATTGAAACGGTTCAGATTATCAAAACCGTGATAAGCCCTCAGAGGCTGAACAGCACCATCTTATTTTTGCACCCATCTGTTCCCTTTGTCCAACCAAAGTCAACTAAAGTACAACTCACGTTAGAAGTGAGTTATACTTTTTTTGTGTAAAATTAATTTTTTATATTTTTTTGATAAATAGTGATAATTTTTTAAGTAATATTTTATCTTTTTAACTTTTTTAAAAGATACCAAACCAGCCCTTAGAGCATATACTCCTAAATAAGTGCATTGTAATTAAATTATTAGTTTTTGTAATGAAAGATGTGCATCAAAGTTAAAAATAGTAAAATTATGACACTGATTTTTATCGTGACATTTTGTACTGTGTAAACAATGTGGGTGTTTGAGAAGTGAGTTTTTATGTAGATTTTATGAGATGTAGGTTTTTATGAGATAAAAAATTTAGTGTTTGGGAAGATAGTTGGGTTTTTATGTAGTTGGATGTGATGTTTGTGAGAAAAAAAGTGAAATGATTATGGGGTTGGATGTGATATTTTGTTTGGATGTGTTTTTTTTAATTTTGTAAAACTTTTGTCTTTTAGTAAAAAAAATGAAAAAAAAATTTGGGAACTAAGTTCCCAAACACCACCAATACTTTTATGGTGATAAAAGTTATAAAGAACCTATATCATATGCACCCTTTTGGGGCGCAAAAGATTTCTTGACAAAAAAATAAGTGAGCTAAAAAAAAAAAATAGTAAAAATGAGATTTCTTTTAACTAATAAATTAAGAAAAATGGTTAAGAGCACTAAAAGTGGTGCTCTAATAGTACCACTAATGATGTGGCAGTAGGTGGCGCCCACTGCCTATGCCTTTTTTTTTCTTTTTTCTTTTTTGACATTCTCAATGCATTAGTACTATTAGTAGTCTTTTTTTTAGTTGTATGAATCATTATTGATAAATTAACTTGTAAATGAATTCAAATATTCAACCATGCAGAAAACAAATTATTATGATAAAAAATAAAATAAAATAAAAAGAATAAGGTAAATATTACTGAAAATTATACTGGCTAGCTAGTAGTTGTAGTAACCAATATCTATATAGGGGATTTGGTAATAGACCCTTCAGTGTCTAACTTGTCCTTCAAAAGAATAATAATTATATAGGTCCTTTCAAAACCCCTTTATATTTTAAAACTTATTTTCTTTTTACCATAATACCCTCACACGTGTATGTATATCAACTTGTAATCACTCTCTCTCATCTCAATCTCTCTTCTCTCTGTCTCGTACTTATTACTATTCTCTTCATCGGTGCCATAGCTGCTCTCTATCGGTACCGCCGTCGCTCACCATGGAACACTTTTTCTACCTTCTTCATCAACATTATCATTTGTTGCATCCACAACTTCAGATCTGAGATCATTCACAATTGTTGTCACTGGTAGATAACGATTTGCGACAATTCGCAAACCTCAAATCTAATATCCTTCACTCTCTCTCTCTCTCTGGTTTTGATGGTTCTCTCTCTCTTTCTCTTTCTCTCTCTCTCTCTCTCTCTTTCTCTCTTCTTCTTCTTCTTCTCTTGGTCTTCTATTTTCGAACTATGTCTCTTTATCTCTCTTTCTTCTTCTCATGATGCTCTATTCTTTTAACAGTAAAATTTTACTCTAGTTTATGACACAACACTCCTATAAAGCCATCCTCGGAACTTGTTTCAGAGTAAAATTTTATTTTGAATCATAATAAATTTTACTCTGATTCAGAGTAAAATTTTACTCTGTAATTGAAAAAAAAAAAAAAAAAAAAGGTAAAATTTTACTATCATTAAGTAGATCAGTATTTTGTTAACTAGCGTAAAATTTTACTGTTACAAAAACAGAGTATATATTAAATGAACAAACCAGAGTCAAATTTTACTTTTAGATCTATGAACAAGCAAACAAAAAACTCTTAGGCTCTGTTTGGTAGAGCTCTCCAAACATATTTCTACCCCCACTTTTGAATATCTTGTTTGTTTACAGTTTTCAAAAATTAATTCCACTCACTTTTGAAAATTCTTTCCAAGACAAGAAAATTTGGGCTAATTGGTCGTCCTCCTGGACGTCGGGCCGATTGACCGGAACGGTACAATTTTTTTATTTTTTATTTTTACAATTGGCACTTGTTATTTTTTATATTTTAAATAAAAAAAATTTGGAATTTTTTTTAAAAAAATTATGAGCTTTGAATAGAATTTTGAATTGTGTTTTTAGTTATGAGTTGTAAGTCTTTGTATCAAATATCATATGTCACATCAGAAATTCTCCACTCAATTCAAAACTCTTTTCAAAACTCATTCATCAAACAAATTTTTCACTCAAATTATAATTCCAAAATTCACAAACTCAAAATACAACTCTATTCTCAAATCATATTTAAAAAAACTCTACCAAACGCTACCTTAATTTTTCATTGTAATATCTCGATTCTCATTTTTCTGTCAAATCTTTTTTTTTTTTTTTTTTGTCTTTGATCTGAAATTATTGATCTCAAATATGAGTTCGTAGGTATTAAATCTGAGATGGTGGCAATTTAACAGTAAAAATGGTGGTTGTCGACCGACAGTGAGGATGAGCAATGCTGATAGATAATGAAAATGGTAGAGACGATAAACAATTACTGAGTTGGTGAAAAGAGAGAAATTATTGAGTTGATGAAGAGAGAGAGAGAGAGCTGAAAAAAAAAAAGGAAGAAAGAGAGGATATAATGGTTAAATAAAATATTCAAATAACAAATTTTGTCCTTTATATAGAATTTTATAATTATAAGAGAATTTTAAAAGTATTAAAAAAAAAATTGTCTTTTAAACAAGAAAAAAAAAAAAAACTAAAGAGGGGTTAAAAGGCCAAATTTCCTTTTCTAAGGCCTAGTTTGGCATGATCAAAAAAAGTTAAAAAATTAAAAAATCACTATCCTATTCAAGTCACATCATCTTATTTAAGTCACATCATTTCTATACGTCACTTCAAACCCAACCTATACCTAACCTATATTTCATAAAAAAATTAAAAAATACATTTATTTAATTTATCCCAATCAACCCCTAAAATTTCCTTTGATTTCCTTGCGTCAGATGTAACATTAATCAATGTGGGCAATTTCAGCCAGTGATTTTGTCTTGATACTGTACCAGCCTACAAAGTTGTTGTCTGTACTTCATACATGCTGGCCTCTCCTGATTTGACGTTGAAAACAAACTATTTTAATTTTTTTTTTTTTGATAAATAATATTTTTTAAAAAAATTTTATGAAAATATATATATATAAAATAATAATGTGATAACTTATAATAATTTTTTGATTTTTTAGTTAAAATTAAAAGTTATCAAACAAAACTTTAGAAAACAAAAAGACCTTTCTCAGATAAATATATAAATAAATTTATTTTTATTGTATTTTTTTCAGACAAATATCATAAAAAAATATGACTATAATTATTGAATTAATCTCATTTTTTTTATTGAATGATCTACAAGCATATTTGGACAAAATGAACAAATCCAATCATCGAAGTAAAGCCCATAGTGGGCCTCACAAGCCCAATAACACGCCTCTCCTATTTGTAATTTGTGACATTAAAACACAGAACTAGAGATTAAAACCACCATCAATAAGAACAAGTATCACTACAGGAAAAGTAGTTCTAAACCCTTCATTTCATTCCATTCCTTGCAATATTTTCAACAATTATTGCAAAAGAGATTCCAATAAAATTTTAACGCTTGAATTATCTGCGTAAAAAAGATATACATACCTTAACCCAAAATGAGGATGAAAAGGCTACAATATTGAAATATTGTTGTGAACTATGAAGGTATAACAAGAAACAACCTTTCGGCTTCTTAGGACAGACATTGCAATTCAAAAGGAACAATGTCCAACCTAAACAATACTCAATCTATGTCCTCTGACAGTAAAGGCTAGCTTTTTTTCTTATTAGATGCAACCAAGCGATCTGCGATTTCTATGAAAGAGGAAAACCACAGTAGCCTGGTTGAGCTGAATAACAAATTAATCTGACTACATCTAAATCTAGAAGAGAACAATTCACGAGTATACAAAGAAAGCTTGATTGATGCCACTGCAGTAGAGGGAACGTGTCCGTGACCCATGCTCATCTTGCCTGCAAACCAAATAAGAACCTTCAACAACTCAATCATCAACACCACAAAATATCTCTGCATTAAGAACAAAGTACTTGATTGTGTATACTTTTTTTTCTTATTCCAATGAAAATTTATAATTAAAAGAGCTTTAATTCCTCCCACAAACTGGCCAATTGAGTATAAAATTGCTCAAACTTCAAATGCAATGCAAAATAAATTCCAAGATAACATGTATGCATCAATAGTCAAGTGCTGGTGGAAAAGTTTGCAGCATAGCCTACTATTGGTGTCTTTTCATTTTTATTCCAGATTTGTCTATTCTTTTTTTTGGGGTAAACTATCAGAAGCAGATTTGTCTATTCTTTACCTGAGAAAAAATATATATATATATTTTTGGGTAGGGGTGAAATCATTTATACCTATTCATTAAACATTATGCCAATTCATATTTCAACTCCAGATTTTGTACTGCCATGAAATTTGTCGAAGTGCTCAAGCTATTTTTGTATTATTTTACACAAGCATACACCGCAAGCAATGTGGAACTAATAATGAACAATTAGTTAAAATTACTAACTGCAATACCATGAATTACAACTTTTGACATGAATGCTATCCAACCAAATAAATTGTAACAACAGTGAACATCACAACTAAATAAATAAGCAAATAATTGAGAGAGAGAGAGAGAGAGAGAGAGAGAGAGATCACTAACCAGTAAAATCTCTTCTCAAACTACAAAAGTTGCAAGAAGGGCATGTATAAGAGCCCAATAGATGATGACACCAAGTCGTAAAGCAGGTTGTCGCATTAGTGCCCGATCACAAGAAACCCTGGAAGATTCCACACACAAAATGATTTTTTCTTCATGAAATTAAGCAATAACCCCAATGAAAATAGAACAAAGAAAGAAACAGATAAAGCTTATACCATAGACCATCAATCATGTCGGTTACAGGTCTCGTGAATCTTGGCACTATTCTCGACGTAGTGAGTGACTTGAAACCATGCGCTGAAATGGAAAAAAAAAATTTATATATTTTAAATCTTATCAGCTATTTGGCTAGCAACAAATAAAACAAAACACATTTATGGAAAAAAGAATAGTACAAGCCCATGAGAAATCAACTCAAAAGAGAAATAGTGAGGGGGATTGGGTTTTGCTCCCCATAGAAATCCTATCCTTGAGATGAATGTAGGGAATAGATCTCATCATTACAAGGAATCCTCCAGATTTGAAGCCTTGATCATCTTACCAACAAGCCAAAAGCCTCAAAACCTAGGAGCAATAGAGTTCTCTAAATCCTACACCACCAATCTGTCACCAAAACCTTTTTCCAGTCACTGACCTCATTGAAGGTCTTTACCCCCAGCTGTAGAATTCTTCTCGACCTCATCTTCTTCTATTTCAAACATATTTATCCATTCTATCTATATACACATCGATGAATATATCACCAATACCGCAGATTTTATTCTATAGTTACAAGTGTCGTGTTACGCCTATTTTTGCAACCAATGCAAATCTTATGGTTACAACTTACAAGTTTTTTGTTATGCCTATTTTTTCTTTTTTCTTATCTTTTTTCTTTTTTATTTTTTTTGGAAAATTAGAAACTAGTTTGACAAATAAACACCAAAAATCTTTTTGAATTTTCTAAAACTATTTCAGCCCCAAAAAAGAACCATATGAAAATAAAGAGTTCTTTTTATTTTTTCATTTTTTTTTAACCAAACTAGTTTTTGAAAAAAATTCAAAAAAAAAAAAAAAAGATTTTGAAAACTAAACCAAACAAATTGCTCGAAAAATACATCATATACAGTATACTCTTACTTTCTGCTGTCAATTAAGTTTAAATTGGACTTCTTTCTCTTTTCTTTCATATTTGACCCATAGTAGAACTTTTGCAATTAATTCCTAAAACCCAACTTTAATATTCCATCCACATGGTTAAACCACAGATGCCTAGCACATGGGATTCCCCAGTAGTAATAAAAAGGGCCTCATACATACATGTAACAGGAAGTATAACATTACCTTTATCATCATCTTCCTCCTCTAATCTACCACCATTACCATGGTCCGTATCTATAGCAATAGAAACTTGATCGTTGTTGACCTTGCGCAAACTGCGAACTTGAGGCGTCATGGAGGTCCCTGGTACTGCCCACTTGTTTACCTGTGCATCAAACATCCACCAGAATGAAGCACCATGAGAATGCAGTTGCTCCAAATACAACATTGCAATAAGTAGATACGATTGTAAAACTAGAAGATGCAAAACATGTCAGGCCAACAACCTGAATTTATAATTCGACTTTTGAACAAGTTTGTCAAAATTATTTTTCGGTCTGGACAGCGGTGAAGGATTACTTATGGGTATCCACGAAGTAGCAAAATTTCCATTTGTTTCCACTAATATTTCAAAATTCGTTTCCTAGGAAACGAAGATATTTCGGCCATTTTATTGTAAGTGAAATGAATTTTGTTCATTGGTAATCGTGAATATCATTTTAAACAAATCTGATTAGATCTAACATGTGAAAAAATTTAAAGGAGTAAATGTAACAGCAATTTGAATCTTAAAGGACATAAACTTTGATGCATGTTAATAACTATCCAGTTAACCATATTTGAATTTACTAACAAATATCAAAAAATGAGGCTACCATTCATGGTTGAGAAAATAAAGAAAAATAAAACATGACATACCAGTGGTTCAACTTCCAGTATTTCAGAAGCTGTACTTCCTGTATGTCCAGAATCTGCCACTCCCTGAAGCCTGGTTAATTGTGATTCCTTCTCACGTAAGGAATTCTCAAGAGATTCTTCTTTACGTGTTAACTCTTCTACTCTACTCTTCTCTACTTGCAACAATGTATCTTTGCTCTGTACCACCGCCCTTAGATCCTCCATTTCAGATACCAGTGACACGATCTGCTTCTGAAATATCTCTCTGTATTCATGAACTTTATCCCTTTTCTTGTCATCAAAATGCACATCATTCACCAGCACCCCAGAAATCATTGTGTCCAACCATGTCAATAAATCAAGAATCTCATCTGAATTTCTTTTGTTGCTCATCTGGGATGCAACTAGAGCATCATTGGTGCATCGTGTGACTTCTTGCCTTAAGAAAGAGATATCTGCATCCCGTTCTTGTAACTGTGACTGAAGCTTCTCAACCTCAGAAAGGAGGCTAGCAGACAGTTGATGAAGTTCATCAAACTTGCTCACGGTGATCGAAAGTTTTTTCATAGCCTTTCCACGAGAAGCTTCTAGGTTTTCCAAATCTACATTTTTTTCTTGCACAACTCTTTCCAGTTCCCCAATTTTGTTTCTTAGGTCTTCCATCTGGGTCTCCTCCTCATCAAGTGCTTGCATCAGCACCTCAATTTCTGTTTCAGAATTATAAATTGATGTTAAGAAATAATTCTGTGGACAACGTATTTAATTTATAACAAATAAAAACAGCCGGATTAAAAATAAGAGAACTGACCTTGTTCTTTCGCAGCCAGCGCATCACTCAGTGATCTAACTCTCTCCTCCGAGTCTTTCAAGGTAGCTTCGCCATCTTCTAGTTCTTTCACTCTATGTTCCAACATGTTACGCTCTTCCTCCATCACTTCCAGCTGCCTCTCTAAATCATTTAGCCGAGCCTTTGCAGATTGAAAGTCTTGCAAGTGACTCCTTGCAGCAGCTTCAGCTTTCTTGATCTGACTGACAAGCTCCACACAAATTCTGTCTTTTTGGATGTCCTTCTCCTGAAGCTCTTTCTGCAAATTTGAAATGGTAGCCTTCATTTCCTTTTGGCCACCTTCTACAACCTGGGCTTGAATACACGTGAAGTCCTTGACAACTGACAACAATCTATCTGCCATTATCCTAATACGTTCATCAGAGGACAAATGAGTCTGTCGGCTAAAAAGATTTCCTTCATCACCAGAAATTGAAGATTCCAAGTTCATCCCCAGATCTGTGGCAGCCAAACCATTTCCAACAAACTGGGCTTTGCAATTCTCAATTTCCATAACTGAATTACTGCAGGCTTCATAAAGCAACGAAATGTTTCTACGCATTACAACACTTTCAGTATCTTTCTCTTTCTCCATGACCTCTAATCGGATTATGTTCTCCCTCATGGATTCAAAGGACTGTTTTTGGGAAGTCACTTCTCTATGAATAATACCCACTACTTCAGATGCATGCTTAGCTCCTTCATCTAATGTAATCAAGTGTTTGTATAATTCTTCTTTAAGAGCACCAATTTCTTTCATGAAATCTTGCAATTGATGCCCAAGAAGACTACAAATGTCAACAAAAATATTGTCATCGGTACACTCTTGCATCTTCGATTCCAATAATGAATTTGTAGCCAAGAACTTCTCCTGGACAGGAAGACGAGTATTAGAAGAATGGGGGGGATGATAAGTATTTTGTGCAGCAACATAAAGGGGGAAAAATATGTTTGGAAGGTATGAAAGTAATGGCCCACTTAAAATATATTTAAAAAGAAAAAAAAGAAAAAAAAAGACTACGATGAAATATAAATAGAAACTGTAATTATTTTTAAAACAAGTAAATAAAAGTACGCTACCGCTAAGAATGTTCCCAAAAGTTAAAACAAAAAATACAAATATATTGCAAGAAAATAGACAGAAAACAAAATAAACTAAAGAATTCATGTCAGAACATGTGGCAAAACATAGGAAAGAATTTAGATCAAGTATCTTGTATCTATAAGCAGGGAGGGTGTGGCCAACAACTTGAGAGCAACTGAAGATGGACATTACATTACATCAATATTTCACAATATTAAGAACCAAAATAATCATACCTTGTTTTCTGCATTAGCAGAAATAATGCTCGCAGGACCACCAACAGGTAGGCCAACCACATTCATAGCCTCACTTGGTTCCAGACATGACATCATACTTGCCTCCAGATTGTGCAGATATTCCAAGTCCTTGGAGAGGACATCACCAAGAAGATCATTAATATCAATGAAGCCCTTTCTCAATTGATCAACACAGGATTTTAACAGCTTCAGCTCAGCAAGTTGGTTATTTCTTTCTACAGAACGAACAGCAGATAACTTTTCAACTTGCGAAAAAGCTTCACGTTTGGCAGCTTCAGCCAAATCTCTTTCCTTGGAGAGTTCTGAAAGCTCACTGGCAGCAATTGCAAGCTCCTCTTGCAGTCCATCATTTCTTTCTTGGACTTCATTCAACTCTGCCAGGAGTAGCTCAGCCGCTCTTCTAGATTTCATTGAATCATGTTCAGAAGAAGCCACAGCGGCATGTAGATCACGGCATTGTTTCCCAATTTGTTCCAACTTCTCAACAGGATCACTGATATTAAATTCAAAACCAGCACCAATGTCATTCAAAGTATTCAAAATCAAGCTCAGAGTATTGGTTTTCTCTTGCAAAAAGTACTCAGTTTCTGCCAACCGATTTCTCATGAACAAACTCTCTGATTCCTGGACTTCTAGCCTTTCCTTGTAGGTGGATAAGTCCTTTATGTTCTGTTCATAATCTGAAAGTCCGCTTTCCCGGTACTTAACCTCAGATTTCAGGCGTTCCACCTCATTGTTCACCTCTTCAATGGTCTGTTTCAAACTATAACGCTGTTGGACCAATGATTTTCCTTTTCTAACTGCGACATTTAACTTCTCTCTAACAGAAATTGACTTCTGCTCCTCCTGACTAAGTAACTCTTGCAACTCTTTCCTTTTTACATCTAATGCTTCAACTTCATGGACCAAAGATTGATTGCTCTCCATATATCTATCTCTCTCCTCCTTCACGCACAGCAAATCCTGCAAAGCCTCCTCCAGTTCTTTCTTAAGAACTGCCACATCCTCCTTTGAATCCTCAGAATCTCTCTTTTCATCCTGAATGGCACCAGCATTTTTTGTATTTTTCTCATCAGCTGAGTCAACAAGAACAGGTTTCTCTAAAGCAAGGGCAGTGTACTTCTCTAACAGCTTTTTCAATAGTTGTTCCAAACACTCGGTACTACTGCCACCAGAAACCACGTCCTCTGTAACAGAATCCTTGAGCAAATCATGCACGAAATCCTCCAATCTTCTTATCTCACCTTCAACATGCTCCAGATTTCTGACTTTCTCAACCAATTTCTCTTGCAAAGCAGATACCTCCTCCTGCAGTTTATCATTCTCAAGTTCAAATTGGACTACCTTCTCTGAGACCTTATCAAAATCACGAGTTAGAATCTCCAAACTATCAGAGAGATGCTCTTTTTCAACCAATTTCTCGTGCAAAGCAGATACCTCCTTCTGCAACTTATCATTCTCAAGTTCAAATTGGACTGAATTCTCCGACACCTTATCATAATCACGAGTTAGAATCTCCAAACTATCAGAGAGATGCTCTTTTTCAACCAATTTCTCTTGCAAAGCAGATATCTCATTCTCCAGCTTATCATTCTCAAGTTCAAATCGGACTACCTTCTCTGAGACCTTATCATAATCACGAGTTAGAATCCCCAAACTATCAGAGAGATGCTCTTTCTCATGAAGAACGGCTTGGAGAGCTGTCTCAAGATCATATAATCTCTTTTGTGACTCTTCCACATCAGCAGTTAATGAGGAACAATACGTTTCCAAGTTATTAACCTTCTGCTGGAGAGAATTACAGTGGTGATGAGCCTCTGAAAGTGCACTTCCCAACCACTCAATCCTATCCTCTGGCTCCATGGAGCGCAACTGCAAAGGCATATTTATCCTCTCCAATGTCTCTTCCCACCGTTGCACAACATTGTTTCTTTCCATCAAAGATTGTTCCAGCATCTCATTTTGTTCAGCCAAGCCATAGAACTTACTTTGAAGCTCCTCATATTTTCCTCTCAAATCATCACCTGAATTTGAGTTTGGCTGTGTGTCTTCCTTCCAGGTTTCCATAGCTACAAAACCAGCATCAGAATATGATCCTCCCCCCACAGAACTTTTCTGATCCCAATCAGCAGGAGGCACGGAGTTCCCAGTAACTGACCGCGCTAACCAATCAACCTTTTCAATTATATCTCTGGCATGGAAGTGCTCTGGCAGCTCTAGGTCTTCTAGAATCTCTTCTATTCTCTGGAGTATAGAATCTTTGAGAAGAAATGATTCTCTTAATGCAGTAGCCGAGTTGCGAATGTATGAGAGTTCAGATTCCAGAGCTTCCACACGCTCACCAGCCTCTGAATAGGTCTTAAGTTTTGTTTCAACCTCCCAAAGTCTGGCATCTTTCAACTGTAACTCCTGAGAGCATTTCTCCAGTTCACTGGATGTTTCTGCTAGAGATTGCTTGAGATTGTCACGCTGCACAATCAAACCTTTTCCCTTTGAAACAGCTATGCTGAGTTTTTCTCTGATAGAAGATACCCGCTGGTCTGACTGTTCAAGCTCGTTTACTTTCTCCTG
This sequence comes from Camellia granthamiana, assembly GCA_036172215.1. Lineage (NCBI taxonomy): Eukaryota > Viridiplantae > Streptophyta > Magnoliopsida > Ericales > Theaceae > Camellia > Camellia granthamiana. The sequence goes on along the minus strand of CM069916.1, from coordinate 3,599,551 downwards.
TAACTCAGCCCGAACAGCAACAAGGTCCTCCACTCCCTGCCTCAAACTTTCCTTAAGAATGAGGGTTTCATTATCATGTTGAACAATCAAAAAGCTCAAGTGCTCTATTTGTCCCTGCAATTCACTTAATTCCATTTCCTTACTGGACAAGCTGACCTGCTCATCAGCCTCTTTGTATTTTTGAAACAGAAAAGATATAAGACACTGTAAGCGTGATTCAAGCTTATCTGAGTCAATGCCAGTTCCATCCAGCTTAACGGCACCTTCAACATCTTCAACCAGCTTTAGAATGGTATCTGAATCAAGGCCTCTTTTCTTCAGTTCCTCCATTTCTTTTGCCATATCAATCAACTGCAAGTTCAGTTTATCGTTCATAGATTTGAATTGCAGCCTCTCACCCAGAAGCACTGCCAGTTGCTCCATGAGGGTATCATAGTTATCAAGATGTAGAGGATCTAGAAGGTTCTCATTTTGTTTAATGATCTGGCTTTGTTCTACATGCTCACATGAATCATTTACAAGCCTCTCAAGGTTACCATGGATCCCATGTAATACACCAATAGCCGATTCATTCTTTCTATGCAAATCATTGAACTTTTCAATCATGTCCTTGTATGAACTGCACATTGCTTCGTGATCTTTGCCAGAAGCTTCTAATTTTTCCTGCAGATTGTCAATCACTTTGGTTGCAGCATCAACAGAAGCAGCCACACGGCTACCTATATCTAGGCAATCATGATTGCCAATTGAGAGTGTGGAGGAAAACAAGCTCCTGATCAATGCATCAAGCTTCTCGACTGTCTGAACAACCTGAGCAACAGTAGAATTCCATTCTTGCTCGAGTATTGATGCCCTCTCGGCTATTTCTTTATGCAGAACTTCCACTTGATTAGAGATAGAGGAAGCCGTCTCATCTGAACTTGAGTGCATTTCATCCAACTGTCTCTCCAATACACTAATACGTGGCTGATAGTCACCAAGCTTTTTAACAAGCTCACTGTTCTCTGCTCCAAGAATAGTACTGTGTTGCCTTACTGCTTCATACAGACCCAGAAGCTCACCCTTCTTTGCTTCAATATCACACACGTGTTGCTTTATAAACTCATATAAAATAATGACTTCGATATTTGCTGCTTCAGAACTGATATTGTGTTCCTTCAGAGCTTCATAAGCAACCTTGAGCTCCCCAAGTGCATCATCAGCAAGATATCTACAATCTCTCTCCCCCTTGAACAGTTCGCTGGCATTCACGGCATCCAGAAGCAACTCCTTAAGCACTGCTCTCAGATTTCTTGTTTGCTCCTTTGCTAACATAAATGTGTCCACAAGTGATTGATTTTCAGCTGAAGGAACTTCCTCTATGTCATGGTCATCATGATGAGTCTTTGACTCAAAAGCTTGAATCAGTTTTGATATCCCTGGTGCCGTTTTCCCACTTGACTTACTTAAGGACACAGAATGAGAGTGCATCCCTTCAATTGCTTTCTCAAGTTTCTGAACTATTTTCTCTGCCTCCTCTAAGTGACCCTTCAAATCTACAAACCCACAAGAATGATCATAGACATCCAATTTAAGCTGCTCAACTGGTGACCCATCCACAAGGCCGTCATCAGATTTTCTTAACCGAGAGAATAGTTCAGCCTCCCCCTCCCTGGGAAGCCAGTGAGTCTCATCAGCAGCAGTTGCACATTCTGGTCCCCTGCTTGGCATGTCAGAACCTTCAACTTGATTTGCAGCTTCCCCAGATCGAGATGACAACTTGATATTTTCCTCAGTGAGTTTTTCAAGATGCAAAGTTGCCTCTTTTAGGTCATCCAAAGCTTTGAGGTGTTCCACCTGTAGACCTGCCATTAAACTCTTGCAGTCTGCTAACTCCACTGACAGTTTCTCATTCTCAGTGACAAAATGATCCTTCTCTTCTCCAAGCTTGTTTCGCTCCTCCGTTACGGAAGTGAGACTCCCATTTAACTGAGCATTGTCCACCTCAAGCGTTTCCAACAAAGCTTTGCACTCTGCTAAGTCGTTCAATAGTTTCTGATTCTCATGCAGAAAATTCTCTTTTACCTCCTCAAGCTTCCTTCTCTCCTCTGTTGTCAATGCAAGAGTGCCACTTAAGTTGACATTTTCTGATTGTAATGATGATAATGAAAATTTGAAGTCAGCTAACTCTGTCAACAGTTTATCATTCTCAAGTACCAAATATCCCTTCTCCTCCGCAAGTTTCTTTTTCTCCTCAACTGCCAAAGTAAGACTCCCATTCAACTTATCATTTTCAACCTGTAAAGCTGCCGCCAATGGCTTACATTCAGCCAACTCCGCTGACAGGCTTGACAATTCCCCATGTGACCTTTCCAATTCAACATGCAACTCATCAGCTCTGGAAGATATTTCCACAACCTCGGCCTTTGCAGTATGAACTTGCTTCTCAAGCTCCTCCTTTGCACAAACAGCTGTCTGAAGTTCAGACTTGCACTTTGCAAGATCTTCAGCAAGGCTTTCATTCCTCCCTTGAACTTCACCAACCAAAGTGCTGGCAATGGACATTTCATCAAGCAACTGCTGATGAAATTGCATTTCTGATTTTTCTTCATTCAAGGAAGTTGCCACTAAATCTTCTCTCTGATGAACTGCTACTTCAGGATTTACAGTTGAGGATACATGTAAGTCGGAGAATGGCTGAGCTGAAACTGAATGACCATCCATAGTCCAAAGTTCTTTTATCTCATTGGTTGCACCAGCAGAAGCAGAAGCAGAAGCAGAAGCAGAAGCATCATTCAACTCATCGGTTTGATCCACTTCAATAGTGGGCTCTGGGCTGGGCTCCCCTGAAACCGTCCCTGCACAAGTTTCAGCACTTTCACTGAACCTGGGTAAATCAGGCCTCACATCTCCTTCAAGCTCTATCCCACTGCTTCTATTTACTTGCTCTGAATCCAAACAGTCAGCTCCCTGAATTGCCCCTACCCAGAAACAAATGAATTTTAATTATACATCGGATTCAGAAATAACTAATTTCAATCACAAATTAATTCAATAATAAAAAAGAAAAATATATACATGCAAAAAGAAGAGGTATCACAGGTAAGCGGGCACAACCTACGTCTGTTACCTGATCTGCTCCATGAATACACTCTGCTTCAACCGCCATGGCAACAGGTTTAGTGGTACCAATTAAATCAGGTTGTGTGGAGGAATCAACAGGTGTGGGGGTAGCCAAATGTACAGAATTCATTTCAGAAGCTACACTTTCCAAATTTCCTGTAGAAGTAAGCCTTGCACCCTCGGCATTTACAGTGTGGGTACTTTCAACTTTATATGGAACCAAAGTGTCAAAATCTTGTTCCTTGCCAACACTCAACTTCATTGTAGATTCATAAACTCCAGAGTCCTCATGCGGCAACTCAACACAGCTTGCCAACGTCGTTGTGTCTGTGCCTGTCTCAGGTATAACCACCACTGACAAAGGATCATTAGTGGCAATATCAATGTTGTCAGTAGCCTGTGAATTCTCACTAGGACGTGTGATTGATGAATCAACTATCCCAGAATCAGAATCATGCAATGAACTGACTTCCCCATCAGGATCTTGTAGCAATACCACTGCCGGTTTAGCAGCAGTAGATGCCGCATCAGCATCGCTATCACGCTCGGACTTACCAGCTTTACCTGCTGATTTACTGCCTTTAGTATCCTTCTTCTGCCGATATTGTTGAAGCTGAAAAAGGATGAATAAAAGGTCAAAACTAAACTCCCCATTACCCTCAGCTTAATTGCTGAGGAATTATGTATTTTAATATTGAGTATAGAAGTACACCCTAAAACCTTTTATGATAACATAATTAAGTAATAAAAATTGAACACATTTATTGATTCATAATAATTAATTGCATTTGATAGCACAACATCATCTATTACTTAATTCTTTAAATTGACTCAAAACAGACCTTAATGTCTAATCAAAGAGATTTGATTTATCAATCAATACCAAAAATGCTCTAAAAGCATTTTTTTCATTTTCATTCTCATGTTTTTAAAATTTTAACATTAGAAATGCAGTACTAAAAATTTTGGTATTTAATTATCAGTTTTGACAAACCACCCCAGGTCTATACCCAAATCCTACTCTCTCTCTCTCTCTCTCTCTCTCTCTCTCTCTCTCACACACACACACACACACATTTATCACTTTACACAGTTTTGTTGATTTTGTCTTCTCTCAAAGCCTAATTAAACTATTTTGCTTAATAAGTAATTTACTCCTAGAAGACGACATCAACAAAGTTGTGTAACTTGGCTCTCATATGTATCTCTTCGCACATTTTGGGTAATGGGTGAATCATATATAGTGAATTCATTTTACATATTATATTATAGAAAGAAAGAAATGAGAGAGTGCGGGAAACAAAGGACACATCACATCATCCTAGGCCTTGTTTGGTTTGTTTTTTAGAAAAAATTTTGGAAAAAATTCTCTACAAATAAATTTTTAAGAGTAATCAAACCAAACAAATTTTTTCAAAAAAAATCTCAAAAGTTGTTTGATTACCTATTTTTCAAAATCACTCTCTTTCACATACACATCAAATCAATCGCTTTTTTTTAAAACTCTGTCCCCAAAACAATTTTTCAAAATCATTTCTGAAAAAAGGCAAACCAAACAAATTTTCGTGCTTTTTATCTCAAAAACTACTCTACAAATACAAACCAAACAAGGCCCTAGTCTCCCACTCGAGAAGGTTCGGAGAAAAATGAGATGAAGAGAGAAGGGTGGGGCGGGGGGCATAAAATTTTGAGCCTCTCAACAAAACAACAGAGATAAAGATGAAGGTAGATAAAAAAACGAGAACAGAGAAACATGGTGAGCATGGATAGGGTGAGCGAGAGAGAGACAACATTCATTCATTCAAGGTATCTCTCCGGTCCAAACCAATAAATCTTCTTCCCCAGCTTGAATAGAACATCTAGAAAGCAACCCAAGCAGATCTGCATCATAGCAATTCTCAAAGGTATGAAAATACTTCCCTCAAAGGCCTATGCCAACACCAAATGTGTTCCCAAAACTTCCCTCTATTTTCAGCAAACCATTTAGAAGAACTCATTATTACAAACTGCAGCAAACATCTCAGTTCCTAGCATCCAAACATGAATTCATTTCAGAGCATCTTCAAAGGCATCCAATAGTTCAAAATGAAAACCCAATAACCCCTTGTTAGTTTGGCAGCAAATTCAATGATAACAAGAAGGGAATAAAAAAATTAAAATTTAAAAAAAAAAAAAAAGAAAGATAAAAAAAAAGGGAACAAAGTCATAAGCTCTCAGCTAAACCCACTGTCTGAAGCTCCATTGACTGAGACTTCCTGTTTTCTACTTTAATGAATAACAACAAAACCCCAAGTTTGAAGCTTCCAATTTCATTTCTATCACAACATTTTCTCAGCAACCAAACAACCCAAACACTTCTAAAAAAGCTGGAAATTGAATCCAATGCATAAAAAACAACATAAAGCATACCTTTTTACGGCCAGCAGCAAGCAGATCGGTACGGTTCTTATTCTTGTCCATCCGATCTGCAGCGTTTTTGCTCCCCACCGTGAATTCGAATATATATCAGCAGTCAACCACCATTAGATCGTCCCCTCTACAAAATTAGGAATCAATAGTTATATCAAGTAACACTGCAATTCACACACGATAATAATAATTCATGAAAACACAAATTCAATAGCAAATGCAAAACACAAAAACAAAAACAACCAAAACAGAAGCATTTTTAGGAAACTGAGAGTGCATACCTTTGTAATTTGATTATAGAGAGAGAGAGATATTGAATTGATCTGGTTGAGTTTGTTTGTTGGTTTGTTTAGGGTTCCTTGGTTGGTGAATGGTTTGCTTCGACTCTAAAGAAGGTCGCTCGCTCGCTCTCGCTTTCTTAGATCTAACGCAATGAGAACGTCGCTTGGGTAAAATTTTTGGCACTCGTCGGGTTGGTACGGCCAAAAATTATTAAACAGTGTCGAATAAGACCATCTCCAACGGTGTCTGAGATTTGATATCAAATTTGAATTTTGATGAAAAAGGCACTGTTCACTCCTCCAACGGTTCATCAAAACTGATATCAAATCGACAATTCATCAAACGCTTCATCAAATCGACGAGAGAATACTGATTTCACCAGAATACTGTTCCTGACCGTTGGAAAGAGGAGCCGGTCGACCAACCGGTTGCCCGACCGGTTGACCAACCGGTCAACCAGTGAAAGGTTCAAACAGTTCAGCAAAAAATTCAAAAAAAAAAACCCGACCGGTTGACCAACCGGTCAACCAGTGAAAGGTTCAAACAGTTCAGCAAAAAATTCAAAAAAAAAAAAATTTTTTTTTTTTTTTGCCTAACCGGTCGACCGGCCGGTCGTCCCGAAAAAAGATTCAGAACGTTCAAAAAAAAAGTTCAAAAAATTCAAAAAAAAAAAAAAAAAATTTTGAGCAAACCGGTCAACCGGCCGGTCGACCACCCGGTTGTCCCGAGACAAATTTGATGAAAGGTTAGAGCATCTGTTATCAAATTTGCTGAAATGGATACTTTTTGACTCAGATTTGGTGAAAATTTTGAGTAAGCGTTGGAGATGCTCTAAAGCAAATATAAAATAGTAACGCTTTGGGATGGAATTAAACACGGCACGCTCGTGTGTGGTTATGCCTTTAATATTAGGGTAAACTATCAATAGGTCCTACTTTTGAGACTTAGGATTGGTTTGGGGTGTCTTAAAAAAGGTGTACTTTTTGTCTTTTTACGAAAAGATGTGCAAAAAAGTAGAGATGTGATGTGATGAAAAAAAGATAAAAAGATGGATTATATAGTAGATCCCAAACAAGGCCTTATTACCCATTAAGTCCTATTGATAAATTTATTAAGTGATAAAGATAAATTTATCAGTCTTTTATTTTTATGAATAAATTTATAGTGATAAATTTATCACTCTCTTTGTTTTTATGAATAAATTTATAGTGATAAATTTATCAATCTTTTATTTTTATAGTGTTAAATTTATTAGTTAGAACCTGTAGGTAAATAAAACTAGTTAATAGCACCTACAGGTAAGTACCCCTTTATATTATTCCTCAGGTTGAATTATTACGGGGTCTATGCCAAGGGTTATTTTTTGATTTTTTGAATTAAAATTTACAAAAGTATAAAATAGATTAAAATAATTAACAAGATAAAATATTACATTAAATTCATAATTTTATTTTTTTTTCACAAATATTACATTTAATTATAAAAAAATCCAACTATCTTCCTAAACACATAAATTTTAGCCTAGTAAAATAGTCAAAAACTAAAATAACCTACTAAAATAGTAATTTCCCAAACACCCACTATGTCAAACAAAAATTCTATTTATACATAAAATTTATAATAATTATATGATATTGCTATTATTATTAACAATTTTATTTTAAATAATATTTTGTTTATAAATTAAAATTTTATAATGAACCACATCATTATGTATGAAAATTATATATATATATTTTATAGGATTACTCTATTTTTTTAGTTATGATTTAAAATTATTTAATTATGACATTTGTTATAATCGATATCATTAATATCTTAACTTATATATAGTACATACTATTTTGAAGATGTGTATTAGCATAACCCAAAAAATAAGAAAAATACTTTGAATTCTAATTAAGCACTTACAATTCACCCATGACATGAAATTAACCATTGAAGGGAAATCCACACTTTTCATCCTTATTCTCTTTATTCTCTCTCTCTTTTCTACCTTGTTAGAGCATCTCTAATAGCAAATGCTATGGTAATAATGCCATTACTATAATTTGACAATAAGTAATAGCAAATGATAGAATTATAGTAATAATACTCTAATGATCAGATGCCATTTTAACATAACCAAACACAGAAACTGGTGTGTTTCTGTGTTTAGTTTTGCCAAAGTGATAGGCGAGTAGGAGGGAGAGAAAGAGCTTTTATGGATGATTTGGCAGTTATAGTAGCTGTTATAACCAACCATTAGAGCACACTTTTCATCTCCAGTTGCCGAATATAGCAATAACAGTTCTAATGACAAGCTATTAGAAATATTCGTAAAAGTTAAAATGATAGTGATATATTAAGAGACGTAACACCACTAAAAAAATAAATATTATATAATTTGAGATAACAATTTATCCTTGTCGCACCCTACTCTCGCATATCTCATCCTTGCATTATTTTTCTTTTTAATGTTATTTGGCACCAATGAAGAAGCAAGAACAATAATAGATTTGAATAATGTTAGGAATTCTAAATATTTTATCAAATGTTCTATCAAATATCTCACATGAGTGTGAGACCCACATATAACCCATATAGTGTAAGCCCACACCCAAATAAGATAGCTAATAGAATATTTGGTAAAATATTTAAAATCCCTGACATTTTCAATAAATTTTGCTAACCTGTCTTGCTTTATCCTTCTCACTCCAATTATATTTTATTTTTTGTTTATGTGAGTCGATTTCTGATCACACTGCCAAACTAGTACTTAGCTGGAGAGTACCGGCAGAATAGATTAAGCCCGACCTGTCACAGAAAGAAGAGATTCTGGAGATGGTTCGTCCACCCGGGGGCACTCCGACGATCAAGTCAGTTATCTCTCAAAGATAACAAAAGTGCTTAACTCACTATTCAGAATACAAAAAGTGTACCTTAGACCCATGAGGGTGTCTCCCTTTTATAGCTAACACAAACCTGATCCTAATAGAAGCCTGACTCCAATGAATTCTATCTCAATGCTAATCCTGGATTCCCAGTTAGATTGGGATAAACTCTCTAAGAGTCTTATCTTTATCCAAACTGAAATCATCTCCCAATCTAGGATTCTTGTTCCTTATCCGCTTATCCCAGATTCCGGTATTCTTGCAGATAACCTCGCCCTAGCCAAGATTACCTCGGCATCATGATCAGGACACGTGGCACCTCGGCTGACACTTCGGTGCCACCTCAGCCATGTGTTGTCATCCAAAAATTATGTCCCCACAACTGCCCCCTAGGTTCTATTACATCGACACACTGAGGTGATGGAACCTATATCATTTCTTCCACTTAGCACGTCGACTAAGCTCGCTTTATCCTTCATTACTGAGGTCATCATTCGTTGGCCTCATATGACCAAGACCTGTAATCTGTTTTCACCAATGCTTTAGAACAAATAACCAAGTCGGTTCAAATTATTTAGCCGAGATCATTCTCCTAACTGAGGTATTTCCTTCATTAAACCAAGAACTTCAAGAGTTTCATCACGCGTATGAGCTGTCACACACAGTATTTCAACCGTTTCTGCCACACGTCTTTCCCCCACTAGACTGTACTTGACATGCGCCATTAAGTCACATCGCTCGTGCGTGTGCCGTCTAATAAGCACGTGGCCCTAGGCACATTGATTGCAATTTTGCCGCCATTTCGTGGTTTTGATCAAAATCACTTCTCTCTCTCCATCTTTTCACTTTTGTATCTCTGTTCTCGTTCAAACTTTCTCTCTCAAATCCTCCATTGCTGCCTTTGCGAAGCTTTCTGCAACCAGTTTCACTCTCCCTATTCGGCAAGGCTTTTGTTGCACTTCTTTGCTCACTGCCACCGTCTGACACCGGCTTATTTCACATCAGCCTTTTTCTTCCCGGTAAGCCACTGTTCCTCTTATTTCAATTTCTTGTTTACTCCAAAGAACTCCACTGTTGTACTCGCTGCCTTTACATACTTGCTCATATCTTTGTTCGTTAATTTGTATCTTGAATTCCACCATGTATTGAGCATGTTTGTTTCATGATTCTGTTTTTGCCCAATCCATTCTTGAGTGTACACACTGTGCTTACATATTTGTTGATTTTTTGCCACTGTGTTCTTGATAGTTCATCACTATTTTTGATTTTAAATCACTGTTCTTATTTTTGTTTTCTGTGTCTTTTTTCCAGATTATTGCTTTCAATCCTTGTTTACATAGACTTTAGGTTTGGGATTTGTTGTAGAACTTACGAATTGTAGGAAAAATTGAAACGAATTCCCCTTAAATCTTTCAGAAAAATTTGCCCCAACACACTTGCAGTTTTTAGCCGAGGTCCCTTAAATCCCTACAAAACACTTTCTTTTGAAATCCAATATTTTTCCCTTAAGCCGACATCATAGGTATGTGGAGGTATAGGGTAGACACCCCAACCAAGTTAGAATATTTCAGGCAGGAGTTTTCCATCCCTGCCGACTTTCATCTCAGGTTGGCAGGGGAGGAGGACTCCATCATGCCTAACGAGAACTTCATGCCCTTCCTTGTCGTAGCCTTCGCAGAATGTGGACTCATGTTTCCACTTGACCTCATTTTCCGAGAAGTTCTCCATTACTACAAATTGAACCCAATGCAGTTCGTCATCATCTCTTACTGAGTTATAAATGGCATAATAGCCTTAGCCAAAAAAGAGAACGCTAGGGTTACTTTTGCCAATATCCAGTACTGCTACACAATGTGTAGCCTTAGTTTAGAAAAAGGTAAGCCGAGGTTGACCCAATACAAACTCATCGCTGACCTCCCTGATTCCAACAAGAGTGCCGGGGACGATTATTTCATCGTATCGGGCAACTGGGAATTCTTACCAGATGAGGACCTCCATCTTTATCCCTTGAGTCGATCAGTTTTTAAAGAGGGTGATGGTAAAAGCCAAGAGTCACCTTACTTGCTCTCAAGTCTTTAACATTTTGTTCTTTCTATATATGTGCTAACATCTGTTTTTTCTTGCAACTCTCCCTCAACCACCAAAGGATTTTTGCAAGTCCTTCTTTCCCAGCAAGGACCTCAAAAAGTTGTTGGGTCTGCTAGTTGAGCACCAGAAAGCTCCATTGCTGCTCAACTACATCCCGACTTATAAATCCGCCTTGCCGGACGTCTCAAAAAAGAACAAGTCGCATCCTTCTACTACAACTCTTCCAACAACTTCATCCCCTCGGCCAGATCAGGGGTCAACCTCCGATCTAGTAGAACAGTCATCGACCTCGGCTCCATAACTGATCCCTCTATCTCAACACAAACGCCGACGTCGAACTGCAATCGCCGCCGATATGGGTCGTAAGAAAGCTGTTGCAGACGACCTTTTAACCGACATCCCCACCACTGTCTCTGCACAACCATCTCAGCCAAAGCCAAAGCCCAAAAGGCTGAAGAAAGCCCAACCCAAGGCAATGGTGACTCAGATTGACTCTGAGGATACCTTGCCAATCTCCAAGATAGCTGAGGCGGAAAAAAAGTGCCTCCGCCGTCGAAAAGAGGCCCACTAAGGCTGCATCCTCCGAATCAACCAGTTCAAAGAGATCGAGGTCCGAGTCGGCAACAACCTCGGGCTCTCTGAAGACTAATGCCCCTTAGGCTCCTGCAATTACAATTGAAGACAAGCCGGTCAGAGTTGGCGATGGCGCTGACGACATTGAAGTCGGCGTTGCCTCTCTACTGCCTTGCTTCTTCCCAACGATCTCAATCGCAACACCGAAATGAGCAAGTACAAAAATTTCACTCTAATGTTGCAGCATTCCATACAAGTAAACCCCTCAAACTTGGTACTTTACATTCTCTATTTTCCTTACATAGAAAATTTTGCTAACTTTTGTTCTTGTCCATTTCTGTCAGGCGATCCAGCATAGCCACTCCTTCACAATGCAAGCCTTCAACATTAAGAAGGAGTTGGCAAATAAGACCAAGGAGGCTGCTGGCTTGTAGAGGGCCCTTAACAAGGCTGAGGGTAAAATGAAGGCTTTGATAGATCAGGCCGAGGCAGCCAAAAAAGCTCAGGACAAGGCCGAGGAAAAGGCAGATGCTGCCAAGGCCATTGCCAAGGTCCTTAAGGCCAAAAAGAAAGAGGCCCAAATGAAAACTGTCAAAGCCCAAGCCGAGCTTCGGGCTGCCCTGGCCACAAAAGAAGCCGAGATCAAGGCGGCTGATGAGAAGGCGTACGCCGAGGGGGCAGCCGATGAGAAGGCGTATGCCGGTAACCTCATCTTGCCATTCCCCCTCACTCCAAGCCAATCTGAGGACAGTTCGAGGAGGAAGCTGAAGCCGAGAAGAAGAAAAAAAAAATTGCTGGGGCCAAGTCCCCTACTCTGAATGAGCAAGTCGTAGACTTGTCTCAGGATGAGGAGGGTGAGGTCTCCAAAGATGCTACCCCTGAGAAGACAACCTCTGACGCGCCTATTGCCGAGAAGAGCATCGACCAAACTCTTCAAGAGATCGATGCTGAGCTTGCGACTGAGAAGGCTACCGAGAAGTCTTCCCAACTGTCTTCTGGGGGTGAGACACAACCCGTTGCCGACGTCGAGTAGTTTAGTTTTGATGTTTCTCTTTTATTTCTTGTACTTTGTACTTTTTCTTACTTTTGAAACAATGTAAGTTTTAACTTGGCCGACGTGCTACTTTTGTAATTTGAACAATTACTCTTCAATGTCAGGCCGAAGTGCCTTCTTTTCTTATCTGAATGCTTTCTCTAACTTCTTTTTTCAGTGTGATTGCATGTTCGTCTTCTCTTTATTCTTTGTATGATTCTATACTTGGAATAATTTACATGTCTTCAATGTACACCTTAACTGTGTAATCTTCTCGGTGTGGAATACATCGGCTATACCCACTAATGGTTTATCTCGACTTTGACCTAACACTTGAAAATATTTATCATAATATTTTCACAAGTGTTATTTACAACTTGCCATTTCACTCTTTACTTATTAGGACCTCTGTCTTCTATTATAACCTTGGGTTAACTTCACCTTGTAAATTTTTCTTAAAATTTCAACAAGTGTTAAATCAACTTCCTTTAACATAACCTCGGCTTAACTTCAACTAGTAAATTTTTCTTAAAAATTCGACAAGTGTTAAACCAACTTTAGCTTGTAAATTCCAACTCCCAATCAACATTCTCCAGCCCTCTGCCCCCTAATGTGAACTTAAGTTACTTGGGTTCTCATTAAGCATGTGGCTTTGACCTTGTCGCCGAGGTCATATTCAAACAAAGACTGGCTGAGGTTACCAACCTTGGTCTCTTTGTTAATCTGTCTGATATGCACTTAGTTCCAATCTGTGTCTGAATCTGTCGATATGACAGGTCCATGTTAATCCAATTTAGTTCAACTCTATTATATGCAAGTATAATTTTACTCTGCCATATAATAAGTCTAAGTTATTCGTCATGCTTCGCTTAGAAACATCATCAACTTAGTTAAACTCTATTATATGCAAGTATAATTCAACTATGATATATAATAAGTTTAAGTTATTCGTCATGTTTCTCTTAGAAACATCGCCAACTTAGTTTAACTCTATTATATGCAAGTATAGTTCAATTCTGTCATATAATAAGTCTAAGTTATTCGTCATGTTTCAATCAGAAACATCATTAAGCATCTGGTTAGTCATATTACACAAGTTTGAAAATCAAGTTAAAACTTTATTATTACTTCGGCTAATAACAAAAAACTTTAAAAAACAAAAAAATCTAATGATAGAAAAACTTCAAATTGCAAGTATTCCAGGGTCTTGACAACTATTTGTCTTCACTGTCTTCAAGCCGATATGCCCCATTGCCCAAGACCGAGATGATTCTATAGGGTCTTTCCCAATTCGGGCCAAGCTTGCCCTCTCTAGGATCCTTCTTGTTGCCGACGATCTTTCTTAAGATGAGGTCACCAACTTGAAACTCTCGTGGGTTGACCTTTCTATTATAAGCCTTGGCAAGCTGCTATTGATATACCTTCAACTGAATTACTGCTTTCTCCATTCTTTCTTCTAGCAAATCCAGATCTCGGACCAGGAATGCTTTATTGGTCCCATTCTCTACTCCCTGGATTCTGATCCTTGGGATGCCAACCTTCAGTGGAATTACTACCTCTGTGCTATAAGCCATAGCAAACGGGGATTCCCCAATTAACCTTCTCGGCGTGGTCCGATATGCCCAGAGTACAGTGGGCAACTCTTTCACCCACTTTCCCTTTGCTGCTTGCAGCCTCTTCTTGATCCCATCTAGGATAACCATATTGGAGGTTTCTGCTTGCCCATTACTTTGAGGGAAAAGCTTGGAGTAAAGTAATAGCTTTTGATTTTGTATTTTGTACAAAAGCTCTTGATTAGTTTACTGTCAAACTGTGTACCATTGTCAACTATTATTGCTCTTGGGATCCTGTCACGACCCAAACCCGCCCCTATGGGTTTAGCACCGTAACCGGCCAGTAATCCAAGATTACCGAAGGCTTGCTTAACAGTAATACAGTAAAACAGAGTACAGGGGCATGACGGAAGCCAAAACAGTAAATAAACAATGTCCAATGAGCTGTGACAGTCTATATGCAAAAAGACTTTTCATACATATATACAGTCAGTGACAAAACGGTATGTACATTATATACAATCATTCAGAACAGGGACTTAATCCCTATTAAACAGTACAGTACAAAAACATTCAGTCTATACAATTATACAAAACAGATACGGAGACAGACGGGGGAAATTGAAAACACTCATAAGCCATAGCTTGGCAGACTCGGAACCTCGCGGTGAGGCACAGTGGTTGGCTTGACAAAAAGGGGAGTCTAACCCACGCTCCTAGCTCTGGTGCCTGAACACCTACATATATATATAAACAGTGAGCTAAAGCCTAGTGAATAACATAATGCGTAAAGAGGTTTCGAATGAATGTCCTTACAGTAATGAAAACAGTTAATTGATTCAGTATATCAGTCATTCAGTCATATGTGGTACATCCATTAGCATAGCAGTACAGTAAACAGTAGGTCTTAAAATACCGAACAGTCAGTGATGGCCATCAATCAGTAAACAGTAGTGGTTCCAACAAGGGAACCGACAGAGATCTCTGTAATAGTAACAATCAGTAACAGTAGTTGCTAAGGATGCCATAATACAGTTCAGAATATAGGACATACATTCATTCAGTTAACAGTGTCATTTCAGAAAGCAGTACAATTCAGTATTTAGAAGATATTCATATTTGAACATATCTTTACACAGTTGTTACTCACAGAGTTCTGGGCTATAAGCAGCTAGAGCGCGTCTCCGAAAGCCAACCCTAAACAGTGACAGAACGAACACACACTAAGTTCACATTCAGGAATCAAAGACTTAGTCCCTACTTAGACTAGGTGTGGTTCTAACATCTATATCCTCTTTAAGATGCCTTAAATATGCCCTAGGAATGCCTAGGATGGAAAGAGGATGCAAAGATGCACTTTAAAAGTATTTTCAGAATTTTCAGAAAACAGAGTTCCGCTCGAGCGTGGGTTTTCCCGCTCAAGCGTAGATGCAGACAAAGGTATCTGCTCGAGCATGGACTTTCCCACTCGAGCGTTCTGCAAAACAGGTCAAAAGTACTGGATGTGTAAAAATCACGCTCGATAGGGCGCTCGACACCCGCTCGAGCGTAAGACACAAGGTCCCGCTCGAGCGTTACTTATTCCGCTCGAGCGGACATCAAAACAGTGCAAAGTACTGGGAGCACAAATTTCACGCTCGAGCGGCACTTTCCCCGCTCGAATGTGAGTCCAAATTCTAGAAATTCCAGATTGAACATTCAAGCTCAAAACCAAGTTTTAAAGCATTAAAATTGATCCTCTTGGGCTGAAAACCTGGAAAACACTTGTAAACACATGATATTATATGTTTCAAAAATCAATTTGAGAAATCAAAGCCCAAGGGTAGTTCAATCAAATCCAATTTCAAACCAATTTTCATGAACTAACTTCAAATATGACATGCAAGACTTTAAATCAATTCAAAGCTTCAATACATGCTCAAAGGAGCCAAATCTTTTAAGAACAAGATGATTTCATGAACTTTAAACATAATCATGAGCATGCATGTACCAAACTCTATGTAATCAACCTCAAAATGCAAGGATATAGCCATGCATGCAACAATTAAGCTTCAATTCAACAATTAAGAGCCATAACTTGGCTCAAGACTTTAACTATGCTCTAAACCATGCAGAATCACTTAAATTCATGAACAAAAGGGTAGTTACTCTACCTTAGGTCTTCAGTGCAAGACTAGAAGCTCAATTTAGCAATCCATACTTCAATTCCTTCGATTCCTCCAAGCAATACACAAAATGAAACCAAAATCCCTCCTCTCTCTCTCTAGTCGGCTATAGCAAAGACAAAGGGGCTGAGGAAATGTTTTTGTTTGAGTGTAATAAGGCTCAAAGATGTCCTAGGTAGTGGCCCACTCACAATGGCAATTTGGTAGATAAGGCAACTTATGTGTTTTACATTCTTTAATTTAATTTAATCATACCGAATCACATTTCAGATAAATATGCCATAAATTCACCTAAAATCTAATTAACATAGAATATCAATCAATTTCAGATTCGGCCGCCGATAAGGCCTTCAATTTGCAGTTTAACATAAAAACAGGAACAGATAATCAAACAGTCAAACAGATAGAATGCAATTCGAACAGATATACTCAATCAATTAGTTTCAGATTTCAGTCAGTCAGTTCAGTATTTCGATTACTTCAGTCATCAATCATAATCAGTCTCAGTTTAGCAGTAATCAGTAGTTTATCAGTGATTAGTGACGAGGGGTGTTACAGATCCTAAACCTGGTGATGATGTTCTTCCATATGAAGTTTTTCACATCAATGTCCCGAATCTTGGTAAGGGGTTCAGCTTCTACCCACTTGGTGAAGTAATCTGTTGCTACTAGCAGGTACTTCCTTTGTCCAGTTGCTTGAGGTAATTGTCCAACAAGATCTATGCTCTATTGGGTAAATGGCCAAGGGCTGGATACTGGGTTCAAGTCTGCTACTGGTTGATGTATCAAATGTGTAAACCTCTGGCACTTCTCACACTTCTTGACATAGGCTTCAGCATCTTTCTGCATGTAGGGCAACCAGTACCCCTGAGTAATGGCCCTATGAGCAAGTGACCTGCCCCCAGCGTGGCTTCCACATACTCCTTCATATATCTCATACAGAAAGTCTTCAACTTGTGCAGGATGTACACACCTCAAAAGGAGTCCGGTAAAAGATCTTCTGTGGAGATGTCCTTCTGCTGTCAAACTGAACTTTGCCGACTTCAATCTGATCTTGTGCGCCTCTTTATGATCATCTGGTAGTTTTCCTTCTTTAAGGAATAGTATTATTGCACCCATTCAGCTTGGTCCCATTTCCACACACATTGCTTCATGCTCTGTGTTCAGTGGTTTTATACTTGGTCCTGGCAAGTAGTCAATCATTATTGTTCTTGTCTCTCCAGGTTTTATTGCACTAGCCAGGTTGGCCAGAGCATCTGCATGACTGTTGTCATATCGGCTAACTTGCTGTAGTCAGCAATTCTGGAATAAGGCTACCAGTCTGCCCACTTCCTTTACATAAGCCGACATCCTTTCATCCTGGGCTGCATATTTGCCTGTTGCCTGGTTGACTATAAGCTGGGAGTCACAGAAGACTATTACCTCGTCAGCTTCCATGGCTGCTGCCAACTTTAATCCTGCAATTAGTGCTTCATACTCTGCTTCATTGTTTGAGGCCTTAAACCCCAAACGAATGGATTGTTCCAGTATCTGCCAATCTGGAGATACTAATACTACTACTGCCCCTACTCCTTGTCGGTTCGAACTTCCATCAACAAACAGCCGGAATGAGTCGCCGATGTAAATACTGCTGTAACAACCCTCACACTGTTTATCGATTTATGACTGATTGATTACTGAATACTGATAAACTGAGACTGATTATGATAAGTAATGAATCAACTGAAATACTGAACTGACTGACTGGAATCTGGAACTGAATTGACTGAGTATATCTAATTAATTGCATATCTATCTGTTTGTCGTTTAATTATCTGTTTGTATTTTTATGTTTAAACTGTTAATTGAAGGCTTTATCGGCGGCCGAACCCGAAATCGATTGGTGTTTTGTGACCATCATAATTTATGTGATTTTATGGTACATTTATCTGAAATTTGATTTAGTATGATTAAATTAGTTTAAATGGTGTTGAATTGCATAGTTTGACTTAATTACATTAGTGCCACTTCGTGGCCATTACACCAAGTATTGAGGGACTTAGCCTTGCATTGCCCAAAACATTTTCCTCAGCCTCATTTCTTGTTCTTGCCGACATAGAGAGAGAGAATAGGAGACTAGAGTGAATTCATCTTGTAATGCTTGGAAATTGTAGAGGATTTGTACAATTGAGCTTCCATACTTGAAATTAAGGAACCTAGTGTAGACAGGGCCACGGGGGACATCGCTACAGCTCGGACTCGATTTTGTGTCACGGTTCTTAATCTTGAACCAAAGAGTCCAAATCCGGCAAATCGTTTTGAGAAAATAGATTTTTAGAAAGAAGTGCCAAACATGGACTGCTTTGCCAGATACAGAGTCGCCACCTAAATATTTTATTTTGGGAAATTTAGGAAACCCTGACTCGTTGCCTAAGGCCACGTGTCCGTCATCACCAAAGTTGCCTCGGCTTGGGAACTTGGGTACGATTGGGGAAGGTCACTTCGTGAGCACCCCCGCTCGCCCGATCAAAGATCGGCCTCTACTAACCATGATATCAAGTTTTGAAAACATTATGCGTTCTTATTCCGGTTATTAGCCTAGATTTACTATATGATGCGCACAGCATACAAGTATAGACTGGATCGCCTGAATTGGAACAAAACATTTCATGTTTGTTTTTTGAAAGATGGTTTGCTACTCGCAAGTAGGCTTAAAATGCAGATTTTGCCACCCTCAGGTGGGCTTAGAAAAGATGGTTTTGCCACTATCTAGTGGGCTTAAAACTCACAGTGAATGAATTGTTCTAATCCAAATAACCCAACCTTCACCCACAGGCATTCAGGCAGTTATATCATATAAGCACGTAGCCTCATGGTAAGCATGCTATTCATGGCAGTCACTCACACGCATGCAAGGATGCTAAAGCATAAAAACTTACCGAGTACTCCAAGCCAAAACAGAAGTTGATTAGAAATCATGCATGATCCTAACTATACAGAAATGCCTAATGCAACACATGCAATAATGGAACTAAGATAGGCTCGGCTATTCTAAACATGGCATATGGAATGCTACAACTAACATGTATTCAACTTGGAATTGAAATACAAATGCAGTTAATATGATGCGCTGAGCCTGGTGCATGCAAAACAGATGAATGAATGCAAACATGCTATCATACTGTATGCTAATTGAAATATGCCCTAATCTAACCATCATAAGCAGGTAAATAAAAGGGAAGAAAGACGTGGGGTTGGAAGACATACATCACACACACGCACACTTATTACAATTTTGCCCTCGCGCAGAGGGTCCGAATAAATATACAGTCCCGAATGAAAGAATAGTACAGTCCAAATAATACAGTCCAAATATGTACAAATTCCTAATTAATTAACAAATTAACTAAGAAAACTAATAAACCGGCATGCAAGCCAAGGACCGCCTCAACTCTGATGAATGATGTATGTTTGGGCTGCCTTGCGCGGAAATCCACTGGGATGCCCCAATTAGCCTCTGTTTGCACCTGTTCTTGAAATACGTGCCAAGCCTCGAAAGACTGCTGATTCTTGATTTTGCTGCAACAGAGAGCAGGAAAGGGACATAGCAATGTATTTGCACAAATGTATGCATGCCTCGATCCTCGTGCCACCAATTGCGCATCTCGATGCATGATGGCCGAGGAGTCGAATTGCACAACTCAATATAGAATGAATACACATGAAAACTAAAACCTAACTCCCTCATGGATGATCCGGAGTGTCGGTGACTGGGGAATTGAGACACGTTCCGTCACTCGGAGTACGAAACGCACCTCGTTTCCCGTGCCCGGGCTAACGCCTATCCCGAACACAATGCAATATGCATGACATGCATGAATACAACTAAGATACAACCTAACATGCACAATGTTATGAAATGGCATACGCGATGCACGAGGTAACATGGCATACACAATGCACTAACATACACCCTAGCATACACAATGCTATGAAATGAAATGGCATACACAATGCGATATGGACTTACACTAACACAAGTGGACCTCAGCCACACTCACATAAGAGGCCATAAGATGAAAATGAGACAACTCGAAATGCGTGCACACGTGCACGCAAATTGAGGACCGCTCCTAAGGCACCAAATGCCACTCTAACAAGACATGACAAGACATGGAATATGATATGCAAACATGCAAATTTCAGTAGCAAAATGAGATGCAAAACAGCCCCGAAATGTGGCAAAAATGCACCCGATGCATGGAATCAATCCCGAAACATGAATTTTGGTGCATGAAATGGCCTATAGCTATGCAATGCATGAATTATTTGTACATGAAGTGTAAAGAAAGAAGAAAGGCAGCCCAAAAACAAACATGTTTACAGTTTAAAGCATGGCCAAACAGTAGGTACAAATGGGACTAAATTAGCATGCAAAAATGGCCCCGGAAGAGAGGTATGAAGCAACTCACAAATGCTGGCCCCAAACATAGAAGGGGCCTTCTAAAATATTGAAGAGGGGCCAAAAATATGATGTATTACACTTTATGACAAACCCCAAAAACAGATACAAGTATGCTCAAAATGCTATGCAAGAAATAGGCCAACAAAGGGGCAAAGAAGCAAGTGGTGCATGGAGGTCTCAAACAAGTGAGGGCCCTTCAACAATGTTGAAGAGGGATCCAAAATAAGGCTTTTTACAGTTGATGGCCGAGCTCAAAACAGTGTACAAATAGGCTCAAAATATCATGCAAAATGAGGCCACCAAAAGGGCTATAACATGAAGTATACAAAGAGTGTCTCAAACAGCCATAGACCCTTAATGAAACATGAAGAGGGGGTCAAAATAAGCCTCTTTTCAGTTCGGACCAAGGTCCAAAAACAGAGACACAATAGGCTAATAAATCATGCAAAAATGGGGACCAAAGAGGGGTATAATGACAAGTGGCACATGGAGGTCCCAAACAGTGATGAGCCATTCTTCAATATTGAAGAAGGGCTCAAAATAAGCCTATCTACAGTTTACATCATGCTCCAAAACAGATTACACATAGGCCAAAAATACTATGCAAGATTATGGCATACAAAGGGGTAATGAAGCAAGTGCAAAATGGGGGTCCCAAACAGGGTAAGACCCTTAATAAAAAATGAAATAGAGCTCAAAAAAATACTATTTTTAGTTATGGCCGGAGCTCAAAAGTGTAAGAAAGAATGACTAAGAAATGATACGAAAATGAGCACAAAAGAGAGAGAAATCAACTCACTCTTGTAGACCAACTCTTGGCAACTTCTTGGACCAAGTTTGGGTGCTCCTCAGCTCTGGAAAGCAGCTCCAAGTGGCTAGAATGGAGGTGGTGGTGTGGTGCTAGGTGGTGGTGTAGAAATGGGTGTAAGAGCTTAAGGGTTTTGAGGCTTAGAGTAGAGAGAGAGGGAGAATTGATGCAAGGCTCTCAAAACAAATTTTGTAACCCTAAAATCTGAAGGGGAGGGGCTGTATATATAAGCAAAAGGGGTGGAAAAGAGGGGGAAAAAAAGGGGGGGAAACAAACCAAGTTTTCCCCCCAAAATGGCTAAACCCTCGGACATGGGTGTAGTGGAAAACAAAATTCACTTCTAGGACACACTTGGGGAGGGGGGCATGGATGGCTAGTTTAAAAGGGCAAAAAAGTCATTTCACCAAATAGGTGGCCGGCCAGCCAGATTTTCTGGCCGGCCAGCTACTTTCAGAACAAAAAAAAGGGCTGCCGGGAAGAAAAGTGGCCGGTGGGTGATTGGGAAGTCCAATGGTGGCCATTCAAGTGTCCAAATTAAAGCCCCGGAAGTTAGCTTTCCAATGGCACAAACCTTTCATTAAAATTCCTCCTGTGGAAAAAGTTATGCCAGTTTCCGTAAAGCCGCGCAGATTTCGGTCCAACCGGAGTGATGCCCTACTTCAATCAACCATATCTCCCCCGTCCGGAATTGAATTTAGGAGATTCTTGAGTGCAAAATGAAGCCCCGGGAGTAAGATTTCCAACGGTGGTGGCCTCATAGTTTGATTCCAAGTATCCAAATGAATAGGCCCGATTCGGCGAGGGCTGCTCGACTTTTTTTTAACGGTTCATGCCCATTTTCTCCTCCGACTGGATTTCTTCCCTCTTCTCTTCTTTTCTTCAACTTCAAACCCCTAAGTAAGGTGTTTTGAAAGATTTTTCAAAGATTTCATCTCTCTTTCATTCATTTCCACTTTGTCCTTGCTCGGTTTACCGAAAAGCGCAATTTTTGACAAAATGCGAGCCTCGGAACATCGCAGAAACTTTATTTCAAAAATGTTTTGAAAGAGAGGGTTTTAAGTCTAAAATCTTTTGATTGAGATTGTTCTGGTCCAAAACAGGGGTATGAAGTTGAGATTTGACTCTCTCTTTGCCGAAGAAATTGAACCTTTGCCCTGCACACCTTTCTCCACCATGTAAATCATCGGTTGCATCGAAGTCTTATGGACGGTCAAAAATGGGGTGTCTACACCTAGGTATGAATTTCATCCTCTTAATTGTGTCCTTGAGTTGATTCTTGCATGTATCATGTCTAATTGTAGAGCTAAGGCATGCATGTTGAATTGAAGCTCATTCTATGCATGCACGTTGGTATTGTTGAGCTTTAAGTTGATTTCATGGCTAAGGGTTACATGCATGTTCATAATTTTGCAATGGTCCATGTTTTCAACTTGTTTTTGGAACAATTGGCTCACTAGAGCATCAAATTGAAGCTTTGAAATGATTTGAATTCATGCATGTTTGTATGTTCTTCATGTTCATGAAAATGGGTTTGAAATTGGATTTAATTAACTCACCATTGGGCTTTGATTTCTCAAATTGAGCTTTGAAACTTGTTGTATATTGAGTTTAGATGTGTTTTCCAGAATTTGGGCCCAAGAGGTCGAGTTTTGAGCTAAATAATGCTTGGTTTGAGCTTGGGAGGCAAATCTGGAAATTCCAGAATTTGGCTTCTTCGCTTGAGCGAAGGATTCCACGCTCGAGCGACCATCGTTTATTCTGAGCTCCGCTCGAGCGAAGGAATGGTGGCTCGAGCGTAAATTGCAAGCTCTCAGAATCTTGGAGCGCGCAGACACACGCTCGAGCGAGGACTGTGTCTTACGCTCGAGCGGGCGTCGAGCGAGCATCGAGCGGAGATTTCCAACACATCCAGCACTTTTTGTATTTTTGCAGACCGCTCGAGCGATGAAGTCCACGCTCGAGCGATCCCACTGTTTTGACAAGCTCGTTCGAGCAAAGAAAGCCATGCTCGAGCGAGACCCCTGTTTTCTGAAAAATTCTGAAAATGTTTTCTAAGTGCATCTTTGCATCCTCATCCCATCCTAGGCATTCTTAGGCCTAGTTTAAGGCATTTTAATGAGGATATAGATGTAGAACCACACCGAGGCAAATTTAGGGATTAAGTTTTTATCTTTCCCAACTGTGAAACTTAGTGTGTGTTCAATCTGTTAACTGTATAGGGTTGGCATTCCGAGGAGACGCTCTAGCTTACTGTAGCCCAGAACTCTGTGAGTAACAATTGTGTAAAGATATGTTCAAAATGATTATCTTCTGACTACTGAACTGAACTGTTTACTGAACTGATATTGTTTACTGAATGAATGTATGTCCTATATTCTGAACTGTACTGTGGCATCCTTAGCACTTACTGTTTACTGTTACTGTTACAGAGATCTCTGTCGGTTCCCTCGTGAAACCACTACTGTTTACTGACTGATGGCCATCATTACTGTTTGGTCTTTAAGACCTACTGCTTACTGTACTGATATGCTAATGGATGTACCACATATGACTGATTGACTGAAAGACTGAAAGACTGAGATACTGATTTAATGAACTGTTTTCATTACTGTAAGGACATTCATTCTAAACCTCTTTACGCAATATGTTATTCACTGGGCTTTAGCTCACTGCTCATATATATATGTAGGTGTACAGGCACCAGACCGCAGCTAGGAGTATCGGGGTAAACTCCAGTTTTGTCAAGCCAACCACTGTGCCTCACTGCGAGGTTCCGAGCCTGCCAAGCTATGGCTTAGGGGTGTTTTTATTTCCCCGTCTGTCTTTGTACTGTTTTTGTAATACTGTATAAACCGTATTGTACTGTTTAATAGGGATTTGGTCCCTGCTCTGACTGGTTGTATATATTGTACATACTGTTTGTCTCTGACTGTATAAATGTATGAAAAATCTTTTTGACATACAAACTGTCACAGCTCATTGGACATTGTTTATTTACTATATTGACTTCCGCCAAGCCCCTGTACTCTGTATTACTATATTACTGTTAAGCAGGCCTTCGGTAATCTTGGATTACTGGCCGGTTACGGTGCTAAACCCATAGGGACGGGTTTGGGTCGTGACAATTGCAGAGCCTGAGTTTCTCTTATTTCCTTTGTTCTGCTGTCCCCCGCTGGGTTTTTCTTTGTTCACTTGGTCGTTGTATACCTCGGCTCAATGGAACCCGATGTATGACGGTGTTTGGTGTGAATTCGGCCACAAAGTCGGCTAAGACTTGGCCTTTGATTGCTGTCCTGGGTCTAAATTCCAGGTCATATTGCCCCAGGGCCACTGCCCATCTGGCTATTCTGCTTGTTAGATCTCCCTACTGCAACAGGGACTTCAAAGGATGTTCAATTAACACCACAATTTTGTGGGCTTGAAAGTAATGATTCAGCTTCTTAGAAGCCATTACTGAAGCCAGTGTTAACTTCTCCAAGGGTATGTATCTGGTCTCTACATCTGCCAGGGTTTTACTCACGTAGTAAACTGCCATTTGCTCCCCCTTTTCTTCTCTGACTACTACTGCACTCACTGCATGCTCTGAGACTGCCAAGTATAGGAACAACTCCTCTCCATGTACTAGATTTGAAAGAACTGGAGCTGTTGTCAAATACTTCTTCAAGTCCGCTAAGGCGACTTTGCACTCTTCTGTCCATAATAAGTCTGCGACTTTTTTCAC
This sequence comes from Camellia granthamiana, assembly GCA_036172215.1. Taxonomy (NCBI): domain Eukaryota; kingdom Viridiplantae; phylum Streptophyta; class Magnoliopsida; order Ericales; family Theaceae; genus Camellia; species Camellia granthamiana. The sequence goes on along the minus strand of CM069916.1, from coordinate 3,574,501 downwards.
TAGGCTGAAGAAAGGTTTACACTTGTCAGAGCTTCTGCTTATGAATCTATTCAGGGCTGCAGCCCTTCCAGTCAACATTTGCACTTGCTTTGCCAATGTTGGGCTCTTTAGTTCTAAGATGGCTTTGATCTGATCTGGGCTTGCCTCAATGCCCCTTCTGGTAACCAAATATCCTAAGAACTTACCAGACCCAACTCCAAATGCACACTTTGATGCATTAAGTCGGAGCCGATATGTTCTAAGGATGTCAAAAACTGCCTTTAAGTCTTCCAGATGACCTTCAGGTTCTTTGGTCTTTACGACCATCTCATCTATGTATACCTCCGCAGTTTTGCCAATTAGATGTCTGAACATCCTAGTCACCAATCTCTAGTAAGTTGCCCCTGCATTTTTCAATCCAAAAGGCATCACTCTGTAGCAATACAGCCCTTTTGAGGTGATAAATGCAGTCTGCTCCTCATCTGGGGGGTACATGGCTATCTGATGGTACCCCCTGTAAGCGTCTGGGAAGCTCATTCTTCCATGCCCTAAAGTGGCATCCACCAATTAGTCAATCTTGGCTAATGGGAAACTGTCTTTGGGACAAGCCTTGTTCAGGCTGGTGAAGTCCACGCAGACCCTCCACTTACCATTCTTTTTCTTCACAACCACTATGTTTAATAACCATGTCGGGTAGTTTACCTCTCGAATGGCTCTGGTCTCTAAAAGTTTATCTACTTCTTCTTCTACTGCCTCAACATGCATTAATGTTGGCCTCTTTGCTCACTGGATGACATGTTTGGCTGACCTGTCCACATTCAGTCTATGGCAAGTGACCTCGGGGTCAATGCCAGCCATCTCGTATGTCGTCCATGCAAACACCTCCAGATTTGCTTTCAGGAATGCCTCTAGCTCTTTTTCATCTTCCTCGGCCAAGCTTGAGCCGAGAAGGATGAAGCATTCTTCATCCCCTTGCTAGACAAGGATTTTCTTCAGGGCTTCTTCACTCTTCTCGACTGGCTCTTTGCCGATGTCCTCCAAGACTTCTATGTTCTCGTCCTCTATCTCTGATGTTTCTGCTTCTCGTATGTTGCAGGTAGATTTCATTGCTGCCATGGAGCAATTATTTGCCTGCACCTAATCCCCTCTGACCTCCTCTATTCCATGCTCTGTTGGGAACTGCAATATCTGATGCAATGTTGAGGGAATAGCTTCATTGCATGTGGCCATAGCCTTCCTAGGATAGCATTGTAAGGGGAGGGGGTGTCGTTAACTCTGTTTTTATCTTCTTGGTACCAGCCTGCACCTCTAAATTCGCTGCTCCCAGGGGCCACGTCGGCGTTCCATTGAACTCAACTATTAGGCCATTGGACTGCTCCAGATCATCTTGATGAAGGCCAAGCTCCTTGTAACATCTGACATACATGATGCCACAAGAGCTGCCCTGGTCGATCAGAATTCGTTTTACCCGGCACTCTCCAATCTGAAGGGATACCACCAAGGCATCGTTGTGTGGATGTTGCATCATCTCTAGGTCATCTTTAGTAAAGGACACCACTGGTCCTTGGCACTCGTTTGCCCTAGGTCTCTTCTGGTGGACCTGGTACACATGCTATAAGTGCTTTACTTTTTGAGTCTCCCCACGTTTTTCGTTCTCATTGACCTTCGAGTGAATCACATTGATTACTCGAGGTCTGTCTGCTTGCGGTTGCGATGCTGGGGGTGGCGGTGCTACCGGTGCCTGGGGCAGTCTTGCCTGCTCTTTCCTTGTTCTGGCCTCGTCTACTAGGTCCCTTAAATGGCCTTGTCTTATCAGGTCTTCTAGATGTGCCTTCAAGGCCTTGCACCCCTGAGTCAAATGTCCAGTTTCATTGTGATAAGCGCAGTGCTTACCAAGGCTCCTTCCCATGAATTCGCCTGGTACTCTTGCTAGTGCCCTGTAATAGGGCTGATTTCGGATCTTCTCAAAGACTTTGTAAATCGAGATTCAAAATACTGTTGTGACTGCTTGTGCAGCCCTTAATCCTGTCTCTTGTTTATTGTATCCATCACCTCGGCCTCGCTTCGGCGAGCCGCTCTTCTTATCTTGTTTTGATGCCTTTGTCCCCGGCATGTCCTCCTCGGCCCTGGCATACTTTTCTATCCTGGCCATAAGTTCCTTCATGCTTTTTGACAATGTTTTTGCTAGTGATTTTTGAAGCAGACAATCATCTTTCAGGCCGTTCTTAAATGACACGACCGCCACCTCTTGGTTGCATCCTAGTATTCGGTTGAATACCTCATAATACCTCTTGGCATAGGCCCTAAGGCTTTCATCTTCGCCAATTTTCAGAGCCATCAGGGCGTCCACCCTCAATGGCTGTAGTTTGTTTGTCACGAACCTGACCACAAACATCTCGCCCAGGCCTTTCTAGGTTTTCACAATTCTTTTCGGCAACTTGTGAAACCAGTCTGATGTGATTTCCCCATAGGATGAGGGGAACACCTTGCAAAGCAACGGCTCGTTCTTGGTGTACAATGCCATCGAGTTCAGGTACAAGCCGACATGAAAGTTGGGGTTTGACTTACTGTCGTATATCTGGAATCTCGGCATGCTAAACCTCTTTAGGGCTTCGAATTTGTCCAATTCTATAGAGAACGGCGTTCTCGGCTTGACCGGGGAAGTTACCTCGGCATCTTGTTGCTTCCTCTGGAGATAATCCCTCAGATCCTCCTTGGTCCGTCCAGGAGCTCGGCTATCAACGGATTTCAGCCTTTTTGGTGCGCTACTCCTAGTATCATTACGAGTCATCTTGGACCTTTCTCCATTAGTTTGGTCGAAACACAGCTCCTGCCGTTTTGGAGTCAGCTTCCTTTGTACGATGCGTCCTCCGAGAATCTCCCCTTCTTGACTTTTCTCGCCCGACCTCTCTGGAAGGCCGGTGAGAGTGTTTCTCGATCCTGGTGTGTTGGGGGACTGTAGGGACTGTTTTCTGCCCATATTTCCGGGCATCTTTCTTGGCTACTGGAGTCGGCGTATCTTGTAACGGGAATGGTGGCTGTATAACATTGTTCTGCATCATGAAGTTGACGACCGTTTGTAAGTCTGCCAATTTGTTTTCCATTCCTTTTATCTTGTCGTCCCTCCATAGGCATCTTTCTTTCCATATCTGGGGTCGTTCTCGTTATAATACCCGCTTCGGTTTGATTTTTTTGGTACGTCGCCCTGCTAGCCGACGTTCTTTTCTCCGTGATTCTTATCACGAGTCCCTTTGTTGCAGTTGTCTTATTCGACGTCAAGGTCAATATGTTTCCTACTCCTAGTAGGAGTGTTGTCCCAAACTTTATCTTTCTGTCCGTTATTGGTTATCTATTATTCTTTCTTTTCCACAGACGGCGCCAAATTGTGTGAGTCGATTTTTGATCACACTGCCAAACTAGTACTTAGCTGGAGAGCACCGGCAGAATAGATTAAGCCCAAACGACCTGTCACAGAAAGAAGAGATTCTGGCGGTGGTTCGTCCACCCGGGTGCACTCCGACAATCAAATCAGTTATCTCTCAAAGATAGTAAAAGTGCTTAACTCACTATTCAGAATACAAAAAACGTACCTTAGACCTATGAGGGTGCCTCACTTTTATAGCTAACACAAACCTTATCTTAATAAAAGCCTGACTTCAATGGATTTTGTCTCAATGCTAATCCTGGATTCCCAGTTAGATTGGGAAAAAAGTCTTATCTTTATCTAAACTGAAGTCCTCTCTCAATTTAGGATTCTTGTCCCTTATCCGCTTATTTCGAATTCTGGTATTCTCGCAGATAACCTCGGCTTAACCGAGATTACCTCAGCTTAACCAAGATTACCTCGGCATCATGACCAGGACACGTGGTATCTCGGCTGACACTTCGGTGCCATCTCAGCCACGTGTTGTCATCCAAAAATTATGTCCCCACAATTTTATGTCTTGTATCTTTGAAATCTTGTCATTTATTAATTATTATTCCTAATATTTTGTATTATTTATCCTCTCGTGTCTTTTATTCCTTACATTAAAAAATTAACCAGCACGTGAGTTTTATTTTAGGGTCGAGTTGGCCTAGCTCGCTCGCCACAACCTTAGTCCCGAACCCAAATAAATGGTCTCGTGGGTCGGTCACAAGCCTAGCCTATCAAATTGATATTTAAACCTTGTTTTATTATTATTTTTTTATCAAGTAATTCGATTTGATGTTCTCTCACAAGCCAACATGCCTCATTGGTGGGCGAAGTAACATGTTGGACACACTAGTTAGTCCAAAATTTCAAACTATAGACCCACGCCCAATATAATCCTCATTCGGGTCAGACATCCCCACCCATAATACAAGCTTGAGCTAGATGGGCTTGAGTTGAGTAACAAGACTTTGGGCAAAATTATAAATTTTATCATATCTCTCGTTAATCTCAATTTATTATATTATTTTTATATTTTTTAATTATTTAATATAAATTTATAATTATCAATTAGAAAATATTATAAATTCTAAATTTTTTATTAAAAAAATCACTAAATATTATCATATGAGATATTTAATTATTTATTTAATAAAATTTTTGATATTTTTAATATTACTCGTACCAATTATAACACTATTGACACGCCACAAAGCGGTGTGCCAGGACAACGAATAACTTCTCGATGGAGAAAGACGAGAGCCCAGAGAAAAACAAACAAATAAAAAAAATAAAAAATAAAAAATAAAAAAGGGAAAACCGAAGAAAAGGGCAGTCACAGAAAGAGCAAAGCAAACCAAAGTCTAGAAGGAGAAGGTCGTTGGTTCACTGCGAAGATGAACGGCGGCCCATCTGGTTTCAGTACGTATTTCATCCAAAAATTCAGAAATCACTTGTTAAATTTCCAATATATACTCTCAATTCTATCTAACTATGTCTTCTTCTTCTTGTTTTTGTCACAGATAATGCTCCAGTCACAAGAACATTCGTTATTGCGTGTGCCCTCTTCACCATCATCTTTGGGATCCAAGGTCGTTCAAGTAAACTGGGTTTATCGTATCAGGTGTTTTCCCTATCTGGGTTCTTTTTCTTTTGTTGTTTCTCTGTTACCCACTTGTCCCTTTTGGGTTTTTCCATGTAGATTTTGATGTATTGTTGCTTGCAAATCGTTTATCGTATCAGGCATTTGCAAATTCGAATTGGGTTTTCAGTAATTTTCATTTTCAGTGTGTAGATTATCACAAGTTTGACTCTTGTTTTGTGTATGTTGATTAATGGTGTGTTGCCCTTAATGTAATTGCATATGGGTTTTGTGTTTTTGCTTAATTAAGATGGAAATCCTGATGATTTACGATACTTCAGATGATATGTAGTTGGTGATTACTGGTTTTCAGATGTAACTGAGAAGTAGGTTTTACTAGAGGTAGATTTGAACCAAATTTTCTTATTATTCTCAATCTCGTGCTCTCATTTCTGGTGGTAATTTCCCACTACTTGGTGCTTCAGACTTTAATGTGTTGGCTAAACTTGATTTAAACTTATGTGGGTTGTCATTATAAAGCATCATTGTTACGATATATTTCTACTCTTTAGGTGTAACTGCTAGTGGCTTTTATGTTATCATTAGTATTCAATGCACACCATTTATTTTGAGTCCCATAGCTAAAAGTTACTTTATGGGTATATTTGTTGCCTGGTTCTCACTAGCAGTACTCAAAGTGAGACTTTATAGTTATAGTAGAAATTAGTTCCTTTTAAATCATTTATCTTTTAGATAATTGTCTGGCAAAGAACTTAGTGCATGGTTTTTAGAGTTGATTTCCAGTGCTGTGGTTCAGGATTTGCTGCAAAGCAAATGAAGCTGGGAAATTTGAATCCTATTTCATGATAGATTTGTTATGGCATGTGTATAATCTTGCTGGTTTCTTACTGTTTACAGAGATTTCTGAAACATCTTTTAGCTCTTAAGAGTTTCCTTGCACCGTTTTGAGGATTTGATGGTTGAGGTTCACATACTTTTGTTCTTGCTGGTGGTTTTGGTTTAGGGTAGACCATACCGAGTCTTCCTACTTGGTTTTCTATGTTGCATTGCTTGGCCCAACATCAGTGGATTTCCAAAGAAACATTGGAAAATGTTTTATAACCTAAAAGATTGAGGGGCTTTTGGAGTTTCTATGTTGCATTGCATGGATTTAGGAGGAACCTTATAAAAGTTTATGGCAACTCAAAGAAGAGTATGCCACACAATTGTATCAAAGATCAAGAATACAAGATACATCATTGAATTTTCAAGGCACATATGTGCACTTCAGATTTTACGCTTTGAAGCTTTGTTTGTGACCAACTCCACCCTATGATTGTATCTCAAGTTGGTTTATCCTTTTCTCATAGTTCCATTATGAAAATATGTGAGTAGCAGCCTTTACTACATGACTTGAGTGCAATGTTTTATTTATTTATTTATTTTTTAAAGACTGTGAACTATCAATAAATGTGAGCACCCTCCGAGAATGTTCAAAAAGGGCTCTAAATGCCAAGGTTCCATAATAATCATTTTGGCATTAGACAACCATTTATGATGAAGTTACTCAATACATCCTGCTGATATGTTAGATGCTGCCTACGAGGATATGCTGCAACTATATATTAATCTCATGGTCTGTACCCTATGTTTTGTTTGTGAGGAGTTTTTAAAAAAGAGAGAAAAATTAGTCAAGGAAGTGCTTCATACATAGTAAAATGAAGAGATGCAATGCATATTTATTTATCTTGAGAAGTATAATGATCATCCCCAGAAAAGTTTCCAAAGCAGTTGTGGTGCTTTATGCTAGAAAATTTTGTTTTAAGTAGAAAACCTGTGAATCTAGTTACTGGATCAGTTTGTGGAATTTAGCAGTTTCACCACATCTTTAAGATTGTTTAAAGCCTTCCCATCTCTCTCATTTTGTTGGCCTTTCTAATGTTGTTGCTACCATGACCTTCCACCATTTAGTCAGAAAAGTTTATTGACTTGTCTATAATTGAGAATTTCATTAGGTGAATTTTCTTACCATTGAAGATAAACAGTTTTTGGCCGATCAAACAGAGACATGAAGTTTTTAGTACCACCATGAAGGCTGTAAAGCACAAAACAGAATATAGGATCAAGATGGGGAATGTCTTGGGCTATTTTTCTATTGAAGAAAGAAGGAATGTCTTGAGCAATTTTTATCTTGATGAAAGATGTTCAAATATGTTTTCTATTATTTTTTGCTCGCTATCCGCATGAGCGAAAATGAGTACTATTTGCACTTCTTAGGTATGCTAATAATGAGAGACAATCCAAATGAGTTATTTATTTATTTATTTTTACTCTGAGAGGAATTTTTAAGAATTAGGTCCTGTTTGGGGTAGCTTTTTCCTTGGGTGTGAGAGAATTGGGGTAGCTTCTATTGGGTACCATGCATTTTTGTGCTTGCAGTTTTCATTTACCGCATACATTAAGTTTGCATATGTATAGGTGTGCAATCACATAGATGAAGAATTCATCATGCTTTCTTCTTTTCAAATACGAGCTGTTATACTTACTCCGCCCCCCCCCAAAAAAAAAAAAATGATCTGTTGAACTAAACTTGGAAATCTTCTGGGTAGTATGTGGTGCTTAAAGAAATGAGGGTGTGGTATAACTTTAGATGCATATGTACCTGTTTCATTTTTTTCTTTATTACAGGATATTTTCAAGAAGCTTCAACTCTGGAAGCCAATTGTGTCGGTTCTTGCCTTTTCATCTACACCAGAAATGATGTTTGGGCTATATCTGCTGTACTACTTTCGAGTATTTGAGAGACAGATAGGTTCCAATAAATACTCAGTAAGTACTTAAAGATCAATTCAATCCAAAATTAATCATTGGCTCTTTGTGTTATTATTATATCAACATCCTGAGCCTAATGGATTGCAGAGGATGATATTGTTAATCTACCATCTATGTTTGTTTGCCTTTTACAGTCAAACATTTTTCTTGTAGAAGCTGGAGTAAATATTTGGTTTTTGTTTGAACAAGCAAATCTTTACTGAAAAAAGAACAAGAGCAAGTGTTATTTATAAATAAAATAAAATAATAATAAACAAATAAATAACAAGAGCAAGTTCCATACTCATTTTAATGGATGTCTTGGCACTACAATGTGTCCAAGTACCACTGTGACGGTAAACATGTCAAGTGTTTAAAAGCCAATTAACTTTGATTCTTCTATTGGTTGACACCTCTTTAGTCTTAAACTTTTGTTTTCCGCTTAGTTAATACTTTGAATTGGGTAGTACAATTGCAAGATAATTTATATTCGAATTTGTTTCGTAGCTTTCTGAAAAAATAAAATAAAAAAACAAAAGAAGAGAGGGAGGGAGAATACCCCAGTTTAAACATAACCTCCTGAGAACAAAACCCTAAGTTTCAAACTTGGAATCTTTATTCTACTAAGCCATGTGACATCTACATAATATGTTTGGGATGTGGGTTGGCTTTTTGGTTATTTTAACCTGGGGTTAAAAAGCCTCGTTTGGGATAGACTTTTTGGCTTTTTTGACTTTTGTGAGAGAAAAAAATGAAATGATTATAGTTTGGATGTGATGTTTTGTTTTATTGGGCTAAAAAACCTATTTTGTCTTTTTGTGGCTAAAATAGTCAAAAAGCTAAAAAGTCTGACATGCCAAACGAAGGCATAGCTACAAGGGATATCCTCTAAAAGCTTACCAACCAACATTATCATAATTAAGGGCTGGTTTGGGAAGTTTCAAAAAAGCTAAAAAGTTAAAAAGTCACTATCCTATTTAAGTCACATCATCTTATTTAAGTCACATCACTTCTCTAACACATCACTTCAAACCCAATCCAAATCCAACCCATATTTCAAAAAAAGTTAAAAAGTACACTTATTTAGATCATCCCAAACAACCCCTTACCTAACAGAGTCTTAACTAAATAGGTATATAATATTCATTCCTATTTCAAAGAACTTTGTCCTCAAAGTTCAAGGTCTTAAAGAGTACCATACCATCTTCAAAATCTGAATGAACAAGAAAACAAAAAGTCGTTAAGGATAAAAGTGACTCCTTCGAGGGGGTCTTGCTCCTCACAACCCCTTTACGGAGGTTTGTCTCCTAACCTTTCACAATAAATAAAAAAAAAAAAAATTCAACCGCTATTGATACATACTAGGGGTGCAACTTGGCAGTCCTAATTGAGCAACTCAATCCTAACCTATAAAATTTTAGTACTTGGGCAATATATATTGAAACACAAGACTGGGTCTTCACTAAAATTTTCAATCCAAATAAAATTTGAGTTGGGCTTGGGTAGAGGCCTTAGGTAGCCTAATCAAGCTGAGCACAAGTTCTATATATGTATAAAAATCGATTTTTCCTTGCTTTTAAGGGGATTTCCTTGTTTTTGATTAAAAGTGATTTGAGAGCGGTTTGTGATTTGGAGTTGTTGTTACTTGTTGGAGGAATTCTTGTCTTCCTTTACATCATTTTTGTACTTAAAAAAAAAAAAAAAAATCTAATTAACAAATATTATGTATTTTTTTGTTAATAAAAAAAGTTTGCTAGAATAGCAAAGTTGGAGGAGATTTTTTTGGATCATCAATGAAGAAAATTTTATTAATAATAAAAAAGGAAAATGTTACAATGGGGGAGAACCAAAATTCCACCAACAAGAAGATAAAAAACCCAAAGTTACATCTCACACATAGCCCTCCAATCTTTCTGAATAAAAAACAATAGAATCTCCTCAGAAGGAAGAGATACAGACACCCAAAAAAAAAGATAAATAACAATTCTATTCATGACTTCCTAAAGTCTTCTAACTTCTCATCAAATACTCACATTACACTTTGGCCAAATCACCTAAAAATTGCACAAATCATGCACTTCCATAAAGTTTGGGTCTTTGAATTTTATTAAATGTTACTAGAAAATGTGAATACCCTACTGAATTACATATCGGTACACTTTCGTTCCAAAACAATTAATTTAGTGACTCTAAAAGTGTTTTTCAATATATTTTCTTAAATGTTACCTTAGGAGGAAAAAATCAAATATAATTAACTAAAATTTTATGGAGAGTTAAGTTTTGGCACAAAAACATAAAAAATGGGTCATAGTGCTCATAGAAATGTTTTGCTACATGAATATGTATATTTTACATTTTATTGAATACATAATAGTTAAAAGAAAATTACTCTAGAAGTACCTTAAATTCTAAGTGTAATATATAGTAGTCTACCCTTATCGTACCATATTTTATAGCATGAGGTATACCATGTTCCTGTTCCTGTTCTACGTACGGATGAGCCACGTTCTAGGCAACATAAAGCCACTTATGTCAATCTCAAGCATATGCGATACTAAGAGCGAGATAGAGGAATGACCCAATCCGCATCCACAAGCTGAAATAAACTCTGGCACACACACTACCCAAAAAAAAAAAGAAAGGGATATTAGCTGCTCCAAAAGGTAAGATTTTTATGATTGCAAGAAGGGGACTGAATCATTTGTTTCTTTCATTGGGTGACTAATGCTCATAGATGACAGTGTCTCGTAGCAAGGATACAAATAGAGGGCACTGAGTTATAATGAGAGGAAGAGAATCAGTAGGGGATTTTTGACTTTTATGAGGGTTGTATGGGGAAACACTTCAGAGGCAATCGAGACTGGATGGGATGGAATTTTATAGGATATCTTAAGGGAATAAGGCTTGACTGGAAAAGCCTTTCATTGAAGAGGAAGTGGTGGGTATTTTTAATTGTTTAAATGGTGACAATCCAGGTCTAGGTGGGATGTCATGGACTTCCAACAATGTTGGGATGTAGTGAGGGAGGAGGTGATGGGGATGATAGGGAGGAGATAGGGAGGAGGTGACGGGGATGACGCATCATTTCTTTGAGTATGGGGAGTTTGAGAGGAGCTTGAATGCTTCTTTTATAACTTGCTGGCTAAAGTCTTAGCCATTAGTTGAAGGGGAGCTTTATTTATCGAATTTCATGTTTATTTTGACAGAGGTTCTATTTTTTCCAACTCTTAATTTTTATTTTATATCATTAACTTTTATGGATCTGGATAAAATGATGCAATAAAAGAAAAAGAAATGCTATACACACTTGTCTTATGGATTCCTTATCACTTAAGTGTCTCCTGCCTTAGACCCGTTTCTAGTGTCTAACGACAATAACAGTTTCATCGCTCATGTTATATTAAGCTTCATTTCTAAACGTGTTTCTATCACGCACTGAACTAAGGGGTTGTTTGGGGTGTCCTAAATAAGTGCATTTTTTGACTTTTTAAACTAAAAAATTGAGGAAAAAAATATGGTTGTTTGGGCTAACTTTTTGATTTTTTTATGAAAAATGTGTATTAAAAAATTGTATAAATTAATGTGTAGGAGAAGATTAGTGATAAGAGTTGTACGGTTGTCCTATCTGCAGGTTGAATAGATGCTAAGAAGTAATTGTCTACTTTTTGGGCATTGCACTGAACGGTGCTGTTCGGCTCGTGGGGGCCATCACGGGTCCCGTTTTGATAATCTGAATTGTTCAATGTGTACAACTTGTCGAGTATTATATGCTTGTAAAAAATTACGTTGATCGGATATCGATAGCTATCTGATCAGATTTGTTTTTTTTCAATCGTTAATTATAACACCATCCATTTTTTTTTTATACAAAACTGATTTGATCATGTAGTTATCGATATCCGATCAATGTGATTTTTTACAAACATATAGTACTCGACGAGTTCTGCACATTGAACGGTTCAGATTATCAAAACGGGACCCGTGATGGGCCCTCACGGGCCGAACAACAGTGTGTTAAAATTGCACCCAAACTGTGCAATTTTTCTTAAAAACGCAGAACAGATCTGATGGACGTCAGATTGATGAGTTGTAATTTTGTGTATAAAATTAATTTTTTAATTTTTTTTTTTTTTGACTTTTTGTCTCTTTGTCTTTTTTTGGACATGCCAAACTTGGCCTAAATAATCGTTGTTATTGTGACCAGTGCCATAGCCTAGTCCTTAACAATTGAAAGGCCAACTGCATTAATCTGTTCAACCAACTTTTTCTCAATATTCAGGATGAAAATTCATGCCATCTTCTAATTATACTACCCTTTGGTTCAGGTCTTGGACCTAATGCAGCCAAGAGCTAAACATTGCTTGAATGATTAAATATTGTTTCTGTTTACGAATTCCTCACGTTTGCGCGTTCCTAATTTTTTTAATCAGTTTATCTTGCTGCTCTTTATTTGCCTGCAAAATAATTTTTTATGCTAATAAATTCTCTATCTGATATTTATGTTTTTTCAAATAATTCTCTAGTAAAAATATTGGATGACATTTTCATTGGTTTTGATGAATGGTTGACGTTTGTCTTTTCTAATTAATTGTTAATATTTCTCTCCATAGAAACTTAAAAAAGGAATAAACGGACAATTTTTAATTATTATTTATTTTTTTATTACTTTTCTTTGTGTTGGCATGGAGTTCAACTTTCTAATACCTGCTTCTTGTTGTGCAGGTGTTTGTCCTGTTCTCAGTTATTGTATCTTTACTGTTTGAGGTCCTTGCGTTAGCATTACTTAAAGGTATACAATGTTCACCATAATCCTGCTTGATGCTCTTTTAATTTCTAATAATATGCTCCATTGGTCCCCTTGCACTGCTTATCTTTCCTTTTTTTCTCCCCCTTGTTTCTAACTTGTATTTTAGTCCTTGGCAAAACATGTTTTCTTTCTTGCTCTCATACATTTTCATGTTGTACAGTGTATTGAAGAAAAATATATCCATCTGAAGGGCAAGTACATAATCATAGAGGTTGTCATTGTTAGAATATAGATTTAATTAATTCTTGTAGTTTGGGGTTTCTAATGCACAATTAGGAATTTATTTACTTATTTCTCTCATACTTGTAAAGAAGAGCGCGATTCTACTCTCCCAAGTAAGAAATTGTAAGAAACTCGCTCCCATCGAGGACAAAACTTACTCCCAACTGAGATAGAACCTCTCAAACATACAAATCTAAAAAATAAAAAATAAAAAAATCCCCTTTTTCCAATACTTTTTATTTACATAATATTCATTTATCCTTAACAGAGACAATTTGTAGTTGACATCAATCTTTAATGTTTATTCATATTTAACACATATATTACAACTAGCAACAACAAATAATTGTTAGAATATATTTATTTATCTAATATATAAAATATATATACGCTCCCATAGATGCTCCTAACCTTAGAAACTTCTATATACCCTCACTTCTCTGCTTCCACTCCCGCTCTCGCTCCTGCCGTTGCCTCCTCCCCCACTTCGTGCGACTAAAGGTGAGCTCGACCAATCTACTCTTGATCAACCTAATATCTTACTTGGAAGGTCAACTAGAGGACAAAGCTTATTAACTTAAAAGGCAGCCCAACATTGCAAATGAACATGGCACCGGTGGGGTTATATAACATTGAAGTGTGGGAATGCCAAGATAACCAATCTTGGTTTCCCAAATAAACCTTGACTTTTTAGGATTGCAGTGACCATCTACAATGTCAATTGGTCAATGGTATGAGATATTAAGCGATAAGGTCAAGCAGAGATGACCATTTGCCATTTCTTGAAGCTTTACTAATAGTTTGAAAGAATGAATATAGAAGTCACTTAAAATTGCAAACAATGCTGTTAGCTTACCTTTAAAAGCACCACTTACATTCCATCTTTTGAAGTGATCCGAGAAGTTTCAACTGTGATTTTTACAGAGAAACTAAGGCAGCTTTAAGAAAAAGAAGGATGTAGTAGTTTTCGAAGAACTCCAAGAAATACAATATATGATTGCTTCCAATTCTCTTCTCTGTATTTTGTCTATCTGCGATTCACATTTGGTTTTATCAATGACTACATGCCCAAGCCCCTCTCCTGCCACCAACTGAACTCCCAAGAGTTTTGATCTGTCAGGTTTAGGGCTTTGCCATAACATAAATTACAAGACCTTGATTAATCACAATTTAGTCCATAAGCTACCTGTGGCCTAACGATGAGCACAATAAACGAGAATATCACAAGCGAGAATATCATCCTTGAAGCCATGTAGATTGGAATCTAAACTAGAAAGCAAGGATGCAATCATAAACTCCTCCTAATGGTGCCTTTTTTGTTGCCCCATATCAGTAGTAAAAGGCCGATGTTGCAGTAACTGAACCCACAGATTCTTAACTGTAGTAATGAGAATATGAAGCATGGGTACTCAGAAAATATTGCCATACAAGCATTGAGTACTTAATCGGTACGGCTGCACTCGTACCCACAATGCGAAATATGTATCTATAGCTTGTATTTTCCCATGACGTTGTTGTGTCTAGTTCAAGTATTATCTTCCTGGGACTGTTCTATCGTATTATTATTACTGTTTAACATAATTCTTGTCACCACAAGGTGCTTTTGCTGCAATATTCTTGTAGGTGAAATTTACACCATCTTTCTCCAATAAATTTCCTACTTAGTAGCTGTTGTCTTTTTTTCTTTTTCTTTCTTTTTTTTGTGTGTGTGTGTGCAGATCCCACCTTGAATGTACTCACATCTGGTCCCTATGGTGTGATATTTTCTTCATTTGTACCCTTCTATCTTGACATTCCAGTTTCAACACGGTTCCGTGTATTTGGCCTCCGCTTTTCAGACAAATCTTTCATATATTTAGCTGGTCTTCAGGTAATTGAAGTTCTCCTGTGGCAATTATCTGGTACACGGGCTAATTGAAAATGCTTAACACTTCTGTTGTTCCCATTCTTCCTTCATCTTAATTTGAGTTTGTATCTTGCAGCTTCTTTTGTCGTCCTGGAAAAGATCTATTTTGCCGGGAATATGTGGCATCCTTGCTGGTTCCTTATATCGCGTAAATGTCCTTAACATCCGCAGGCTGAAGGTTATGTTCTGTTCTGTATATTTTTTTTAAGTATATCTTATTGTCTATTTGCACACATAAATGTTAACCTAGTTCACATGGTAATTCAGTGATCTACGTTGGTTAGGGGCATTCAAATTTGTTGAGCATGCACGAGGATATAATTTTATGCTCAAAAAGTTATAGCTACAATGAGTTTTAAAATAGGCCATACCATATGTCTATGACTTTGTGCATTGTTGATGCTGTATTGTAGCACAAATGGATGTATGGGTAGGAGGAAAGCGATTATATCTGAGCTGCAGACCCAAGTACATGTTCTCAATCATTGTAAGATGTTAGTTTTTTCAAAGTGGATGCAACCCTTGATGCCCCGAATCTAAGAGTGCTGACTCCAGAGTTATACAGGATATATTTCTTGTTTATAACTGCTCTTCTACAACATCGATTAAGACACCACATTTTTATAGCATATTACCATCAATATTGTGCCGACAAATAACATGATCAACATAATATGGTATTAAAATGTGGTAACTGTTGCATTATTGTATAGATTATTGCCCTTTCTGTTTAGATAATTCACTTTTCAAGGATTCCACGTGTCCTTGAGAATATTAGAAAGAAGTGCAGTTTAAGGCTATCATACAAGGGCTAAAATGTTCAGGAGGAGAGAATGGCTTTATAAATAGAGCATATCAACTTAAAATGATGGGGTTTAAAGAAGATCAACTTTGTGTATTGTCACACTCCTATTTCCCTAGATTGACATTGCTTGAGCCCAGAAGGTTGACATTACCAGAGATCAGTGTGATGTATCTGAAAGTTATACATGATTATGCAACTCTGTTCCTTGTTTTCAGTTGCCGGACTTCATTGCCTCATTCTTTTTGCGGTTTTCTTGGCCATCTGTTGGGAGCACACCGCCTGCAGCACCTAGTAGAAATGTTCTGGGGAACATACCTTCCTACACAGCTCGCCAAGTAGAGGCAAGTATATTTTCTGTTGGCTTATGTTATATGCACAAATTCATAATATATAGTATAGATTATATGAATATTTAGGGTGTGTTTGGTATGGTTTTGGGAGAGAAATTTTCAAAAAAAATCTTGGGGAAAGTTTAAATTTTTTTTTGGTTTGTTTGGTTGTATATTTTGGAAATAGTTTTGGAATATGAGAGTTTGGGATGATTTGATATTTTGTTGTAATTGAGTAAATGTGTGCGAGAGAAAAAATGATTGAGAAAGAGAGAAGAGAGAGAAAAAGTGATTGATTGATGTGTAGAAGATATAAAGTGATTTTGGAAATTGTTTTTCAAAATCACTAAACCAAACAAAATTTTGGAAAATTTTCTCCAAAATTTGTTTCTCAAAAACAAACCAAACAAGACCTTATAGTTTCTTTTTAGTTAAGTAATATATGCATACATGTATGAAAAATATAGATTTATTGTTTTTTTTTTTTTCTGGCATGCATCAAAGAATGAATCACTTTTGGATATTTACAATGATTTGGTGTAATTTTTCTTGGACTAGCAACCTCACTTTTTAGCCTAAAAGTGAAAAAGTCACTAAAAAAATTAAAAAGTCAACAACCTATACCAAAAAGTCAAAGATTCTATTTTCTTTTTACTTTTTGCATATCTTTTCGTAAAAAATCAAAAAGTCATTCCGAACATACTAATTTTTTTTTCATCATATTTTAGATAAAAAACCAAAAAGTTATTAAAAAAGTCTGTTTCCAAACGAGGCTTTAATAATCACTAATAATAATCACTAATATGTTCAATTGTTTCTGAACCAAAAAAAAAAAATAAATTTGTTTACGAGTTGTTTGCTTGTCACCGTTCATTTGGTTGAATTCTGTGAATAAAAAGTGATTCGCAGATTATATGTTGTGAACACCCATTTCCTTAGACAATCAAAGTTCACACATAATATATCCGATATCCCTTCACATATTCTGCTTTACATATCATTTTGACTTTTGTATGAATATTAGATAAAATACCGACTGTCCTGTTGTTATTTTTACCCCCCCAACCCCGGCATTATCTTTTCCTTCAATCATCTGTATTCTTTTTACTCAATTTCAGGCAAATTACCCTGCACCTCCCATGCCATCCACCATAGAGCCACCGGAGGATTCTATTGCAACACTCGTTTCAATGGGTTTTGACCGGAACTCTGCCAGGCAGGCGCTTATGCACGCCAGAAACGACATCAATGCAGCCACGAACATCCTTCTCGAAGCAGAGTCGCACTAAGAGGGGAAAAAAGAAAGAGAAGATAACCCGGATTTGGAATCAACGACCAAATCGTACTAATACCTGGAGATAGTCAGCGAGGAAAATTTGCCAATGTCTAGGATCGCATTGATCCGTTACTCTAGGAACTCAGTTGAGGTACCCAACAGTATTTTTTTTTCTTCAGGGTTTTACTTTTTTCCTTTTGTCCTTGTTTATTTTAAATTTTTAGCTGTCAGTTTTAAGACAACTGTTGCACAAATTATATTACCCTTGAAATTAGAAGGCTTTAAGTTATATTCAACTGTATTTATTCTTTCCAAATATTAAGCTTAACAAAAGAATGTGTATATATATATATATTTTAAGTAACCGGATAGTGGTCTCATCGATGAGGGGTTCAAAATCTACAAGTTCATGGATGAGAGAAGTAAAATGATATTTACAGATAGTTAAGAGGGTGGTGGTGTAATTAACCCAATTTAGGCCTTGTTTGGGTACTCCCAAATAATCCAAAAAGTCAAAAAGTTACTCAAAAAGTTAAAAAGTTAACCCTATTCACCAAAAGTCAACAATTACGGCTGCATAACTCCCAGTTCAAATTTTCCTCTAAAAATCAATTTTCACAATTTTTTATTACACATTTTTTCATAAAAAGTCAAAAAGTTAACTCAAATATCCATATTTTCAACCTCAATTTTTTAATCAAAAAAGACAAAAAGTGCACTTATTTAGTCTTTCCAAACTTGGCCTTAATATAAATTTTTTAAAAAATGCCCCCAAAAAATCTCAAAGTTACATTAAAAAATTCACTAAGAAAATTAATCCAAATGCAATATAAGGCTTCCTTTGGGTTAACTATTAAATGCATAGATTAGATCCATAACCATATCACACACAATGATCCTGGTAAAAATTATAATTTCATTTGGGCCCATTATTACACACGTGAATCTAGATGTACAATCATATGCAATTAAAAATTTTTACCAGCCCAAGATCCCCACATATCCGTTAGTAGTTTTGTTGTGGGCTGTAACTTGTTAGTATGGGTTTTAGTTTTATTTATTTATTTATTATTATTGAAAACTATAAGTAAAAGTCAAATTTTGAATTTTTTTTACATAAAAAAAGAGAGTCAATAGTCTCATTTGAAAATAAAGGGTCACTTACAGAAAAGCCTAAAAGCTAAAAGACACATTGGTCATTTTAGATTTAAAAGCCAAAAAGCTAGAAAATTTATCAAATATGGCCATTCAAAAAAACAAAAAATTTAGGGTGGTGTTTCAAGGGTGGGCATTGTGTCAATCATTTCGGGTTTGTATCAAAATTAGTTCAACATTACTTCAATCATTTTATTTTTTCATGTTACCGCCTTTTGCTATTTTTAGTCCGTTTGTTTTATGTTGTGTTACATCAAATGTTTTCACTTTTAGTTAAAAATACCAAATGTACGGCAAAATTAAAATTTCCTCCCATAAGGTATATTTCATGAATTAATTTGTGTTGATAAAATTGTTCATAAAAATATTTAATTTCAACTGAATTAAATTTTTTTCCCCCACAAATTGTATTTTATGAACTAATAAAATGGATAATAAATTTTTTTCAGATAATAAAAGTTCTCACTATTATGTTGACTCTTTTATCATATAAAAATTAGGGAAAAAATGAAAAATGTAAAATATTCTTACACATTCGTCAAAAATATGTTAGGACTTAATTATAATGTGTTGCAGCCATCTTGAAGATAAATTGATCTAAAAATAAAAATAAAAATGTGAGATTTAGAGCCACATAACAAATTGTTTTTGAGCTCGTTTGGGATATGGGGTGGTTTTTTGGCTATTTTAGTCTGGGGTTAAAAAGCCTTATTTGGGATATGCTTTTTGGCTTTGTTTGGGATAAGTTTTTTGACTTTTTTAACTTTTGTGAGAGAAAAAATAAAATAATTATAAATTTGGATGCGACATTTTGGGAAAATTCTATTTTCATACATCAAATTAGCTTAGTCCACAGACTTAATAAATCTTTTTTATATTATATTTTTATCCTAAAATAAAAATACCAAAATACCTTCATCTTTTCAATAGAATCCCTAAGTTATCGCCCAATAGAGAACCCAAAGGGGTATAAGATGCGATTCTAATTCGTTTGGTTGGTTCCACATGTTTGAACGCATTGAGCATCTGATTTGGTTGAAGAGGAAACAAGAATTGTTATGATAAATGCAATAATTGTTTGATAAAGAATCATATTCAACATTAATTGGAAGTGAATGAAGTAATCATCATGTGCAGCTAGGTGAAAATTAGTGTCAAAAAGTAAAAAGAATCAATAATCTAGATTTGAGAATTGACCCTTGAAGTTATTGGGATATTAAAGGGTGTTGTTGATGTAATTGTTGAGAAAATCACATTTCTTATTAAATGTCTGTATTATATATGATAATTACTCTGCAACGCTTCAATGGCTTGTAATTGCTCTGTGATTTCAAAGTTGGAATATGCAATCAAGGCTTTGGTAATTGGAACCAAAACCAGCGGTGTTCTTCAATCTTTATCGATGACTGTAAATTAGGATTTTTATTCTCTTTCGGGTTTTCGTCTCCTAAGTTATCTCCCTCTCTATGGTTGGGACTGTTGTCGGTCATTGGCGGTAGAGATTGAGCTATGATGGTAGAGGAAGACGGCAGTCGGAGGTGGTGGTGGTTGGGGTCGACTGGAGATGACAGAGACTGGTGGTAATGGTGGTGTGAAGAAGAAAGGAGATGAGAGCATTTTTGGTAGAATAAGTTGTGTATGAAGTAAAAAATGAGATTTCAAATTCATTAATGCTGTGTTTGCTTAGGGGATTTGGGGAGGGATTTGGAATGGAAAAGGGAAAAGGTGTGTAAAACTATGTGAAATGTAGGTATATTTTTTTTCACATTTCACCTATCTTTTCCATTCCTCTTTCCAAATCCCTTCTCAAATCCCTCAACTAAACACAGCATAAGTGTATGTTTTGAGAAATGATGTACACAAAGAACATTTGATGTGTGGAAATAGAATTTCGCGACATTGTGTTCTATTTAACTCAAATAACCTGTTTTGTTTTATTTGGCTATTTTAGCCCAACTCTTCATCCCAAAGGAGAGTTTTGTCAAGTAAAATAATAATCAAAAGACACAAAAAACTGTTAGGTTCAAACAGGCTTTCATAAAATATAAAAAATTGTTAGGTTCAAACAGTCTTTCACAAAAAACTGTTAGGTTCAAACAGTCTTTCATAAAATATTATAAACGAGAGTTTAGAATATTTTCTAGGCTTTGATCTCCTTTGATTTATCTCTGACTTGAAAACAGATAAAATATATGATTTTTTAGTCGTGTGCAGCATCACAGAGAGGCTTGGTTTGCATTTATGTTAAGTTTTTTATACAACTTTTTTTAGATATATATTTTAAAACTATTATGGGCTTGTAATCTAAAAGCCCATAAAAAGTTCAAATTTTGATATTATCTAAAAAAATCACGGAAAAAAAAAGAAAAAAAAAAAAAGAAGAGTTGCACAAAAGACAACCAAAAAAACAGTTCTCAAACTGAGAGCAATGATTCTATTGCGGATTTGATTCTTCATTTGTTCTAATTTATAATATTAAAAAAAAAATTTCGTAAATTAACAGAGACAATGTCCTTCAAGGATTTTGTTTGTTGTTAAGAAGTGTTTGAATTATCATCTCTTGTCATGTAGTATTTTATTTTCATTTGTCCCCTCAAACAAGCTAAATTAAAAGCAAAAAGAATAAAATACAGTAAAACAAATAGAGAAGAAGAAAATAAAAGAAATATATATATATTATCCTAAAATTGTCTCATATTAGAATTACATGACAATTTTTGTTAGGCAATTTAACGACAAATTATCGTAAAGGTCAAATTGCAACTTGATCGAAAGTGCAATAAACTAACTTATAATTGAAAAATGAAGAATTAATTGAGATTTGATTAATTTACCGAAGTTTTAATTTATGAAACCATGATAATTTACCTTTAGCCATTTCTTGTTGAGAGAAATTAGGTGAAATTGGACAATCAATTGTAAGAAAGTCCAAGAACACATATTCGTAAGGCAAAAACTTACAACTACTACATCAATACTGTACGAGCACAGAATAATCTCCTTGTATAATCCTATTGATCAAGTTTACACTCCTCTAAACGCTGTCACTTTACTATCTAAAAATACAGACGTGAGCTAATCGGCAGGTGCGTGTCGGAAACCTCTCTGATGCCTAAGTCAGCAAAATAGACAGTAGACACAAAAGGTCTGTGTATTTGAGATTAAGAATTGCCATACCTATGCATAGGTCATGTCATGAGCTTTTATAGATTTCGCCTGACACCATCCTAGTAGGACCCCAACTCTCCTTAGTAGAGTCCTCCTAGGAATCACACTCTCAAGGATAATGTCTATCTTGATAGCACCCTACTCACTATCAGCCAAGTGAGATGGTTGACACAATCCCTGTAGGACTCTTAACTCTTTTAGCTCTGCTGGTACGCCAATCAACCGAGCTAGCACGGCCCTAAACTGCTCTGGGCGGTACCGAGTTAACCCCCATCGCAAGGGGCACCTTGCCGAGCTATACTTGGCACGACCCTTTTTCCTAATAATACCCCGGTCCGTTACAGGGCTTAGGGGTGTTTTGGGAAGTGGGTTAAAAGCCACTTCTCAACTTTTAACCCACTTCCCTCTCTCACAAAAAAATAAAAAAATCAAAAAATCAAAAAGCAACTTTTAACCATCTTCCCAAAACACCCCTTAGTTTTAAACAGCTGGGTTAGAGCCCTGGCGACATCTCTCATAGTTTCTCTATATAGATGGCCTATAACCAGACTATTCACACCCACAACTTTGGCCCATAGCTTAGCCTAATTTATTCACATAAATTACCCTCTCAATTGCCTCTTAATTCCATCTGCGCAGCGTGTTTGGGATTATCCAGTCCTGACCGAACTGTCAGAATTTATGCCAATCAAAACCCAAAACACTCAGCCTAACCGAGTTGAAATACTCAAACTAACTGAGCTCAAAATTAGCTCGGTTTCAAAAAATTGCGCCGGTCGTACAACTCGTCTTTTCATGTTTTTTAGATCGTGTCCTCATTGGGACACGTGGCACGCGTTAATTGCCCCCACTTGCTATGACAGTCGTCACGCATTGTCCCAATTTTTTTTGAAAAGTCCTGCCGTTTTGCTTCTATGCCACGTAAAACTCTTATTCCTTTGAATAGTCACTTCCAATGTTCACATTCTTTCTTGCAAACCCCTGCACTCTAAGCTCCATTCCCCCGCCTCATGTGCTTAAGTCCTAATCCAAGCATCTAAACTGCCTGTCTCGCTCGTCTTAGTTGCAGGTGCTCCTTCTACCGATTGGATTATGATTTCATGCCCTAAATCCGTAAGTTCGTCATGCCTTTTGCTCTTCTCCACTGATAAACTACTGTTTATTTCTAAAGAGTAGCATTTTAACACCAGATATGCCTAAAAAATAGCATGTTAACACCAAATATGCGTGTTATATATACTAAAGACTGAACCAACATCAAGAACCTTGAAACTCCACGCTCAAACCTGGAAACACATTGATTGGAACTAAAACCAGTCTAGAACAGTGTTTTTGATCCAAAATCATATTGCGGCCGGAATAAGAACCTGTTTGCGACCTTAGGCTCGCTTTTGACCGTTCTAGAAATCTCTTGCTCAACAAACTGGGCTACAATCCTACCCCTGCTCCTAAATTGAACTGAATTACCCCGATTTTTAGAACTCACTTCTAGAACTGAACCGTTCATCTTCTCAACTGCTCGTTAGCCGAACAAAGCATAGTACGTGCCCACCTTCTGCCGAGCTAGACTTGATTAGTCTTGACTTTTATTTAGTGCGGTTTATCACTTGGGCATAACCCTTTTCTATTTCCACTTTGCAAATTTGACTAGGTTGGCCAGACACACCTTTGCACTTTGCCCCTAGGCGACTATGCTTGACCAAGCCAACCAAAGTCACATCAACGCCGTGCTAGGCCGCCGTGTACACTTAGCATAGCCAAGTTTTTAAGCTAATGGGCAAATACTGATTTCTGCTTGTTAGCCGAACAAAGCATAGTACGTGCCCACCTTCTGCCGAGCTAGACTTGATTAGTCTTGACTTTTATTTAGTGCGGTTTATCACTTGGGCATAACCCCTTTCTATTTCCACTTTGCAGATTTGACTAGGTTGGCCAGACACACCTTTGCACTTTGCCCCTAGGCGACTATGCTTGACCAAGCCAACCAAAGTCACATCAACGCCGTGCTAGGCCGCCATGTACACTTAGCATAGCCAAGTTTTTAAGCTAATGGGCAAATACTGATTTCTGCTGAACTTGCCTGGTGCCATGGCTGAATTCCAAAGAGATTACCACATCCCAGACGATGTCCACCTTTCCTTAGCCGAGCTAGACACCACACCATGGGCAACCTAGGTTTTGTCCCTTTTACCATGGTGTCCATCGTAGAGGGGGGACTTCGGTTCCCAGTCTAACCACTAATCTGTGAGTTCCTTAGAGAAACCAGACTATGCCCCACTCAATTATCCACCAATACTTATAGGATTATCATCGGGATAGCTAAGCTAAATAATCGCCTCAGCCTCAACCTTGGATTGGCCTAGCTATTTCATCAGTATTCGTTTGGCCAAAATGATGACGGTTGGATTTATTATCTCAGAATAAGGAAGGGCCGAGAGAAAATCGTCAAACGTACACTGGATAAAGATCTAAAGGACGATGATTTTCTCTAGGTTTCAGGAAATTTTGAAGACCAAAAAGCCCAGATACCGGGCTATAGTATCAACTAGAACAAAAGAACAGCTGGTAAGAATAGTCCAGTTTAATCTTCTGTGCTATATCAACAACTACCGTGCTAACCCTTGTGATTTTGTCTCTTTTGCAGATTTGAACCAGCTTAAATCAAACTACGCCTATGCCAATCAAACAGCGCTACGAGTCGCGCTACGCTATTGCCATTGAGATTAGGCCGAATTACTAGACATTCAGCTGACCTATCGATACAGTGGTAGGAGAAAGACCAAAGTAATCGACATCCTCTTGGAATCCTCTCCAGAGCCAGACCCCAACCTTCTCCAAATCAACCTAGTTCCCCTAACTGAAGAACAAGAGATGGCTAAGAATAGAGCAGTCCGAGCTATGATCACCGAGCAGGCGTTTGCCTCAACCGCCGAAGTCCAAAACGAACAACCCCCCACTGGCTAGACCATAGAGACCGTTGTTGCTCTGTCTTTCACCTGGGCTACCTCATCTTAGCCTAGCAAGAAGCCACGCACTTCGACCTCTTAACTGCAGCGGCTAGTTGACAAGGAAGAGGTCGAGCTGCCTGAGACCAAGCTGCTAGCGACCAGGTCTCCACAAGAGGGCCGTCACCCTGGCCGAGCTAGTTCCTCTTTGCCACTGGTGTAGGCTCCTGCCATGACCTACAAAGGCTGTCCTGTGACCATTACCGACTCGGTTGCCGCCGAGAAAGATCACTTGCTGGCCTTTGGTTTATCCAAAAGTCTGTGCCTTCCAACCGATATGGAAAAACATGATCACTTGACCGAGCTGAAGGCGATTTGGTCTGCCACCAAGTCGATGGTCTTGGTAAAGTCTAAAATTTCAATATGACTGTTTATTCTTACAATCTCTTCGTGTAGTTTTAACTTACCACTTCATACGCTGTGCAGGCTGTTTAGAAGAATCACGTTGCTCACCAATGTGTTCTTGAATTGCGAAAAATAGCTAAGGCGGCGGTGGCCGACGTAAAAGCGAAAGGCGCTGAGCTTAAGGCACTGAAGGCATCTCTGGCAGAGCTGAGTGCCCAGAAATAAAAGCTGGTCGAGTAGGTTAGTGTGGCTAAGGCGGAGTAGCAAAAAGCTTTAGTCGAAAAGAAGGACCGTTATCTATGTGAACTGGCCAAGCTAGAGAAGAAAAAGGATGCCGAACTAAAAAAGCTGCAGAAGAAGATGGAGGATGTAGAGGATCGTGGTTTCAAGGAGGGTGGAGAAACCTACGTCTAACAATGTGAAGCGGCTAAAGATACATTCTTTAAATGCGGTTTGAAGGCTGCGGCCAAAAAGCTTGGTCAGGGGCACGATTTTGAAGTGTTCTTGAATCCTCCTTCCCATTTCATACCGAGCTATTTGACGGACTACGCAAATGCTATCCAATAAAATTGCCTTCAGGTGGAAGAGGAGGAGAAGGAGGTCCCAGACCCAATAGACGTTCCTTCCGCTTGCACTAACCTCTGTCGCCAGGTTTCATTGCTAGCGCGAGTGGATCTGCCCAGCCAAACCGTGCTAAATCTGACTGGTAGAGTGGTCGTGACCGATCTAATACGAGATGGTGAAACTGGGGCCGGCCTGCCAAGTGGTGAGGTCCTTGGCGACTTAGATACAGAGCTGGATGACCTTTTTGCCTAACCATGGTAGAACTTGTCATTTTTTAGCCTTCGTTTTTCTTCTTTTCTTTGCTATGTAATCGAGCTATAAGCCCCATCTCTTGTAAGCATCTTCTGCTGAATGAAAATTTTTGATTGTTTTGCTCGGTTACTGTGTTTTCTTTTTCATCTTGGTTACTGTGTTTTCCTCTTTCATAGTTGTACACCATTTTAACTGCATGTTTAGCCAAACTAATTAGTTCGGCTCTACCTGACCCTACCAACCTTCATTGGCTGAGATACTTATCTCAGCTAAGGAGTACAAAAAGGTATGTTGGTCAAACCTGCCAACCTTCTTCGCCTAGATCTTTATCTCGGCTAAAGTGTGCAAAAAATAATTTTTTATTGGTCAAACATGCCAACCTTTTTTAGCTTAGATCCTTATCTCGGCTAAAGAGTACAACAAGTTATGGTGGTCAAACCTGCCAACCTTCTTTAACCTAGATTCTTATCTTAGCTAAAGAGTGCCAAAAGTTTGTGTTGGTCAAACCTACTAACCTTCTTTAGCCTAGATCCTTATCTCGGCTAAAGAGTGCAAAAAGTTTGTGTTGGTCAAACTTGCCAATTTTCTTTAGCCTAGATTCTTATCTCGACTAAATAGTATAACAAGTTTATGTTCGTCAAACCTACCAACCTTTTTTAGTCTAGATTCTTATCTCGGCTAAAGAATACAAAAAGTTATGTTGGTCAAATCTGCCAACCTTCATTAGCCTAGATCCTTATCTCGGCTAAAGAGTGCAAAAAGTTATGTTGTTTAAACCTGCTAACCTTCTTTGCCTAGATCCTTATCTCAGCTAAAGAGTGCAAAAAGTTATGTTGGTCAAACCTGCCAACTTACATTGCCCCCAAGTCGGGCAATAAGTACAAACAATTTTACAAACAGAAGAATACAAATACTGAAAGAAATTATACTGAAAAAATGTCTACTTGTTTTATTGAAAATAAAAAAAGAAAAATTACAAAGTGCCTGGAGAGCTAAAAATAAAATACTTTAAGATTGATAGTGTTCCAAGGCCTTGGGATAGCTCGGCCGTCCATATCTTCGAGGTGGTATGCTTCTTTTCCTGCCAGACCGATCACTTTGTACAGTCCTTCCCAGTTGAGTCTCAATTGCTATCTTCGGGCACCAGAGTGTTTCCCATTACTTTGCGCAGCACCCAATCTCTAATCCTGAATTGCCTTGGATGCATCGCCTTGTTGTGTTTTCTAGACAATTCTTGTTGATACGAGGCGATATAGACCAATGCCATCTCTCTTCGTTTGTCAGCCAGATCTAGCTCCAAGGTTATGGCCTCTCCATTTACATCAGGATCAAAATTTTTGCTTTTAATAGTGGGAAGGCTAACTTCTAAAGGGATTACTGCCTCCATGCTAGAGGTTAAGGCAAAAGGTGTTTCACCGGTCGACCGTTGAGGTATAGTTCGGTAAGCCCATAAGATGTGGGGGAGTTCTTCTGCCCATTTTCCTTTTGCCTTTTCCAACCTCTTTTTCAAACCGTCTAAAACTACTTTGTTGAAAGCCTCGGCCTGGCTATTAGCTTGGGGGTATGCCAGCGTAGAGTTATAGAATTCGATCATGTGCTCTTCGCAAAAACTCCTGAAGATTCGTTCATCAAATGGAGTGCCGTTGTCAGATATCAAGGCCTTGGGAATTCCAAACTGAGTTATAATGTTCTGCCAGACAAACTTCTTGACGTCTTTCTCCTTAATGGAAGCAAGTGCCTCTACTTCCACCCACATGGTGAAGTAGTCTATTGCTGCAATAAAGAACTTTCTATTGCCCGACGCAATTGGGAGTGGTCCTACAATGTCTAAGCTCCACATTGCAAAAGGCTAAGGGCTGGTCAAAGGTAGGAGCTCTCTTGCTGGCTAATGAATTTGATGCGTGAACTTCTGACATTTCTTGCTTTTTTTGACGTACTTTTCAGCGTCTGCTTGCATGTATGGCCACTGATCTGGAATTGGGCCGGATAGATTTGGGCCGAGGTAGTGCGGCCCTGTCTTGAAAGAACCTGCTCGGTTAATGCAAGGCGTGGTTTGACCGAGCTACATAGCTTCATGGTATCGAGGCCGGTCAAAAGAGTTGTTCGGCGCCAGGAAAGGCGTGGTTGGACTGAGCTACTTGTGTTTGCTCGGCAGTAAGGCTGACGGCAAACCAGCATGAGCTGTCCCGAGCTCGGCTATGCCGGGATGCAGCCGAGCTCGATCCTCGTTGAGCTTAGCTATTGGAATACTTAGGCATGAAGCACAGCATGGCCGTTGACAGTCGAGATGGTACAGCTCGGCCGTCGAGCTCCCAGTAGATTGGGCAGGCAGTTGGGTTAGGTGATGTTCAGCAAGGTTTGTACTGACAGATGGGATAGCAGAGCCACGTGTCGAGAGATCACTGGGAGTAGATTTGGGGCGCAGAGGGTATATAAGCATGTTTGCGCCCCCCGTACGTAGGGGGACAAACGTTTTGTAAGAAATACTTACACTCAAACACTCTCTTCTCTTACTCTCTCTATCCCAAGGTGTGTGCTAACTTGATCATCGGAGGGGTTTTCCGGCCACACACCACCGAGTAGCTCACCGCCGTTGTGCCCGCAGGTGATCGGACATAAACGGAGCTTGGAAGAAAGGAGTACGGGCTTGCCGGAATATTTGCTCCCCGTACAATTGGCACCGTCTATGGGAATCTTTGTAGATAAAACCTTGTCTTCCAGGCTCATCTGATCGCCGTTCATGGCAAACAACGATGAGATTCCGTTGTCCGCCATCGACGGAGTTACCCCGGAGTCAGGCAGACGGAGAGAAGGACATCCCACCATCCCTCCAATGGCGGACTTGGGGACATTCCCAGGAGGGCAGTCGGGAGACACGCGGGATAAGCGCTGGAGGAGCTATGGTCATTCACGAAGCCCAGACGGTCATCGGCGACGGAGAGAATCATACGCCAGACGTCTGGAACACAAGCTAAGGGACCAAGACACCGTCATCCGGCGAATGGCGGTGGAGATAGAGGAGCTGAAGTGGCATATCAGAGGGAAGGGTGTAGCTGGCATGGAAGACCACAGTGAGCGCACCCAACCCCGCCGCTCAGGCAGTCAGAGTCAGCGGCACACTCCGTCCATCTCTATTACTAGAAGTTACAAGGTTGGTGATTCCGATGTGCATGCAGAGAAGTCCAGCGCGCAAGATAGCACTTACCAGCCCTTACGTCCGGAGACGACGTTGAGGTACTCTTATTCTGCTCGTTCAGAGGATTTGCGGGCAGTCTTAAAGGAACGGGCTCACCTGCGGGAGGCTCAGAGGGTGCCGGCGTTCCAGCGGCTATCCTACGGAGTTCACGCCAGTGAAGAGGTCGGAATGCCTCCACCCCGCGAAGCAGCGCCGCTCCTTGTAGACTCAGACTTGGCGAGGCTGAGCGCCACCCCTTTCTCCCTAGAGATAGAAACAACACCGTTTCCGGCAGGCTTCCACCAGCCTAAATTCACACTTTATGACGGAAAGACCGATCCCTACATGCATGTAAGCCACTTCTGACAGGTTATGGCCGGACATAGGCGGAATGACGCACTTATGTGCCTTATCTTCCCGTCAAGTTTAGGCGAACTGGGCTTGAAATGGTTTGAAAGGTTGCCGGAGGGGAGTATCGAGAGGTGACATCAGTTGGCCGAAGCCTTTGTGACGCGCTTCAAAACCAACACCAAAACACCAAAGGAAGTTGATCACCTACTGAGTGTCAAGATGGAACCGAGCGACACATTGAAGGCGTATAACTCCAGATATTGGGAGACCTTCAACGAGATCTTGGATTGCCCGGTCAACCTTGCAATCACTCAATACAAGCATGGTCTCCCGGTCGGACATAGATTGCGGGACTAACTTACCATGCACCAGTCGACATCCATGGGCCAGCTCATGTAGCGTATTAATGAGCACAACTGAGTAGAGGATGATGCGTCGGCATCTATCGTGAAGGCGATTCTGGTAGCAACAGACAAGAGGTCAACTGGCAAAGTGCACGCAGTTGGGCAAGAGTCCAGCCGATCAAGTGACCGCGCTGAGGAATCGGACCATGGCTCGAATCGCAAGAATCGGGGAAGGGGACGTCAGAATGACCGGGATGACTACCCCCAAGATGACGTGGCCGATGCAAATAGAAGGTTGAAGGCCAGGACAGGCATCACCACGGTCTTCAAGATTCCAATCTATCGCATACTTAGTGAAATCCGAGACGAGGAGTATGTCCGGTTTCCAGCTAAGTTAGGTGACGGTCAGAAGGGCTTCAATCCGCGGTACCGTTGCACGTTTCACCGGGAGCGCGGCCACCGGACAGAGGATTGTTTGCCTTTGAGGCAACACTTGGAAGAGCTAGTCGCAGCCGGACACCTGGACCTTTACATCGATGGGGGAGTTAAGGCGAATCAAGCTCCGGTTGATCCGCGGGGACCAGATGACCGTGATGCGCCCCCACAAGGAGTTATTAATGTCATCCACGACATAGTGGAGCCGGCGCGGGTATGCGAGCTCTGGGGTATGATCAAGAAGGCAGAACACATGAGGGAAGTCTTGTCGGTTCAGCCTGCGATCAAGAGGGGGAAGACTGAAGAAAAAGATGTGCTCAGTTTCTCTTCAAGGGATCTAGAGCGCATTCAGACACCGCACAACGACGCCTTAGTAGTGACGCTCCGCGTCAAGGAATTTGATGTCAGACGGATCTTGATCGATCAGGGAAGCTTGGTCGAGATCATGTACTACGACACATTCAAGCAGCTCAAGCTCCGTGATATAGACTTGGCTCCGGCGACTTCACCACTGGTTGGTTTTAACTCATAACTGGAGTGGCCTTTGGGAAAGATTATCCTGCCGGTCAAAGCGGGATCCGTGGTCAAGCAAGTGGAGTTCTGGGTGTTGCAAGTACCATCTACTTATAACCTGATCCTTGGAAGGGGATGGCTTCACGCGATGTAAGCCATGGCATCGACCTACCATCAGGTGATGAGATTCCCCTCGGCTATGGGGGCAATCGAAGAAATTTGGGGAGATCAAGTCATGTCAAAGCAGTGCTTCGTGGCAGTCAACAGGAGCCGGGCTGCCAAAGGCTTCGTTCAAATGATAGAAGGACCGGAAGACCGTGGAGTTCTTAACGATGTGGGCACCAGGGCAGGGGACAAAGCCGTTGAGGAATTGGTGGAGGTGCGAATTGATACAGAGCATCCGGACAAGTTCTTCTTGCTTGGCTCCAACCTTACTACCCAAGAAAGGACCGAAATGGTTGAGTTTTTGATGGCCAACATTGAGGTCTTCGCATGGTCGCCTTACGACATGCCCGGCCTCGATCCAAGTTTTATCTGCCATCACCTCAATGTCTTCCCCGGAGCAAAGCCAGTCATTCAGCAAACAAGGAGATCAGCGCTGCATCACGCCGAGGTAGTTGCTGAGGAAGTAAAAAACTTGCTTGAGGCACGAGCAATTCAGGAAGTGCACTACCCTCGGTGGATTTCCAACACAGTAGTGGTGCCCAAGAAGAATGGGAAGTGGCGAGTTTGTGTCGATTACAAGACAGTCAACCGAGCTTGTCTGAAAGACAGCTTCCCTTTGCCCAGAATTGACTAGCTTGTGGACTTGATGGCTGGGCATAACAGGCTTAGTTTCTTAGATGCCTACTGCGGCTACCATCAGATTGCCATGCATGGGCCCGATCGAGAGATCACCTCCTTTACGACTCCAAGGGGACTTTTCTGCTACCGAGTCATGCCTTTTGGTTTAAAGAACGTCGGGGCAACTTTTCAGAGGATGGTGACCAAGATGTTTGCCCCTCTGCTGGGCCGGACAATGGAGACTTACATTGATGATATGGTGGTGAAAAGCCGGCATCAAGCAGAGCATTTGTCCGACTTAGCTGAGATGTTCGCCATTCTCAAAAAACACAAGCTACGCCTGAATGTGTCTAAGTGTGCCTTTGGCGTGGGATCTGGAAAATTTTTGGGATTCTTAGTCACGAACCGAGGTATCGAAGCAGACCCCACACAGATCAGAGTCGTACGAGAGTTGAAACAGCCTAGTTTGGCTAAGGACGTTCAGCATCTGGCCGGAATGGCCGCCGCGCTTAATCGATTTATAAGCCGGTCATCAGATCGCTACCCGCCTTTTCTTTCAGGCATTGAAATCAAAGTTCTCGTGGGACGAAGAGTGTGACCGGGCTTTAGCCGAGCTCAAGGAGTATCTGTCTTCGGCGCCACTATTGGTAACACTGAAGCCCGGCGAGGAACTCTACCTTTACCTGGCCGTTTCACAACATGCAGTCAGTGCAGTGCTTATCGGAGCTGAAGGGATCAAGCACCTCCCAATCTTCTACGTCAGTAAAACCTTGTTGCCGGCAGAGTCGAGATACTTGCCGTTGGAAAAGCTTGCGTTGGCATTGATGATGGCTTCGAGGAAGTTGGCACACTATTTCCACGCTCATACCATCATCGTTCTGACCAAGTTCCCCCTTAAAGCTTTGTTCGAACGGACGGACTTTTCCAGTCGAATTCTCAAGTGGGCGGTCGAACTGGGACAATTTGATGTGAAGTTCCAGCCGCGCACTGCTATAAAAGCCCAGACCTTGGCCAATTTCGTCGCTGAGTTTTCACTTGGAACTCATCCGGTATGCCCGGTCGATATTGTCGCGGCAGATGAGGAGAATGCAAGCCCGATCGAAATACAACAGCTTGGCAGTATTGGCGACGCGGAACTTGCGCGCCCCGCCAAAGCACCTTCAGTTAGTACGATTCTACAACTCGGCGATGCGATAACGGAGTTGGGTAACACCGATCAACCTGCTCTGTCGGGTACCGCATCACCTAGGGGGGAAGAAGTGGAACCACTCAGCACAGAGACTGCGGCCGGCATAATACTGCAACCTGGCGATTCGCCTACGGACTTGGGCATTACGGATCAACTTGCTGAGTTCGGTGCCGAATCGCCAAGGGGGGCTGCAGTGAGCCACTCAGCACAGAGCTTGGAACCAAACAGCCGAGCAGCCATGATCTCATTAACCTCGAAGCCTCTCAGGACCCCTAAGAATGCTGGAAGCTCTTTATGGGGGAGATGTGGAAACTTTTTGTTGATGGAGCCTCGAACCGTCACGGTGCCGGGCTAGGTATAGTTCTGATCTCGCTGGATAGTCTGACTATTGAACACTCTATCACTCTTGGCTTCCCAGCATCCAACAACGAGGCCGAGTATGAGGCGCTGTTGGCCGGGCTCAGAAGCGCGCTTCAGATGCAAGCATCCGAGCTAATGGTTTACAGTGATTCCCAGCTTGTGGTTAACCAAGTTTCTGGGGTACACGAAGGAAATGATGACAGAATGGTGAAGTACCAAGCACTGGTCAGGGATTACATCAAGCGATTTCAGGCGATCAGGGTCCAACAGATTGGCCGAGAAGAAAACGGCCGAGCGGATGAGTTGGCCGGACTGGCTTCCATGGTCGATAGCTCATCTCCCAACCCTCTTTTGATTGAATTCCTTCCAAGACCCAGCATTGAAGCAACCGGGCAGATAGAAGTACTCTGCGCCGAGCTAGGGCCCTCTTGAATGGACCCTATCATCCTTTTTATCAGAGAACGGACCCTTCCAGCCGACAAGAAGGAAGCACATAAAGTGCGGGTGAAGTCAGAGCGGTTTTGGCTCTCTTCATCTGGCGCTTTATACAAGAAGTCTTTCACCGGTCCCTACCTGAAGTGTGTGCACCCGAGCAGCGTGGGAGCCTTCCTGCGTGAAGTTCACGAAGGCATCTGTGGCAGTCATATAGGGGGCAGGTCCTTGGCCTACCGAGCTATTTCACAAGGCTACTGGTGGCCGTACATGCAGGCCGACGCACAGAAGTATGTTCGCAAATGTGAGAAGTGCCAGCAGTTTGCTCATCAGATCCACTGGCCGGCCAGGGAACTTCTTCCCCTCACCAGCCCTTGGCCCTTTGCGATGTGGGGGCTAGATATCATGAGGTTGCTCCCAACAACACCAGGCAACTAGAAGTTTTTCATCGCGGCCACCGACTACTTCACCAAATGGGTTGAAGCTGAGCCTTTGGCAACAATCAAGGAGAAAAACGTGAAGCGATTTGTCTGGCAGAATGTGGTCACGTGGTTTGGTGTTCCCAAAATTCTGATCTCTGATAACCGCACCCAGTTTGACGGTCGTCTATTCAGAGGGTTTTGTGAAGATTTAAAGATTGAATTCTACAACTCTACTCCGGCTTACCCGCAGTCTAATGGTCAGGCCGAGGCGTCAAACAAGACCATACTTGATGGGTTGAAGCAACGGCTGGAGAAGGCAAAGGGAAAGTGGGCTGAGAAACTCCCCAGCGTCCTTTGGGCATATCGAACAACCCTTCGGCGGTCTACCAAGGAAACTCCATTTACTTTGGCTTATGGCATGGAGGCAGTCATACCTTTGGAAGTTGGCGTGCCCACCCTTAGAATCGAAAGTTTTGAGCCCGAGCTGACCGCCGAGGCCATTACCCTGGAACTGGATCTAGTGGAAGAGCGTCGGGAAAAGGCTCTCATCTATGTGGCCGCCTATCAACAAGAGCTTTCAAGGACATACAACAAAACGGTGCACCCCAGACCGTTCAAAGTAGGTGATTGGGTCTTGAGGAAAGTCATGGGCAATACCCTGGTGCCAGGTGAAGGCAAGTTAGGGGCAAATTGGGAAGGACCCTACAAGATAACCGGTCTGGCGGGCAAGGGGGCATACCGCTTGGAGGACTTGGAAGGTAGAGCAATACCCCGGCCATGGAATGCGGCTAACCTCAAACTGTATTATTTCTAGCTTTGGCTTTCTTTTTGTGCAAAGGAATTTTTGCCTTACACTTCAAAATGTAATTCTTTTTGTCCATATATAGAAGTGTCTCTTCTCTGCTTTAGCATTCAGATTGTTGCTTTGATGTAAAAATGAGATGATTTACTCCGGTCAATTGGGTCTGATTTGCTCAGCTTCGAAGATAAAACCGAGATGTTTACTCCGGTTGAAAGAGTTGATGTTTTGTTCAACTTAGGTATACTCAACCGAGGTGTTTATTCCGATTGAAAGAGTTGGTGTTTTGTTCAACTTAGTTATTCTCAATCGAGATGTTTATTCCGGTTGAAAGAGTTGATGTTTTGTTCAACTTAGTTAGTCTCAACTGAGATGTTTACTCCGGTTGAAAAGTTGATGTTTTGTTCAACTTAGGTATTCTCAACCGAGATGTTTACTCCGGTTGAAAGAGTTGATGGCTTGCTCAACTTAGGTATTCTCAATCGAAATGTTTATTCCGGTTGAAAGAGTTGATGTTTTGTTCAACTTAGTTACTCTCAACCGAGATGTTTACTCTGGTTGAAAAGTTGATGTTTTGTTCAACTTAGGTATTCTCGACCGAGATGTTTACTCCGGTTGAAAAAGTTGATGGCTTGCTCAACTTAGGCGTTCCCAACCGAGGTGCTCATTCCAGTTGACAGAGTTGCAGATATGTTCAACCATGAGATTCAAGCCGAGATGTCCTTTCCGGTTATATGTGTTAATTAATGTGGTTTGTCTTGCCGAGGTATTTTGTTCGGCTGAAGCTATGAGGCATGAATACCGCGCAAACATTTGATGAAATTTAGCTTTTTCATTAATCGAAAATAAGTACAAGAGGTGGGGCTGACAGCCCGGTTACATATGTAAAGCAAAAAGTCGCGAAGAAAGAAAACTAAGCTAAGGGGCAGAAGTTGGTGAATTCATCCTCGGTTGCCTCCAAATTGACCGTTGGAGATTGGTCTTGGGCACCGGGCTCAGTTCGGCCGGGCTGCTCCTGCTCTTGATAGTTCTCTCCCTCAGCATGTGCCATGGCCTCTTCTTCAAGACCTTCCTCGGCCTCAGCCTGCAACGCGCTGAAGACATCGTTGGCATATGGCACGAGATAGGTCGGTAGGAAGGCAGGCGGCGGAGTGGCAAACACGTCGGTATCAGGACCTTGACCGAGATGTTCGCAGGCAGACTTCCAGCCCGCTTTGAAATAAATGTCTTGAGTTGCAAAGACCTGCTTCTTGTAGCTGTCCTCGGCTTCATTGAAGCCGGCATTGTTGGCATCTTCGTATTCCTTCTTCCTTGACTTCTTGAGTGCATCCAGCTCGGCCTAGAGCTCATCCCTCTTCTTTTCGGCTTTGTCAAGCTGGCCGAGCAACCTGTTGTTGTCAGCATTGGCGATTTGAAGTGAGGACTTTGCTCGGCCAAGCTCGGTTTGAAGGCTTTGGACTTGGTTGGCGGTGTCATTCGCCTTTTGCCGCAGTCGATGGATGCGCTCCATGACCAAGTGTTGCTTTTGGATGGCCTGCAAGAAGAAAATTTGACCAGAGAAGAAACTGTGCAAACACTTGTAAAAATTTTAGTAGAAGATTGAGATTCTTACCCTGGTCATGGACTTCACGGCTGATTTCACCAACCGGGTGTCAGGGACGTGGTCGCTGCCAACCACGTCGCTCAGCAACAGAAGGGCTTTTGAAAGGTCGAAGGCGAGTAAGTGCTCCTTATCGCCCTTGACGGAAGCGTTAGCCGGGATGTCTTTACCCCGGTGCTTTAGCTGCGGTCGCCATGATGGTGTGGGGTCGACGGTGATGGCGGGTTGCTCGGTGGTTAGCTCGGCAACCAGCTCGACAGATGGGTCTATGCGAGGTCTTTTGCCAGCCCGGCGAGTTTCTTGTCTGGCTTGCCCGGCGGCTGGAGATGCCAAGGCAACCACGGGGCCGTTGGATTGACCGGCAGCTGGCGAATGGGTAATGATGCTCGGTATCTCGGCTGAAGTGGCTGTGAGGAGGTTTTTGATGCGGCTTTGTTTGGCCATCTCTTGTTCTTCGGTCAACCAGATTAGCGGCACGTCTGGTAGAGTTGGGTCTGGAGGAGGTGATGGAGCACGGAGAAAGTCTGTCACTTTGCTCCGGCGTGGAGCTGAATATCTGTAAGTTGGAGTGTAGCCGAGCAGCTCGTTACAATCCCGGTGGCGGTAGCAGAGCGCAGTCTGGATGGCTTCTACGTTGGGATATTGGTAGTTGGCTTGCAAGGCTTGAATCGCTGCAAAGGAAACAGGAAAAATGTTTAAGTACAGAATATTGAAGAAAGGCAACTGACCGAGAAAATTAGCGCGGCTTACTTGTGGAACCGAAATTCTTGCTAATTGACCAGCCCGGTACGTCGGCTGTTTCATAGTTGCCAGACACCTAGAAAAAGTCATCGTCGTGTAAGTCTTTATCTGGGGTGCCGGTCACTAGTTTTTCTTTGCCCAGTCGGATTTTTAAATAATAAGCGAGGCCATCGCTGGTCTGCCCAAGTGTGTATTGCTTCAGTATCTCAGCTAAACCTAAGTTAGTGCCTAGCCGGTTGTTTAGCTCGTGGACGCCGTTGATAATTCGGTAAGTGTTTGTTGATACTTGTGTGGGTGCAAGCCTAGTCCGGCGTAGAAATTCGGTCATCAATGGGTTGACCGGGAAGCAGAGGCCTCCTTCGATGATAGACAGCACAGTGAAGGGGCACTGTTCTAATCTGCCCTAAGGCGTTGTTCAATTTTTGCGAGCTCAAGGTGGACGTCGGCCGGGATATCGTACTCCTCCCTGAACGCGGCCAGCGCAGCCGGAGTATCGACGAGGAAGCGAAATTTTCCCATGTGAAATCGGCTAAGTTAGCTCGGCTGAGGAGGTTTGGCACCGTCTGGTGATTGATGGCTGCTCGGTCTTTGAGAGCCTCGGTAATGGTCAGTGGTCCCCTTGGACTCTGCAGGAAAAGGATAGCAAGTGTAAGAGGGAGCGCGGTCGCGCAAAGCGAGCTTGACTTTAGCTCGGTCATGAAGAGTGCCAAACCACCTCGGTCGTAAAGGCTAACCAAGGAGCTCGGTCGCCCAAGCGGACCAGATGTTAGCCCGGTCGAGCCCCCAAGTCCTTTTGCTATCCCGGTTTTTACTAAAGTTGAGGCAAACAGGTTATTTACTCGGTCGGAGTGATTTTTTTTGGATCAAAAGAAGACCTAGAGCCTGGTCCGCTCCAGATCTTCAATGTTCATCAGAGAAAATGAAGAACACCATGAACAGTTAAGGGTTTGGGGCGATTTTGGGTGCCTATGTCCTAAAAACTACGTGTTTAGTGCCCTAATATGCGAAATACTAAGTGAAATAATAGCAAAAGAGGAGCTGGGGGACATACCTTTGAAGGGCAGTGGCTGCTTTTTCGAACACAAGTTAAGGAATGGCAAGGGAGGAATGGCACAAGCTCTGGGTCGTCGAAGAGAAATGAGAAGCAAGAAGAATGAAATGAAGGAAGCTAGGCATGCTTATAAGGAAGAAAAACGGCCAAACATTTGAATGCCAACGGACGGCTAGGTTGGTCGTTCGAGGGCCAATGGGAGATTGACACGTGTCCCCATTAATGGTAGCGTTAGAGTTGAAGAGACAGGAAGGTCAGATAAGGCGACGACCGAGCAAGTCAATAGACAGGAAGGTCAGACGAGGCGTCAACCGAGCAAGTCAAGAGATAGTATGCTGAAGACAGCCATGTCAGCTAGCCCGGTCAACGATTGGTAAACCGAGGACCGAGGAGATGTTACCCCGGTCAGAATGGGTAATCCCAGTCACGCTTGCGCGGACGGAATTAAGGGGCAATTGAGAGGGAGATTTATGATCTGGAATTGGGCCGGACAGATTTGGGCCGAACAAGGGTTGGGCCGAGGTAGTGTGGCCTTGTCTTGAAAGAACCTGCTCGGTTAATGCAAGGCGTGGTTTGACCGAGCTACATAGCTTCATGGTATCGAGGCCGGTCAATTGAGTTGTCCGGCGCCAAGAAAGGCGTGGTTGGACCGAGCTACTTGTGTTTGCTCGGCAGTAAGGCCGACGGCAAACTAGCATGAGCTGTCCCGAGCTCGGTTATGCCGGGATGCAGCCGAGCTCGGTCCTCGTTGAGCTTAGCTATTGGAATACTTAGGCATGAAGCACAGCATGGCCGTTGACAGCCGAGATGGTGCAGCTCGGCCGCCGAGCTCCCAGTAGAGTGGGCAGGCAATTGGGTTAGGTGATGTTCAGCAAGGTTTGTGCTGACAGATAGGATAACAGAGCCACGTGTCAAGAGATCACTGGGAGTAGATTTGGGGCGCAGAGGGTATATAAGCATGTTTGCGCCCCCCGTACGTAGGGGGACAAATGTTTTGTAAGAAATACTTACACTCAAACACTCTCTCCTCTTTCTCTCTCTATCCTAAGGTGTGTGCTAACTTGATTATCAGAAGGGTTTTCCGACCACACACCGCCGGGTAGCTCACCGCCGTTGTGCTCACAGGTGATCGGACAGAAACGGAGCTTGGAAGAAAGGAGTACGGGTTTGCCGGAATATTTGCTCCCCGTACAGCCACCAATACCCTTGTGAAATGGCTCGGTAGGTTAGCGATATCTCTCTTTGGTGACTTCCACAAATGCCTTGGTAGATTTCAAATAAGAATGCTTCGACCTTGCTATGATGGACACACGTTAAGTATGGTCCTGTGAAGGATTTTTTTGTACAATGTGAGCGATGGGGAGAGCCAAAATCGTTGTGACTTTGCTTTAATTTTGTTGGCCTCCTTCTTGTCTTCTAACAAAACGTCATCTTTTAAGAACACCACTATGAGGTCCATCCATGAGGGACCTAGCTCGGCACAGCATACTTCGGTTGCTTCATGTTCTTCAATACTTGATATTGGTAGGAAGTCCATTAGCAATGCGTGTGGAATGGACATGTCAGCTATCGATGCAAATCCAGCCAACTTATCTGCCCTGCTATTTTTTTCTCGGCATATTTGCTCTATTCTTACAACTTCAAACTTCAAACTTCAAACTTCATGATCTTCTTTCTGACCAACTCTTGATACTTGGCCATTCTATCATCTTTTGCTTTGTAATCGCCTGATATTTGGTTGACTACTACTTGGGAGTCACTGTACACAATCAGCTCGGTGGCTTCCATGCAGAATGCTGACTTCAAACCGGCTAACAATGCTTCGTACTCAGCCTTGGATGCTGGGAATCCAAGGTTGATTGCTTGCTTTATGGTCGAACCATTTGGCGAAATGAGAACTATGCCAAGTCCTGCACCGTGCCTGTTGGACGCTCCATCTACAAAGAGTTTCCACATCTCTCCTACGAACAACTTCCAACAAGTGAAGGGATCTGATGATGCCTTAGGATCAGGGGTGTTGACTCTGTCTTCTCCCAAGTTGTTGTTCCTCGTTAGGATTTGATCCTCAACGCGCGATTGTCTTAGGGCTTCGCTTTCAGGTCAGTTCTTACTTATAGTAGTGTGGTCTGCTCTTTTTTCCCTTTCTGCAAGGCTAAGTGGTTCGCTGCGCAGTTGAGTAACTTGCTGCGGAGGCTGTGCTATCCCACTAGCACTTTTCCCCATTTGTTCAGTTTCTTCAGTCAAGTCGACCAGTCAAACATGATGACTTCTTGGGGCAAACTCAGCCACAAAGTCTGCCAAAGCTTAAGCTTTTATCGTGGTTCTTGTTTGAAATTTAATGTCAAACTGCCCTAACTCCATAGCCCACTTCAAAATTTGCCCAAAAAAGTCCGCCATTTCAAACAAGGCTTTTAAGGGAAAGACAGTTAAGACAATCATAGTGTGGGCATGGAAGTGGTGCAATAATTTTCGTGAAGCCATCATCAAAGCTAAGGCCAGCTTCTCCAACGGCAAATACCTCGTTTCGACTCCCAGCAACATCTTGCTAACATAAAAGATAGACAGGTGTTGTATTCCCTCAGCTCGTACTAATACTGCGCTAACTGCACGTTGGGAAACGGCTAAGTATAGAAAAAGTTCCTCTCCTGATACTGGGGTTACCAATAATGTCGGAGAGGTCATGTATTCTTTCAAGCTGTCCAGAGCGCGGTCACACTCGTTATCTCACTCAAACTTGGCCTTCAGTGCTTGGAAGAACGGTCGACATTTGTCTGACGATCGACTTGTGAACCGGTTTAGCGCGGCTGCTAGGCCCGTGAGATGCTGTACTTCCTTGACTGTGTTGGGCCTCTCGAGATCTTGAATGGCTTTGATCTAAGAAAGATCGACTTCAATACCTCGGTTGGTTACTAGAAAGCCAAGAAATTTACCTGACTCTAAGCCAAATGTGCATTTGGTTACATTTAAGCAGATTGAGAGCCTTCAAAATGTGAAACATCTCAGCTAGGTCCTTGAGATGGTCACCTTCATTCTTGGTTTTGACCACCATGTCGTCTATGTATGCTTCCATTGTTCTGCCTAACAATGGCTCGAACATTTTAGTGATTATTCGCTGGAACGTTGCCCCTACATTTTTTAGACCAAATGGCATGACCTTATAACAATACAGTCCCTTAGGTGTTGTAAAGGATGTAACCTCCTTGTCTGATTCATACACAGTGATCTGATGGTATCCACGATGTGCATCGAGAAAGCTAAGTCAATTGTGACCTGCAGTTAAGTCCACCAGTTGGTCTATCCGTGGTAAGGGAAAACTGTCTTTTGGACATGCTTTGTTGACCATCTTGTAGTCCACACATACACGCCACTTTCCGTTCTTCTTTGGCACCATTACAGTGTTGGAGATCCACTTGGGATAGTGGACTTCTCTGATCGCCCCTGCTTCCAGCAGGTTTCCCACTTCCTCAACTACTATCTCGGTGTGGTGAAGTGCCAATCGGAGCGTTTGTTGTTGTAATAACCCTCACCACTGATTACTGATTAAGCATTGATTACTACTAAACTGAGACTGATTATGATTGATAATTGAATTGATTGAAATACTGAACTGACTGACTGAGAACTGAGACTGATTGATTGACTATAACTGTTTAAATGCATTAACTATCTGTTTGACTGCCAAATTATCTACTTGTGTTGTATGCATTAAACTGCAAATTGAAGGCCTTATCGGCGGCCGAATCTGAAATTGATTGATGTTTTATGACCACTGGAATTTATATGATTTTATGGCATATTTAATTAAAATGTTATTTGGTATGGTTAAATTAGATTAGATATTGATTAATTACAAATGTTGGACTTAATTACTCTTCTACCACTTAGTGGCCTATCCCATATCACTTTTTGAGGCCTTATTACACTCAAACAAAACATTTCATCAGCCACATTTGGAGCACACCACCGAACTAGAGAGAGAGGAAGTGAGAGAATTGAGCTCAACTTGTAGATTTGTTGGGAATTGAAGAAATTGAAGTGTAGATTGTCAATTGAGCTCCTAGACTTGTAATTGAGGATCTAGGTAAGGAAATTCAACCTCTCATTATTGTCTTTAAATTGATTCTAGCATGGTTCATGTCAAATTGAAGAGCTAGTCTTGAATTGGTTCTATAATGTTGAACTGTAGCTCCAATCTTGCATGCATGTTTATATTGTTAAGTTTTGAGGATGTAGTTCATAATTCCTCACATGCATGTTCATGTTTTGGGAGTAGATCATGGATTCATCATGATTTTGGAAGTTTAGACTCATTTGAACTTGGTTTGGAGCTTTGAAGTTGATTGGATTCATGGACATTGCATGTTCATCATGTTCTTGAGAATTGATTTGAAAATGAGTTTAAATAAACTACCCTTGGGCTTTGATTTTACAATTGAGCTTTGGAATCGTGTTAAATTATGAGTTTTGGAATGTTTTCTGGAAAATTGGCCCAATAGGATCGAAATTTATGCATTTAAACTTGGTTTTTGGCTTGGAGGTGCAATCTGGGTTTTCCAGATTTTGCACTCCCGCTCGAGCGGGGAAAGTGGCGCTCGAGCGGGGAATTCGAGCATCCAGTACTTTACACTATTTTATAGTCCGCTCGAGCGGAGAAAAGAACGCTCGAGTGGAGGCATGTGTCTCACGCTCGAGCGGGCGTCGAGCGTCCGTCGAGCGGAGATTTCACCTATCCAGTACTTTTACAGTACGCTTGAGCGGGATATTTGACGCTCGAGCGTGTACCTTTGTTGCATGTCCGCTCGAGCGGGGCTCTGTTTTTCTGAAAATTCTGAAAATGTTTTCTGTTTGCATCTTTGCATCCTCATCCCATTTTAGGCATTCTTAGGCCTAGTCTAAGACATCTTCATGAGGATTTAGATGTAGAACACACCGAGGCAATTAGGGATTAAGTTATTATCTCTCTCAACTGCGTAACTTAGTGTGTGTTCAATCTGTTAACTGTATAGGGTTGGCATTCCAAGGAGACGCTCTAGCTTACGGTAGCCCAGAACTCTGTGAGTAACAATTGTGTAAAGATATGTTCAAAATGATTATCTTCTGAACAACTAAACTGTACTGTTTTCTGAACTGTTTACTGTTAACTTAATGAATGTATGTCCTATATTCTGAACTGTATTGTGGCATCTTTAGCAACTGCTGTTTACTATTACTGCTACTGTTACAGAGATCTCTGTCGGTTCCCTCATTGGAACCACTACTGTTTACTGATTGATGGCCATCAACTGACTGTTCGGTCTTTTAAGACCTACTGTTTACTGTACTGCTACTGTCACAGATATCTCTGGAGCAAAGTGCTGCACAGACCTAAGTGCTACAGTGTGAGCCACCTTTAGAATCTGTACGAGACACCTCTTGAGTCCATAAGAACTGTACTGTTACTGTTACTGTTACTGTTACCGTTACTGTTACTGTACTGTTGCTGTTACCGCTACTGCACTGTTACTGTACTGTACTGTTACCGTTACTGTACTGTACTGTTACCATTACTGTTATTGTACTGTTACCGTTACTACTACTGTACTGACACTGTACTGACACTGCTACTACCACCGTACTGTTTTGCTATCGGATGTGTCACGTACGATTACTATGATTTCTAAATGACTGATATGACATGAAGTATAAGCCACCGACTGTATAACTGATTTACCGAGGCAAACGACTGTTTAAAATACTGAAAGGACATTCTTTCTTAACCCCTTTACGCATTATGTTATTCACTGGGCTTTAGCTCACTGCTCATATATATATGTAGGTGTACAGGCACCGGACCGTTGCTAGAAGCGTCGGGGTAAACTCCAGTTTTGTCAAGCCAACCTTTGTGCCTCACTTTGAGGTTCCAGTACTGTTTAAGCTATGGCTTAGGGGTGTTTTAATCTCCCCGCCTGTCTCTGTATCTGTGATGTACTACTGTATAGACTGAATATTTTGCACTGTACCGTACTGTTTAATAGGGATTAAGTCCCTGTACTAAATGATTGTATATATGATGCATACTGTTCTGTACTGACTGTATATATGTGTGAAAAGTCTTTTTGCATACAGACTGTCACAACTCATTGGACATTATTTATTTACTGTATTGGCTTCCGCCATGCCCTTGTACTCTATTTTACTGTATTACTGTTAAGCAGGCCTTCGGTAATCTCGGATTACTGGCCGGTTATGGTGCTAAACTCGTAGGGGCGGGTTTGGGTCGTGACAGTTGTATAATTTGTCTGGCGGTTGGGTGGACATTAAGTTTATGGCAAATGAAGTTAGGGTC
Source organism: Camellia granthamiana (assembly GCA_036172215.1). NCBI lineage: Eukaryota > Viridiplantae > Streptophyta > Magnoliopsida > Ericales > Theaceae > Camellia > Camellia granthamiana. The sequence continues at coordinate 3,530,363 of CM069916.1, read as the reverse complement.
AATGCCATGCATGTCGTACAACGTCCAGGCAAACACCTCGATATTAGAGATCAAGACTTCCATGATCTCTATTCTCTCGGTGTTGGACAAAGATGAGCCGAGTAGAAAGAACTTTTTTGGGACCTTTTCGTCTATTCTGACCTCTACCAGATCTTCTACTGTCGTTTGTTCGGTGGCCTTGCTGATGTCTGCAAACAGTTCATTACTTTTTGGTTCCTTTTACCATTTGTACAAACCCTTTTGCAGTTTTGCTGCCGTTTACTGTTATGAAGCACTGGTTAGACATGATTTGGTCTTCTAAGACCTTTTCAATCATTCCAGCTTCGTTAGGGAATCATATCACCTGATGATAAATTGATGCTACTGCTAGCATAACGTGCAACCATATTCTTCCCAAGATTATGTTGTAGGTGGAAGGGACTTTTAATACCCATAATTCCACTTATTTTGTCATTGCTCCAGCTTTAACCAGCAGAATCATCTTGCCAATCGGCCATTCTGGCATTAAGTTGAAGCCGACTAAGAGAGATGTTGCGGGTGCTAAATGTTTGTCATCTAACTTGAGTTACTTGAAGGTCTCATAGTACATTATCTCCCATGAGCTCCTTTGGTCAAACAGGATTCGTTTGATGTCAAAATTCTTGAAGCACAAAGTAACCACTAGTGCGTCGTTGTGAGGGCTTTGTAACCTTGCTAAGTTTTTGTCAAAGAAGGTGATGACGTTTTTCACCTCCGATTTCCCCTTTTTCATAGTAGGTTGTGCACTCAGTACCTCTCTTATGTGCTCAACCTTCTTGATCATCTCTCTGAGTTCATATACTCGTTCAGGCTCGATGATCCCATGTATCACATTGATAATGCCTTGGAGCAAATTGTCGGCTGGCGTCCTATCTGGCCCGTTGTGGTCCTGGGGGGATGGTTGCGCTCCTCCTTCAATATACTGGTCTAGGTGGCCTGCGACCACTAACTCCTTCAAATGTTGCCTTAATGGTGTACAGTTTTCAGTTCGGTGCCCCTTTTCATCATGAAAGGTGCAACAGTACCTATCATCGTAGCTCCTCTACGTTTCTCCCAACTTGGCTGGCCGCCGAACGAAGGGTTCGTCGTATATCTCCTTAAGAATCCGGAAGATAAGCTTATTGAACATCGTGGTGATGGCAGTGCGAACTCTCAACCTCCTTGCCTGGGAGTCCTTATCGTTTGGTCATCTGCCTCAACCATTTTTGTTCAATCGTTTTTTCCGGCCGACCGTGTTAACTTTTGCCGCTAGTTTTTTGTCCGACATCGCTGTTGTGCCGAACTTTGTCTTGGCGCGAGCGCCATCTTTATCTACCCTGATGTGCTGATGCACTCTCTCCATTAAGGCCTTCATTGTAAGGGGTGGCGTCACTGTCATTGAATCTCTCAATTTATTGCACGCTGGTAGACCCCGTTTGTACAGTGCGATAGCAAGGTTTGTAGGGCAATTTCCAATTTGATTAAAAGTCTTCTAACACCGGTTGTTGTAAGACTTTAGCGTTTCTTTCTCGCCCATGTTGATGGAGAGCAGCTGGTCTACCTCCACCGACGTCTTGGTGTTTGTCTTAAACCTGGTAACAAACGCCTCTACAACTTGTGCAAATAAAGCTATGCTGCCTTTTGGCAACCTCTCACGACCCAAACCCGCCCCTATAGGTTTAGCATCGTAACCGGTCAGTAATCCTTGGATTACCAAAGGCCTCTAAACAGATTAACGTATAATCAAGGGACTGCGGAAGCAAATATACAAAATACAATGTCCATTGAACTGTGCAGACATATTCGGGACAAAATAGCTTAAACTTTATAAGCATACGCATGACATTACATAGGTACAGTAATTATACGTCACCCCATGTATAGATAACCAAAAACCAACTGTTCAGTAAACAAGGGAAAACAAAGTGCTGAACGTTCAAAAAGACATAGCCACATGACTTGACTTGGTCCGGAACCTTCTCGGGAGGCACAAAGGGTGGCTGACAAAACGGAATTCCAGGCCATTAACTCTGGCCCTAATCATGTTCTTGGTCACCTACATACATAATATAAATAGTGAGCGGAAGCCCAGTGAATAATAACAAAGTAAAGGGTTCTAATGAATGATGTCTATAACAGAATCGGAAACTAAAATTCATAATAGAAACAAATTTATATTCATTCTCTTGTTCAACTTCATACAGAAATCAGAGTTCATGTTTCGTTATACATGGTACATCCATTAGCGTTAACTTGCTTGTTAGTTCCATTGGGAACCTCCGGTACCGAGAAACTTATAACTTGCTTGAACCACGGTATTATGACCCCCGAGTAAGGGCCATGAGACCACGGTATTATTACCCCTGGGTAAGGGCCTTGATTATAAAGGCATGGTATTGTTACCCCCGGGCAAGGGCCTTGTGCTAAGGATGCCACGAATACTTTACAGAAATTTGGACAATCATTCATTCATACAAAACATTGCATTTCAGAAAACTGATCATTTCATAGCATCAAAAAATAATTAAAGTTAAACACAACTTTACAGAGTTATTACTCACTGATGACTCCACTTGCAGAACAGGCAAATCAAATAACTTGAGGCACGTGACCTACATGTACATAGTAGAAACACATAATGAAGCACACACTCGGTTGGCACTTAACTTCTTTCATTTCATTCCTAGTGTGTTTCTAGCTCTTAATCTCTTATTGAGTCTTAATCATGCCCTAGGAATGCCTAGGGTGGCATAAGGATGCAAAAATGCATTTGAAAACACTTGGTCAAATTTTTTAAAAACAGGTTCCTCGCTCGAGCGTAGTTTCTTCCGCTTGAGCGGACATGCAATGTGTGAGGGGACGCTCGAGTGCAGCTTCCCACGCTCGAGCACTCTACAAATTTTGAAAAAGTACTAGTTATGTGATTTTTACGCCCGACGAATGCTCGATAATCGCTTGAGCGTGAGGCTCATGTCCCCGCTCGAGCGCAACTTTTGTCGCTTGAGCGGTCTGCAAAAACATGAAACTTCTGGGAGCATGTATTTCACGCTCGAGTGAACTTCTGGTCGCTCAAGTGGAAATACAAAAACGAAGGTTTCCGCTCGAGCACAGAATCTCATGCTCGAGCGGAAGTGTAGAATCTGAAATTTTCAGATTGCACTTCCAAGCTCCAAATTCGAATTCCACATTGTAAACACCCCATTTTTGACCGACCTTAAGACTCGGATGTCATCGACTGAGCGCTGGGTGATGGTGCATATTGTGCTCGTTCTGAGGTTACAGAGTCTCGACTGAGAGCCTTGCCTCCAGACTTTGGGACTCTTTTGTGCTTTGCCTCGGTTTGCGAACCAAGTTCTGTTTTCTCTTCCCCAAGGGAGGGAGAGGTCTCGTAGACCATCTCTCAATGGCCGTAGGCTACGTTTCGTGGTCGTAAGCCATTGTTCCCGTTTGGAGACCAGTTTTCGATTTTCGGAGCCGTCGGCCATCCGCCTCGATTCGGGACCGCTTAACTTTCTCCATTTGCTCCGGTTTTTGGCACACACCTTGTTTCCTCTCCCTAGAGGGACACTGTGGCCCGGGAGACCACCTTTGTGGTCGCACACCACTTCCGGTGCTTGATAGTCAGTTTTCGGGGTACCCGGCTATGCGTTTTGACCCCCGAACCCTCGTTTTGCATCGGTGTGGGTTCATTTTTGGCATGGACCCTATTTTCATTATTAGGAAGGTGGTATAAGGGTGGGAGATCACCTTTTCTTCTTGGAGACCACCTTTCTCTTCGCCGCCCGATTTTCTTATTAGAGAGCTGGTCTCCCTCACTTTTGAGCTACATTTACTGGTCTCCCACCATACCACTGGCTTTGTTTCAGTGTGGAGACCACCAATTACCCTTGGAGACCACTTTTCTCTCTCCTCCAGCCAGTTTTCTTGTCAGGAAACTAGTCTCCCTCACTTTTGGGCCACAATTACTGGTCTCCCATATCACCACTGAGTTGTATTCACCTGGGAGACCACCAATATGGGCTGCCGACCACCTATTTTTGAGTTGGACCTTTTGAGCTGGCTGGCCGACCACAAAAAGTGGCTGGTCGACCACCTGGCCTGGTCGGCCGACCACTTGAACTGGTCGGCCTACTCCCTTCTGTTTTGTCTTCCTGAGTTGCTTCCAGCTGTGCCAGCTGGGAGGCATTTGCTGCATCCTCCATACACGTGTATGGAGGATGTTTAATCTTGCTTCCAAGCTTCCAAGAGAAGCTTGAGACCTCTTTGGCTACAAGAGAGACCCTCTCCCTCATTAGCAAGGGTTCAGAACCTCGTTTGAGGCATACATACACCTTTCCCTATATCTCTCTATTTCTAGCTCCAAAGACCTTTGTTCTTGGCCCATTTCCATTACACCTCTTCGCCTAACACCTCCAACACCAACCTAAGCTTATTGGAAGGTCTTGAGAGATCCTAAGGTCTGAGTTTTTGGTCTCAAAGCTCCTGGAGTTGCTGAGCTTCAAGGGTAACACTTCTTTCCCTCTTTTTGACATTATTTTGCTTCATATCTTAATTCCATTTGTAAGCATATTTGGGCTTTGTCATAAACTGAAAAAAGTCTTATTTTGAGCTTCTTAACATGTTTGTTTAAGGTCTTTCTTTTGTTGGGGGTCATCTACCCCCTTGCATGTTTCATTCCATCTTGTTTTGAGCTATGCCTTAGGGCCTTTGTGTTGAGATTTGTTGGCCCTTTTGACCACTAAAATCCAACGGATTTTCAGTAGTTATTATGTATTTTTGAGCATCAAAATTAGAAAGGGGTGACCCTCTCATCCCTTGTCTTGTTTACTAGCTTTCTTGGCCTTACAAGGGAGCCCCTATTTGCATGTTTTCAAGCCATGTTTCAGGCCATTATTTGTGAGTTTTATGACCTGCATGAACTTTTTCCAGACGTAGTTTTTCCATATAAAGTGTCTCTCTTGCATGTGTAGAGTAACCCTCTTCATGGCCTTTCAAAGGAGCCTTTACTTGTATGCTTCCTAGCCTCATTTCAAGCCCTTTTTAGTGAGTTTTAGGGCCTTCATAACCTCTTTCTAGAGATGGTTTTGCCATTGTGGGTGTCCATCATGCATGTGTAGAACAACCCTCTTTATAGCCCATCAAAGGAGCCTATCATTCTTGCATGCGTAGACCATGTTTCAGTAGGTTTTTGGGGTTTATTTGGCATGTAATACTTCTGAATTTTGCTGGTTTGGTGGCTGCTTGATTGCCTCATATACTTGCAGTGCAAATCCTCTTTACTAGCTTGTGTTGCATGCTATGTTGGCCCTTGATTCTAGCACTTTTTTGGCCATGCCTTAAACTAATCTTGTGCATGTTTTGGATTGCCTTAGCTCTGTTTTTGGGTCTCATGGTCGAATAATGCCTGTTCTGCATGCTTGTAGTTCAATATCCATGCTTAGCTTTGAGTTTTGAGGTCTATTGCATGCATATATTGAGGTGCTTTCATGTTTTAGGGCCATTGCATATCATATTTCAGAGCTTATATGAATGCCATATTCTCATATTTTCCACTCTTTAAATGCGTTTGAGAGTTGTGCATAAATGCCTCGTTTTCGGATCATTGCGTGAGCCTCATTTCTATGCATGTTGAGCCATCATTTTAGGCCATTTCCCTACTGTCTTGGACTTGCCTAGGGTCTGTTTGGGGTTGGTTTTATCATTTGTACATTGCTTTGTGTACCTCTAGTGTAATCCGCTTCACTAGTTTCGGTATTCGGGCCATCTAGCATGCATTGGGTGACATATTTGCATGATTCGGGACCATGGTGCATCATGTTTCAGAGCTGGAAAATGTGTGTTTATATGCCATATTTCATCTTTTGCCATGCTTTGATAAAGTTGCATTTGGTGCTTTAGGATCGGTCCCTTGCATTGGGCATGTTTGCATGAGTGTTCTTGCCTTCAATTTCACCATGAATGGCCACTGATTTGGGTGTGGCTGAGGCTCACCTATCTTGGTTTAAGTCCATCTTGCATTGTATATGCCATTTAGTCCATGTTGTTGCATGATTGACCATTGCATTGTGTATGCCTTGATCATTTCATTGTTAGTCTCTATGTGTGTATTGCGTATGCCATCTAGTTTTCGTATGCATTGAGTATGCCATTGATTATTCCATAGCATTGTGTGTGCTAGTAGCGTGTTTGCATATCATCATCTACATGTTTGCATCATTTAGTGGCATTATGTTTAGGTTGCATGTTAGAGTTGCATTCATGCATTCCATGTGTATTGCATTGTGTTTGGAATAGGGTTTAGTCCAAACACGGGAAACGAGGGACGTTTCGTACTCCGAGTGATGAAACATGCCTCGATTCTCGGTCTCTGACACTCCAGATTACCCATGATGGAGTTTAGGCCTTGTTGTGTTTATATGTGCATTCATTTTACATCGAGTTGTGCAACCCGACTTCTCGGCCATCATGCATCGAGATGCGTGATTGGTGGCAAGAGGATCAAGGATCACATTCCCTAGAGCCTATGTAATGACGGGGAGAGTGGTCATGCATACATATGTTGAAAATACTTTGCCATGCCCCTTTCTTGCTCTCTGTTGCAGCAAACCGGAAATCAGCAGCAAAAACAGGTCAGCACCTTTTTGGAGCTTTGTACAGTGTTCTGGAACTAGTTGCAAACAGAGGCAAATCGGGGCATCGCGATGGATTTCCTGACAAGGCAACTCGAGCATGCATGCATCCTTCATCATTCCGAACAGAGCTGAGGCAGTCTACCTCATGTAGCATCGCATGCTAGTTTACTCGCTTTCTTAGTTAATTTATTAATTAGTTAGTGTTGTATAATAATTAGCTGTAGCTGTTATTCATTTCGGTTTTGTATTATTTATTCGGACCCTCCGAAAGAGGGCAATGTTGTAATAAGTGTGCGTGTGTGTGATGTATGTCTTTCAACCCCACGTCTTTCTCCCTTTTATTTACCAGCTTATGATGGTTAGTTTTAGGGCATGTTTCAATTAGCATCTATATGTTCGCATGTTTGCATTCATTCATCTGTATTACATGCACCAGGCTTGGCGCATCATACTAACTGCATTGTATTTCAATTCCGAGTTGAATACGTGTATCAGTTGTTGCATTTCATATGCCATTTTAGAATAGCTGAGCGTATCTTAATTGCATTTTTGTATGTGTTGCATTAGGCATTTCAGTATAGTTAGGATTCATGCATGTTTTCTAATTATCTTCTTTCTTTGGCTTGAAGTACTCGGTAAGTGTTCATGCTTTAGCATCCTTGCATGCGTGTGAGTGATTGCCATGATAACATGCTTCACATGAGGCTATGCGCTTATATGATATAACTGCCTGAATGCCTGTGGGTGAAGGTTGGGTTATTTGGATTGGAACAATTCATCGACTGCGAGTATTAAGCCCACTTGAGAGTGGCAAAATCATGTTTTCTAAGCCCACCTGAGGGTGGCAAATCCACATTTTAGCCTATTTACGAGTAACAAACCGCTTTAAAAAACAAGTATGAGATGTTTTGTTCCAATTCAGGCGATCCGGTCTATATTTGTATGCTGTGCGCATCACGTAGTAAATCTAGGCTAATAACCGGAATAAGAGCACATAATGTTTTCAAAACTTGATATCATGGTTAGTAAAGGCCGATCTTTGATCGGGCGAGCCGGGGTGCTCACGAAGTGACCTTCCCCAATTGTACCCAAGTTCCCGAGCCGAGGCAACTTTGGTGATGACGGACACGTGGCCTTAGGCAACGAGTCAGGGTTTCCTAAATTCCCCCAAAATAAATATTTAGGTGGCGACTCTGTATCTGGAAAAACAGTCAATGTTTGGCACTTCTTTCTAAAAATCTGTTTTTCAAAAATGATTTGCCGGATTTGGACTCTTTGATGATTCATCGGTCTTGCATTGCACTCTGCGAGATTAGATACAGGACCGTGACATTGAGTCCTGAACTGTAATGAGCCTAATGAACAAAACGGGATTCCCTCCCGAGACGTTCGGGGGACGTCTACACACACTTCATAACTTATCTTTTTGGGCCAAAATTCTGGAAAATATCTAAGAACTTGTAAAAAATTAAGATTTGAATATCATTTCATGAAATCAAGGCCCACAAGTATGTCAAACATGCGAAAATTCAACTTGAAATGTAAGAACATGATATGAACATAACAAGCACGTGTTCACTTGAGTTCATGGCTTTTAAACATGATCAAATGTGGTCCATTGATGAGAAATGTTATGAGTTCTTCAACTCATGCTAGAATTACAACATGCATGGGGAAAATCTTTGAAAACAACTTCAAAATGCTATAAATACGCATGCATGTATGGAATGACTTAACTTTCTTCAATTCTAGCTCAATTCCTATATGAATTCACCTAATTCACTTGTTTTCATACATTAATCAACTACATTACAAGGTCAAAGACTAAAACTCTTACCTAGAGTCTAAATTGCACAAGTGAGGAAGCTTCAATTCCCAAATTCTTTGCAAATCTCCAATAATTCCCAGCAATTCTCTCATATCCCAACTTTTGATCTCAATTTTCTTCTCTCTCTCTCTCTCTCTCCCCTACGTTTTGCTTGTGTGTGTGAGCTCAAATGCGTTGAAATGAAGAAAAAGAAAAAGTGAAGGCGTATAAGAAGCCTTATATAGGCTCACTTAATGATAATTAATTAAGGCTAATTAAGTGGGCATTAAATTAATCTAATTTAATCGTTCCAAATCGAATTTTAATTAAACCTACCATAATGTTCTAAAAATTCCAAATAACACAGAAATCAAGTCAATTTCTGAATTAGATGCCGATAAGGCCTTCAATTTGCAAACCGAAATGGAATCATGAACAAATCTTTCTACATTAAACAGATATAAACACATATAAGGCAACACATGATGCAACATTTCACGTTAATTACTTATTAGGCATAACTAAGCATGGATTAATGCTAATCATGGGTCAGGGTTGTTACAGCCTTCCCCCCTTAAAGAGTTTAGTTCTCCAAACTCGAGTTACCTTCATTTTGGATAAACACTGGATTCAAAGGAAACAATTCAAGGTATCTTCTTGTCATATCTTCCTCTGTTTCCCAAGTTGCATAGGTCTCTCCGTGGTTTTGCCAATCAACTTTTACCAACGGTATTTCCTTGTTCCTTAGCTTTTTAATTCGGTGGTTTACAATCTGTATTGGCCTTTCTTCGTACGCGTAGTCATCCTTTGAAAGTACATGTGTCGGCTCGATGACGTAGTGCGGATCTCGTAAGTAATCTCGTAACATTAAGACATGAAAGACATTATGCATATGCTCCATGACTGGCAGTAAGGCTAGCCAATACGTCACCGGGTTGATTTTCTCCAGAACCTCATATGGCCGAACATACCTTGGTGGTAACTTGCCTTTAACACCAAACTACGTTTGTCCTTTCATTGGAGTTACTTTGATAAATACGTGATCCCTAACTTCATACTCCCTGTCTCTTCTTCGAACATCCGCATACTCTTTTAACGGCTCTGAGCAGTTCTTAAGCGTTGTTGAATCAATTTCACTTTCTTAGTTGTTTCTTGCACAAGTTCTGGTCCGAACAACAGTCTATTACCTACCTCAGCCCAACAGATCGGAGATCAGCATTTTCTACCATACAATGCTTCGTAAGGAGCCATACCGATACTTGAATGGTAGTTGTTACTGTATACAAACTCGGCTAAAGGAAGATAAGTCTCTCAATTCCCTTGGAAGTTTAGCACACACATCCGCAGCATATCTTTCAAAGTCTGATTGGTTCTTTCAGATTAACCGTCTATCTGTGGATGGTAGGCACTACTCAATCGCAGTTTGGTTCCCAAAGCCTGTTGTAAACTCTGCCAGAATCTTGATGTAAACTTTGAATCTCTGTTAGATACAATAGATACTGGTAGACCATGTAATCCCACAATTTCATCCACATACATATTAGCTAGTTTGTCCGCATTATAAATAGTTTTAACAGGCAGAAAATGGGCAAACTTAGCTAAACGATCAATAATGACCCAGATAGAATCCATACCTCAAGAGGAGCGAGGCAATCCCACAATAAAGTCCATGGTAATGTGCTTCCATTTCCATTCCGGTATTAGAAGCGGCTGTAATAAACTAGCGGGTTGTTGATGTTTAGCTTTGACTCGTTGGCAATGCAAACATCAAGCCACAAAATCTGCAATACACTTTTTCATCCTAGGCCACTAGAAATTTTGTTTCAAATCATGATACAACTTTGTATTCCCCGAATGCATGGAAAATTTTGAGTTGTGAGCTTCAATCATGATGCGTTTCCTTAAATCTGAACAATCCAGCACATAGAGGCGATTCTAAAATTTCAATGCATTGTTCTCAAGTACAAACTCGGGCCTTGGTTTTGAGTCAAATTCACTAACAATCTTTTTCAAGAATTCATCTTGCAGTTGTTTCTCTCTAATTTCTTCAATGATTGCAGACTGGGCGAAGATAGTAGCTAAAATTCCACCTTATTCTTGCAATACAACTTCAATCTCATTCTTTTCCAAATCACATAGCAGTTCTTTCTGACCGGTGAGCAAACATGACAAATTTCCCATTGACTTTCGGCTCAAGGCATCTACCACAGTATTAGCTTTTCCCAGATGGTACAAAATCTGTAAATCATAGTCTTTGATTCACTCTAACCACCTCTTCTGTCTTATGTTCAATTCTTTTTGGGTGAAGAAATATTTGAGGCTTTTATGATATGTGTAAACTTCACAAGTCACTCCATACAGATAATGGTGCCAAATTTTTAAAGCAAAAATTACATCGGCTAATTCAAGGTCATGGGTTGGATAGTTTCTTTCATGAGGACGAAGTTGTCGAGAGGCATAAGCAATCACTTTTTCATTTTGCATTAAAACACACCCCAAGCCTTTGTAGGATGCATCACTATAAATTTGAAACCCATCAGTACCATTAGGCAGAGTCAAAATCGGTGCAGTCACTAATCTGGTCTTTAACTCTTGGAAGGCAGACTCTCTTTGGTCGTTCCAATCAAATGAGACATTTTTCTAGGTCAACTGGGTCAATGGCATAGCAAGTTTTGAGAAGTCTTTCACAAATCTTCTGTAGTAACCTGCAAGTCCCAGAAAACTTATAACTTGTGATGCATTGTTGGTCTTGGCCAATCCACAATGGCTTCAATTTTCTGAGGGTCAACAGAGATACCATCTTTGTTAATTACATGTCCCAAAAATGCTACATTGTCAAACCAGAATTTGCATTTAGACAATTTTGCATACAACTTATTCTCTCTCAAAATCTGTAAAGCAGTTCGCAAATGGCTTTCATATTCTTTCATGCTTTTAGAGTAAATCAAAATATCATCAATAAACACAACAACAAACTCATCCAAATATGGTTTAAATACCATGTTCATAAGGTCCATGAAGGCAGTGGGTACATTAGTCACCCCAAATGACATTACCAAAAACTCATAGTGTCCATATCTAGTCTTGAATGCAGTCTTCTCTACATCTTCTGCCTTAACTTTCAATTGGTGGTTCTCGGATCTAAGGTCAATTTTAGAAAATACTTGGCCCCTCTGGAGTTGGTCAAACAGGTCATCTATTCGGGGTAGTGGGTACTTGTTATCCACGGGTACTTTATTTAGTTCCTAGTAATCTATACATAGTCTCAAGGACCCATCCTTCTTCTTAACAAACAAGACTGGAACACCCCAAGGTGATGTGCTTGGGCAGATAAATTTCTTGTCCAAGAGTTCCTAGAGTTGAACTTTCAACTCTTTCAGTTCAGAAGTTGACATTCTATAGGGAGTTTTGGAAATAGATTGTGTTCCAGGTACTATATTAATTGTAAACTCAATTTCCCTATCAATTAGGTCCCCGAGTAAGTCATTAGGAAACAGGAAAGTCACAAACCACATGAATAGTTTCCATACTGGTACTATCTGAAGATACAGTCAGCACACAACACAAGTAGCCCTGACAACCTTTTCTCAGTAATTTTTTGGCTTTCATAAGTGAAATCAAGTATGGTGGGAGAACTACCCCATTCCCAGTAAAAATAAATTCAGGCATACCAAGTGGCCTAAACACAATAGATTTACTTGCACAGTTAATGGTTGCACAGTATTTAGTCAACTAGTCCATGCCCAGAATACAATAAAAAATTATCAATGCTCATAGTTAACAAATCAACATACAATGTCATATCACCAATCATAATATCACATGCCAGATAAACATAAGCACATATCATAGAACCCCCAAACGGTGTAGATACAGACAGTAAATAATTCATAAGTTCTAATGGTCTAGTTAATTTCTGAGAAAAAGCATGCGACACAAAGGAATGCGTGGAACCAGAATCAATCAGCACATAAGCATTCTGAGCACAGATAGAGATTGTACTTGATACTACTGACTCAGCATTTTGTATATCCCCAGGTACTAATGCAAAAACCCGGCATTGTCTCAAAGTTTCTCCTCCAGTATTGGCCTTCACATTAGTTCTTGGTGCAGGAACAGACCTAGTTGAACTTGCAGTAGGACGGATAGTCATGTCGAGTCTCATCAGGCAATCCCTAATCATGTGGCTTGTCTTGTTGCATCGGAAGCAAGCACCAGATGCACGGTGACACATGCCCTTATGTTTCATTCCACATTCTGGACAAACAGGCGTAGACCCGCTGCTTTGGCTTAAGCTAATTGACAATCCAGTATTTTGCTTTTTCGAAAATGATCGGCCTTTCTTGAAATTGAATTCGGCTCTTTTGCCTTTCCATTATGTTGTTGGAGTTGTAGTTTGTTTCTTGGCTGCTATTATGGCCTCTACCATCAATGCCCTATCAAGCACTTCCACATAAGTAGGTAATTTCAAGACACCTACTTGATCAAATACTTCCAAGTCTAGTCCTCCCTCGAAATTTCGTGTTTTCTTATAATCGATGTCCACCATGTATGGGGCAAAACGAGCTAACTCAGTAAACTTGGCCTCATATTCGGCCACTGACATCCTGCCTTGTTTAAGTTCTTGGAATTTTGACACTTTTCGGTCTCTGAAGCATTAGGGAAAGTATTTGTTGTAGAATATCTCGTTAAATTGAGCCCGTGTCATGTCCCCATTATTGTTTCGGACCAACAACCACCATCTCCGTGCTTTATCCTTTAGAGTGTAGGTAGCCAAAAGTACTTTTTGAGTTGCGGAGCAAGGGAATACTTCAAATAACTTTTCTATTTCTAGCAACCAGGTTTCTGCCTTCAATGGTTCAATGCCATCCAAGAAGGTCGGCGGTTTCATTTTCATAAATTTCTGGGTCAAATTGATGATGTCACTATTGTCCGATTCAACTAGTATTGGTGGAGGCGGAGGAGGTGAAGGTTATTGTCTCAATTGCTGTGTCATGGCTTCAGTCAAAGTTGCAAACATCTGTTCCATTCTGTTTATTCGGGCTTCGGAGGATTCACTCACATCATTTCCCCTTGCATTCTCCATTTTGCTAAAGAGAGACGAGATAACAATAAACATAGGAATAATCTTGTTCTCTTTTTTTTTTTTTTTTTTATTTAGATTCAAATTCAGTTCTCACATGTATAAAGATTATCACACACTCACACATGCTGACGAAATGTCCCTAATTCTTTCAAGGACATCCTATAGCTCTTATGGACTCGTGTGTGCGGTATAACTCGTGCTCTGATACCACTCTGTCACGACCCAAACCCGCCCCTATAGGTTTAGCATCGTAACCGGTCAGTAATCCTTGGATTACTAAAGGCCTCTGAACAGATTAACGTATAATCAAGGGGCTGTGGAAGTAAATATACATTGAGCTGTGCAGACATATATGGGACAAAATAACTTAAACTTTATAAGCATACGCATGACATCACATAGGTACAGTAATTATACGTCACCCCATGTACAGATAACAAAAAACAAACTCTTCATTAAACAAGAGAAAACAAAGTGTTAAACGTTTAAAAAGACATAGCCACATGACTTGACTTGGTCCGGAACCTCCTCGGGAGGCGCAAAGGGTGGCTAACAAAATGGAATTTCAGGCTATCAACTCTGGCCTTAATCACGTGCCTGGTCACCTACATACATAATATAAATAGTGAGCGGAAGCCCAGTGAATAATAACAAAGTAAAGGGTTCTAATGAATGATGTCTATAACAAAATCAGAAACTAAAATTCATAATAGAAACAGATTTATATTCATTCTCTTGTTCAACTTCATACAGAAATCAGAGTTCATGCTTCGTTATACATGGTACATCCATTAGCGTTAACTTGCTTTTTAGTTCCATTGGGAACCTCCAGTACTGGGAAACTTGTAACTTACTTGAAAACCCCCGGGTAAGGGCCATGAGACCACGGTATTATTACCCCCGGGCAAGGGCCTTGCTTATAAAGGCACGGTATTGTTACCCCTGGGCAAGGGCCTTGTGCTAAGGATGCCACGAACACTTTACAGAAATTTGGACAATCATTCATTCATACAAAACATTGCGTTTCAAAAAACTAATCATTTCATGGCATCAGAAAATAATTAACGTTAAACATAACTTTGCAGAGTTATTACTCACTGATGACTCCACTTGCAGAACAGGCAAATCAAATAACTTGAGGCGCGTGACCTACACATACATAGCAGAAACACATAATGAAGCACACACTCGGTTGGCACTTAACTTCTTTCATTTCATTCCTAGTGTGTTTCTAGGTCTTAATCTCTTATTGAGTCTTAATCATGCCCTAGCAATGCCTAGGGTGGAATGAGGATGCAAAAATGCATTTGAAAGCATTGGTCAAATTTTCTGAAAACAAGGCCCCCGCTCGAGCGTAGCTTCCGCCGCTCGAGTGAACATGCAATATGTGAGGGGACGCTCGAACGCAGCTTCCCACACTCGAGTGCTCTGCAAATTTTGAATAAGCATTGGTTATGTGATTTTCACGCCCGACGGACGCTTGATAATTGCTCGAGTGTAAGGCTCATGTCTCCGCTCGAGCGGAGCGCAACTCTTGTCGCTTGAGCGGTCTGCAAAAATATGAAACTTCTGGGAGCATGTATTTCACGCTCGAGCGAACTTCTGGTCGCTTGAGCAAAAATGCAAAAACAAAGGTTTTCGCTCGAGCGGAGAATCTCACGCTCGAGCGAAAGTACAGAATTTGGAATTTCCAAATTGCACTCCCAAGCTCCAAATTCGAATTCCACACTTCAAAACT
Source organism: Camellia granthamiana (assembly GCA_036172215.1). NCBI lineage: Eukaryota > Viridiplantae > Streptophyta > Magnoliopsida > Ericales > Theaceae > Camellia > Camellia granthamiana. The sequence continues at coordinate 3,515,103 of CM069916.1, read as the reverse complement.
CATTTTTTTGGGCCAAAATTTTGGAAAATATCTAAGAACTTGTAAAACATTAAGATTTGAAGATCATTTCATGAAATCAAGGCCCAAAAGTATGTCAAACATGCGAAAATTCAACTTGAAATGTAAGAACATGGTATGAACATGACATGCATGTGTTCACTTGAGTTCATGGCTTCTAAAACATGATCAAATATGATCCATTAATGAGAAATGTTATGAATTCTTCAACTCATGCTAGAATTACAACATGCATGGGAAAAATCTTTGAAAACAACTTCAAAATACTATAAATATGCATGCATGTATGGAATGACTTAACTTTCTTTAACTCTAGCTCAAATCCTACATGAATTCCCTTAATTCACTTGTTTTCATACATTAATCAACTACATTACAAGGTCAAAGACTAAAACTCTTACCTATAGTCTAAATTGCACAAGTGAGGAAGCTTCAATTCCTCAATTCTTTGCAAATCTCCAATAATTCCTAACAATTCTCTCATATCCCAACTTTTGATCTCAATTTACTTCTATCTCTCTTTCTCCCACGTTTTGCTTGTGTGTATAAGCTCAAATGTGTTGAAATGAAGAAAAAGAAATAGTGAAGGCATATAAGAAGCCTTATATAGGCTCACGTAATGATAATTAATTAAGTGGGCATTAAATTAATCTAATTTAATTGTTCCAAATCGAATTTTAATTAAACTTACCATAATGTTCTAAAAATTCAAAATAATACATAAATCAAGTCAATTTCTGAATTAGATGCCGATAAGGCCTTCAATTCGCAAACCGAAATAGAATCATGAACAAATCTTTCTACATTAAACAAATATAAACACATATAAGGCAACACATGATGCAACATTCCACGTTAATTACTTATTAGGCATAACTAAGCATGGATTAACGCTAATCATGGGTCAGGGTTGTTACACAACCTTTCAAACCATGCCAAGCCCAGATCGCCTAAGCTTGAGGGAAACAAGATACACATTAGAGCCTCATTCCGTCGGTATATGGCCATAACCTGGCCGAAGTGGCTTAAATGCGTGTAAGGATCCGATTTCCCCTCATAAGTGGTGAATTTAGGCTAGTGGAAGCCCAAGGGAAATTGTGCGTTCTCTATTGCCGGAACAAACAGTGAGCTTTGTAACCTTGCTAACGCTTTGTCTGCTGGTTCGTAGGCAAGGCACGGTATTGGCATTCCAACCTTGATACTTCCATGTGTCCAAGGAGCTAACCGCTGCAGAGCAGAGACCTTTTGGAGGTTGCGTGCCTGTGCGTCTTCTCGTATTCATGCCCTATCTTCTAGCACTGTTCGTAAGTCCGCCGACCTAAGCAACTCCATGTGCTTTGATGTCGTCTGGTGCATATACGAGGGTTGATAACTGCTTCCCTCCGTATAAGACCTTTCAGTTCTCGTTCTCTCAGACCTGGAGTAACGAGTCCTAGAGGTCATTGACTACGTGTCGCCTGTCTTGAGGCTTCTTCTTTTAATTTGTGATGGTGTGACTTGCCTGTCACGATCTCCTGAGTGGCGAGAGTGCGTTTTGGCTTTGCCCATCTCTTCTTCTGCCACCCATTTGCCTTTTATCTGGCGCTTCTTCGTCTTTATGTCAGCCGCCATTCTCCTTATCATTTCGTCTTGCTTCCTTACGCGATCTTCTAGAACTTGAGGATCCACCATCCGCCTCTGTCTATCAGGGCTTTGAGAGCCGTGTGGACTTGAGCCTTGTCTTTCTCACGTGTCTGTCCGTAGGTTCCGTCATTGGGGATCCAATTCTGCCATGGGCAGGACAAAAGGCAAACCTTCGCGCCTCCCGCCCCCTTCCAGGGTTTGCCCATCGATAGCAAAATGTGGCAAGTCCTCATTATGAGCCATTGAAATTAATCGAAGAAAAACTCGATCAAAAGGTCTTTTCTCTGTAACCTTCCCACAGATGGCGCCAATTGTACGAGCACAGAATAATCTTCTCGTATAATCCTGTTGATCAAGTTTGTACTCCTCCAAACGCCGTCGCTTTACTATCTGAAAACACAAACATGAGCTAGCCAACGGGTGTGTGCCGGACACCTCTCCGATGCCTAAGTCAGCAAAATAGACAATAAACACAAAAACTCTGTGTATTTGAGAATAAGAATTGTCATACCTGTGCATAGGTCATGTCATGAGTTTTTATAGATTCCGCCTAGCACTATCCTAGTAGGACCCTAACTCTCCTTAGCAAAGTCTTCCTAGGAATCACACTCTCAAGGATAATGCCTATCCTGATAACACCCTACTCACTACCAACCAAGTGAGACGATTGACATAATCCCTATAGGACTCTAACTCTTTTAGCTCTGTTGTTACGCCAATCAACGAAGCTAACACGGCCCCAAACTGCTCTGGGCGGTACCGAGTTAACCCCCACCGCAAGAGGCGCCTTGCCGAGCTACACTTAGCACGGCCCTCTTTCCTAATAATACCCCGGTCCGTCACAGGGCTTAGTTTCAAACAACTGGGTCAGGGCCCTGGCAACATCTCTCATAGTTCGGTGTATAGATGGCCCATAACCGGGCTATTTATACCCACAGCTCAGCCCAATTTATTCACATAAATTATTCTCTCAAATACAAAAAAAAGTCTTGTAATGAAAAATAAATAAATATAAACAACTAAAATAAAAATCGAACTTCGCTTTTAGACTCCTTGACATATGAATTGAGAGTATCCAAAAGTAATAAACTATATTAGCTCAATTAATTTATTTATATTGAACTTGGAATAATGATATTCATGATCAATGCATAATGAAAAGGATTTGATTCTTGTGCAACCAGAAACCAAAGGTAAGGTTAGATCTTCTTGGTAGATGTTTAATAAATACAACTGGCATTTGTAATATATTCAACAAAAATGTCCGCTTGATAAAAGAATGAACTTTGTGAAGAATAGACCCTTTTAACTTTCCCAATTTTAAGTTAAATATTGGAGCTTTGGCAATATGCTGTAGGGGGGTGATAATTGAAGGAATAAAAAAATGTCAAATTAGGAGAAGACTTTTTGCTCCATTTTAATATACCTCTATGTTAGAGAACATTTGAAATGTTTTTCATAAATCTAGATTCTAGAACATCAAAAAGTCAAAGTTCAATTAGGTAGAGAATTTTAAAAGGTTACCCACACTTTGCTAAATTTTTCTCTCATTTTCTATGTTTTTCAACTAAAGGGTAGGTAGTAGTGGTCACAAGTTATGTATGCCAACTTGCCAAGTAAAATAAGAGGCAAATCACAAGATATCTATGCCAAATAAAATAAAAGTCAAAAAATATTGTGAGAATAATATTACACAAATATAATTTTTATTTAAAATAAGTTATATCGAGAGTTGTTAAATATATCTAATAAATCAAGAGTTATTTTGTATGAGGCGAGTATAAAGAAAATTTTAATGTGTATTTCATTGTGGTTGTCTCAATTCCAAACATAAAACCTATCTCTTGAGCTCATAATTAAGAAGCACCCAAGTGATGAATTTAATATTTTGTATTGACTAAATTATTAATGTCAAAGAATCAAATCCTCAAATTAAGCAACACATGAGGCTAGTGATAAATTTCATATTTTCTATTGACTAATAAATTATTTGGGGAAAAGAATCAAATCCTCGGAAAATCCTTTAGGGTGGCGCTTAATTTATTTGTTCTTCATTTTTCCAAGGTCAACACTTGTACAACACTATTTTTTTAGAGAAAAGTTAGGGATCATGAAATTTTTTTCATGAAAATGATTATGAAAGATTTATGATTCTTGAATTACCTTGATTAGTGTGTGGTGCTTTATTGTAAGTGTAATCCAAATGTCACAAAGTATTCATGATTATTTTCATAAAATGTTTTTCATGATACCAAACATTGTTGATTTTTTTAACATTTTGGCTTAATTATGTTTTTAGTCCCTAAAATATGCACTTTATGTTATTTTGATCTTTAAAACCTCAATTGTTTCAATGTTGTTCCCAAAGTATTAAATGTGTGCTAAAATAGTCGTCATGGCTTTGGTTGATGTCGTCAAAATCAAGTATATTTTTTTTTTAAAAAAAAATTATAGTTTAGCAAGAAAATATTAATACATTTTTGGTCCTTAAAGTATATGTTTTGTGGATCTAGCTTCTTCATTAAATAGATGAAATGAAAATGTCTTTTTTGGTCTAATCGGTTAGAGAATATTTACAAATATGAAGAGAATTACATCAGAATAATAATAGTCAAACAATTATAGAAACCCGGCGATGCATGTCAACTAATTTAACAAAAGAACCTCACAAGAAGAAGAAAATGCAAATCTTTGCTTTTGACAAAAATTACTCTTACAGATAGAAGTGTATAGTGGCCAATCGAGCTAACACAATTTGTTGAAAATCAAAATCTTTATGCTTGCCTTTTTTTCATTGGATATTTGACGTAAAAGTTTGTTGTACGATAATAAAAAGGCGAGTTACACAACCATTAGGCACAAGTTATTTCACACATATAACATTAATTTGGGAAAAAATGTAAATACTAGTTAAACATAGGAACCGTCAATACAAATATTCATAACGCCAAGAAGAATCCTGCATTTTTTAATTACTTGACCAAAATATTTAATTATAATAAGCTTTAATAAAGAATAAAATCGCTCAACGTATCCTTCAAATTGTCGCTTTGTGTCGCTTTGTGGTGCTAAATGAATTTCGTGTATGTATATGCCCACTCCATTACAACAAAGTCAAATCATATACCACTCTTATTTATTTATTTATTTAATGTCGATTAATCAAAGGATTATGCATCCTAAAAAATAGGTAGGTTGGGATTAAAAACAAATAATGTTATATAAATTTATAAATTTTTTATATTTATTTATTGATGTGACAACTGTTATATAAATGAAGTGCATCTTGTTTTAAGTTTGAAAATATTATTGTCGCACAGTAAGAAGAATTTGTAAAATTTATTGATTTGTGTAGTATTTTTTGTTAGAAAATTATAATTAAAAATAAATAAGAATAGGTTATGGTAGTTGACTTTTTATTGTTTTTGACCTTAATAGGCTCACTTCCATCATTACAACATTTTCAATGATATGAAAAAATAACTATTTGTGACCATTGACAAACAAAACATTGATTAAATAACATGTTTCTTTTGTTTTTGTTAAATTAACATAGTTGTGCAAATGATGAGGCTGCTTGCAAGAGTAATCTTATTTGTGTAACTCACTACTTTTGTAAGTCCAAAATTAATTTTATAATTTATTTTTATAATCTTTTAGTGAATAACAACTGTGTTTTGCATTTCATTTAATTATCCACTATCACATGTTATTATATGCAAGCACTATACATTAATATGTGAACACCTCTAATTGTGAAAATTTAAAATTGAAGCACTGTCACAATTTTTGAAGTAAAAAATTATCATAAAAATCTTTAGCTTTTGCCTATCTCTTTCAATGGAATTAAAAATAAGGGCAATAATGAAAAGTAGTAGAATGGAACATACTAGTGGTGATGCTGCCAAGGAGGGTCTTTTTAATCATAGATTTCATTTTACTCCTTAGAAATCCAAGAAATCATTTTATAAGGAATTGCTTAAAAAGTGTCTAAAATTATGTGATTTAGATTTGATAAGGGTGTTATTGAACACCTTTGAGTCCAGCAAGGACTTTCAATTTCCTATGAAAAAATTGACAAAACTCAAAATCAATACCAAGACTGCATTTGAATTTTTAATTTGTGCAAGGAAAAAGGTGAAGAGAAAATGAATTGAAGTTGAAGTTAAAACTGTTTCCTCCTATTTTCACTATATTTCTTCTACTTCATTTATCCTTTTCTTTTCATTTATTTTATTTTTAAAAATTCCTTCACAAATTTGAGATTTCAACCCAACATAAAATAACTTTTCTACCTAATTGACAATTTGATATAATATAAGTGTGAAAATAAAATAAATAATTGTTACTCTCCATTATCATGGTTTGATGGATAAGAAAGCAAAACATGAGAGATTGTTTAATATAACAAGTGAGAAATGAAAAAAAAAAAAAAATGATTATATTTTCTCACTTTTATGATAAACAAGAAAAACAATGGGAGTGAATTTTATTTTTTATTTTTTTATTTTCTTTGTCCAAAATATTATAAGAGATCAGTTTGGTTCTCGCCAAATCTCACAACATTTTTGAAGGAAAAAAAAAAGATAATTCTCTATCTTTTCATTTTTCACTTAATTTATAAACTAAATATGAAAAAAAATTATCTTTCTTATTCTTGTTATTTTCTCACCAAATCATACCATCCAAACAGATAGATAGAGATTTGCTCTAAAATTCAAACGTATATAAGCCGGGTCAGTCAAACCCACCTGGCCGGGTCATCTCCCCCCGCACGCTTCCTTTCCTTTGACTGTGGGCTTGCTCGTAAATCCAAACGACATTTTGACCCGTTTCCCCACTTCGACCCAATGAAAGTCTAGAGATGGGTCAAGTACTAGCTTTTGACAACAATTATGATTTGAATTATATTACAAATATTTAATATTTATTCAGATACTTTAAAAATGTATTTTTTATTTTTGTATATTACGACTTAGGTTGTCAATGCAAATTTGTTTTCGCAAAAATACCCATGGCACCGGTAATTATATTTTTAGTAATTTTTTTGCATGGTCTTTGTGAATAATATTTTTTGCATGATGTTGGTTTTTGTGGGCTTTTTTAAGAATATTTTCTTAAGATTTAAAAAATGTTAGGAAAACTCATTTTCATGTTTAAGTATATTAGATATTTCATTTTGGTCTAATAATATATAAAAAATGTTTATGCCAGCCTCACATCAGGTATTAGAAAGAATTTTATTTATTTCTTGCTAAAATGAACCATGAGACGTTTGAAATGTACATGCAAGTCTTTAATCTATTACTGATATCCAAATACATAATGTGTTTGGTTCTTTGATTGATAAGATTTTACATAAATAGATTAGTTAAAATGTGTTTAATGTCTTTTTAAAATTGAATGAGAGACTGAAGTAGTCATTATTTATATGTTTTTTAGACTGATTTGAAATACTCTTACACTAATTCCTAGCATGTAAAGTTTATGAACGTAATTGAAACAAATTAAAGATCAAGGATTAAAATGAAAGAGGTATTATACTTTAGGAACTATTTAATATAAAGTTTTATTTTATTAAAATTAATTGTAGTTTTTAATAAAAAAATAGTAAGTAAATCTTCACTTGATGCAAATACTCACAAAGATGGAGTAAAAATAAATAAATTCACCTCAAAAAAGAAAAATGGGACAAAAATGACAGAATAGGGATAAAAAAAAAAATTTGTGTAAATTAATCAATTTTACAAGTTAAGTGACATAAATTTTAAAAGTTAAAATACAACCCATTACAATAATATAATAAACATGCACAAAAAAAATCAATAAATACTAAACGGTGGTGCTACACAGTGACGGAGTCAGAAAGTTAAATTAGGGAGGCACTTATTAATTACAATATCAAAAATTTTTACAAAAATATTTCACGCAAGTTTTTACAATTAATTTTGAGAAATATCAAAAAAATAATATTATTTATAATTAGTGTATCATGAGCAATATAAAAAAATATGGATATAAGTCTTAAAATAAATTATATAACGATAAATTATTTTTTTATACAAAATTTGATTAAAAATTCAATATAATGGCAATATCACGTCATCATTAGTATGCGATATCACCAACTAATAATAAATAAACACATAGAGAGTGAACGTCACATGTCAAATGTAACTAACAATCCAATAAATTTTATATCTTTATAGTGAAATTACTTATACTTGCATGTCAATAATAATGACATTATCGTTACATTTAAGATTTTCATAGATAATATGGTTTATAGTAGTCTCTTTATTTTCAATCAAAACAGTCATTATTATTTTCATAATTTTTAAAATGTCATTGACATTTTATTCTAATAATATTTTTGTAATTCTTTTTATTTAAAATATTTTCTTTATATTTGTAAAAATAAAAAATAAAAATCACAAAATTTAGAGGGGGCATGTGACCCCGTAGTCCTTACGTGGCTCCGCCACTGGTGCTATATATTTCAATTAATATACTAATTAATATATCAACACTAGTTATGACATTATTATTAACTCCACTGATTATACAAATTATAAATATTAAAAATTTCTTAAATTATATCACATCATTAATTAATATATTAATTAATACACTCATTAATACATATAACATTATTCAATATTTAAAGAAAAGCACCAAGACCTAAAATTGTGGTCAATACTATAATAAATATTACATTAATTAATAAAAAAATTCAAAGATTTTTTTTTTTTTTTGGGTTATAGTATACAATTCTCACTCTAACTCGCGCAAAGTCGCAATTCAACCTCCTTATTGTCAAACCCAAACTCATTTTCATGACACATTGATATTAATTTCCACGTGGCGACAATTGACGGGTTCAACTTTATTGAGTGGAGGTTTCTAGATTGTTTATAAAAGTCGTCGTCAACTCTCTCTCACCCTCCGATGAGTTGTAACCGTTGGATGGGCATTGAACGGATCGGACGGTTCCAAACAGATTTACCGGCACACCCGGTTATGTGTTCAAAGCGAAAGTCGGTCAACAGCTTCAGATTGTGAAAAACAGAATAGGGATTCCACTCCACGTGGTCCCCACTTAGCGGTCAGCTTTATTCCATAATAATCTAATGCTCAATTTATCGGCAACAATTTTCCTCTCAATTTGTAAGATATAGATATCTCATGAAATAAGAAAATAAATGTTAAATTATACTAACATCGTCTAAAATTTGAGTATATTGCATTATGTTTATATCATAATTTTAACCTAATTATATTAATTTAATCTTATATCATTCCATTAGAAAGTTTAGGAACCCAGATAAATGCCCAAATTTGTAGATTCATGGTATAAGTTTACCTTTCTTAATTTGGGACCACAATTTGAATAAATTTAAATTTTGCTCATTTATTAGAGATTCTAAATAAAATTCTAGATTTTTTTTTAGACTGTAGAACTGTTGATTTTTTTAACAGTGCTATTATTTTATTTAATAGAATTTAAATTTTGTTTCCTTCTATTAATTGTTTTTAACATTTATTGATTGGTAGAAAGTAATCTATAAAGAAAAATGTTCCATTCTTCCCTTTCATCACGTTCAATTGTACTTCTAATGATGTGACAAACAATTTTGAGAAAAGAGAAAAAAGTTTGAAGAAAAATAATTAATTGTTATTGTTTGTCACCTCATTAGAAGTACAATTAGGGTGAACCCTCAAGGGTTGGCCTAGTGGTGGAGGCTTGGGACTTAGGAGTTTGCTCCTCTCTAGGTCTCAGGTTCAAAATCTCTTAGATGCTATCAACTCTTATGTTGGGCCAGTTCATACACCGCTAGTGGACGGTGGGATTGGTCCCCCAGGGATTAGTCGAGATGCGCGCAAGCTGGCCCGGACACCCTGAATTATAAAAAAAAAAAAAAAAAAAAGAAGTATAATTAGGGTGATGAAATAGGAGATGTAGCAAGACTCTTCTATAAATAAATAAAAATATAATAGTTAAAAAAAGTAATTAATTATAAAATTAACATAATTAATATATCTATTATTGTAATGAAAGTGAGTGTGATTACTCTAAAATTATAAACTTCAGCCTCAATAAGATATCAATGTAATTAACTGGAAAAAAAGCCAATGCCTATAAATTAAGTTTGCTATTCTAAAATTGTGAAGTTGAATCTCAAGGAGATGTCAATGTAACTAACTAAAAAAAGGGGAACGCTGTGAAATTAAGTTTGCTACCCCAACTTTTTAAGATCAACAATGCTAGGTAGTTCAAAATTTTGTGGCTTAAATGGCTTAAATCACTCAAAACGACGTGATTTTGAGTGTAAATTAGTGTAAAACGACGTCGTTTTGACAGATTTGAGCCATTTGAACCACAAAATTTCTAACTACTAAACATTTTCATTTTAAGATTGCATGTCAACTAGGTTGAGTTAGGCTCAAGAGCTATCCAAATTAGCTCGAGTTTTATTAAGATTTGTTTAAGCCTAACTTTTGAGCCAAGATCTTCAAGCCAAGCACAACATGTGCTTATTAAATTTAGTTCGAATTAAGATCAAGTAGCTTGTATTTATATGTATATATTCCACATATTTTATATCTTTGCACATTTTAAACTTAGGTCTCGTTTGGGGGTTATATAAAAAGTCAAAAAATCAATATCAGTTGTTACATCATTTTCTTTATTTTTCGGCACATCTTTTTCTAAAAATTCAAAAAATTACTAAAACTTTGTTTGGAAAGTGAATTGGCTTTTTAGATTTTTAATTTTTAGCCTGATGCTAAAAACCTCATTTGGGTTGGAATTTTTTAACTTTTATTAGAGAAAAAGTGAAATGATTATGGTTTGAATGTAACATTTTATCTTATTAATTTTTTAGCCTAATTTATCTTTTTGTGACTATTTTAGTTCTCAATCTCATTTTAGCCCCATGTCAAACAAAGGTTAAAATAACCCATAATTTTTTGTCTTGTTTTAGGTAAATTACACTAATCATTCCTTCCCAAGATTTTGAAAAAAATAAAATAAACTCTACATGTTTGATATAATTACATCAACTTCTTTGAATAAGATTAAAAATACAAAATTAATACAGATGATTTATAGACAAAAATAATCAAAAGTAAAATACACCTTTTAACGAAAATAAAATAACATCAAATTTTTTTTTATGAGAGTCCCTATTTTTACTCTACTTTGTTCTAAATATACTATTTTTATAAAATACTTGTGTTTAGAGTAAATAAAATGGGAATATCGACTAGCAAAAAAAACAAATGAAAATTTGATGAAATAAACTTACAAGAACAAAGGGAATTAAACTAATTTATCGGCTCAACATCATTAACATTAATAAAAGTAAATGTAATTTACTTTTCCTTTTTTCTTACCATAATCACGTAAAATTGGCCTTTTATCGTAGCAGGCTAGCAGCGTTTACGATAAATTAAAAACACGCAAAAGTAGTCTATAGTCATCCCATAATAATATTTCTTCTCCTTTTCCACCATGTATAATTTTTGGACCCACCACTTCTCATTTCCAAGCACGACCCAACTCGAGCGAAACCTTCAAACTAATCTCAGCCGTCGGATTTACATTCACCCCCTTTGACTAGCTTTTCCCCTTCCACCCGGTTTCTCGGTCACCATCCCTTCTCTCATTCAAATCAATCTCAGCCGTCCGATTCACATTCACCCTTTGACTAGATTTCCCCTTCCACCCGGTTTCCCATTCACCCTAATCTCCTTTATAACCCCCTTCCCCTCTCTTCCACTTTCCCCCACTCTCCCACTTTCTCTCTCTACATTCATTCATCCATGGCCGCCTGAGCTTTCCATTTCTCTCTCTATATCACTCTCTCTCTAGAATACATACACAGACATATATATATAGCTTCAATGGCGGTGGAGCTGTTGGGGTTTCCGAAGATGGATGAACAGATGGCGATACAAGAGGCGGCTTCAGCTGGATTGAAAAGCATGGAACATCTGATTCGTATAATTTCTCATCAGTCTCAGCAGAGGCAACAACAACAACAACCACCTTCTTCGAATCAGTTGGATTGCAGAGATCTCACTGATTTCACTGTTTCCAAGTTCAAAAAAGTCATTTCAGTTTTGAATCGGACCGGCCACGCTCGGTTCCGCCGCGGACCGCCTTGTCCTCCGTCGTCTTCCTCCTCGTCTCTTCACGATCAGACTCCGACGCCGGCCTCTGTGGCTCCGGCGAGCTATCATCCCCAATCGCAGCCTCAATTGTTGACTCTTGACTTCACGAAACCTAATCTGCTTAACTCGAACCCTAAGAGCAGCGAGATCACGAAGGAGACCTTCAGTATATCGCAGCCGATGTCGTCGGCGAACTCGTCGTTCGTGTCGTCGATCACCGGCGAAGGCAGCGTATCTAACGGAAAGCTAGGGACGTCGTCGCTGTTCATGGTTCCGGCTGCGCCGGCGGTTTCCGCCGGTAAGCCGCCGCTCTCCTCCTCATCGAACCGGAAGAGGTGCCACGAACACGGTCACTCCGATGAACTTTCCGGCAAGCTATCTGGCTCCGGCCGGTGTCACTGCTCAAAGAAGAGGTATGTGGTGGTGAACTCTACGCACCTTTCTTTTGACCATGGCACGCGAGTCGTGACAACGATACGTAACGCATACTGCGCACGATAGCATAGCCGCTCACGTTTCAATTCGTTTTTTGTTAAAATAATAATAATTTTTATTGAATTTTTATTATTTAGGAAATCTCGGGTGAAGAGAACTATCAGGGTCCCAGCGATAAGTCCGAAAGTCGCCGATATTCCGGCGGACGAGTACTCTTGGAGGAAGTACGGTCAAAAGCCGATCAAAGGATCACCATATCCACGGTAAATACCCTGGTCCTTCACAATCAAGACCGTCGAATTCTATTGATCATCGTCTTTTCCATATGATCTGATTGCAAAAGAAACTAAATTGATTTTGATTTTGTGATTGTTTAGGGGATATTACAAGTGCAGTAGCGTGAGAGGATGTCCGGCGAGAAAGCACGTCGAGAGAGCGACAGATGATCCGGCGATGCTGATCGTAACGTACGAAGGGGAGCACCGGCACACGCAAGCCGTGATGCAGGAGAAAGTAGCCAGTGGAGTGGTGGGTTTGGACTTTGGCCTTTGAGAAAAACAATTAATTAAAAAAAAAAAAAAAAGAAGGAAAAAATAGTAAAGTCAAATGTTAGAAGAGAGACTTTTGTAATATTTTGTTTAGTTTGAGAGGGTTTGGTGTAAATTTGGGAAGACAATAGAGAGTGGACAAAGCAAACCAGCCAAATGTGTTTTGTTTAATTAATTTGCAAGTGGCCCTTTTACTAACTTTATTTTAATTTCAAGTGCTTTGAATGTACGAAAAATTTTATTTATTTAATATTTTTTTGGCTTGGCTTTTACTTATGCTTGAAGTATCTATTTACCAAGTCAAAAGTAGTTTTATGTGGTTTTGGTGGGTTGGTGAGTTGTGGACAGCTAAGCAAATTGCGTGAAATATTCTATTCTACGAGAAAAAAGTTGGCAAAGTGCTTGTTGACTTCTCGTCGATGTGAAGTTGACATGGTTCCAATAAGCACTACTCAAAATTGTCCCATCTTCGAAATATTTTAAAATAAAATAAAAAAAAAAGAAAAAAAGTGGGAAATGAAAAGTTGATCAATTAAGGGAAAATAACTACTCAATACTTTTAAAAAAATTATTATAAAATTCATTAAAAATTTTAATTATTAATATACGTAAAAATTTTAAACTAATCAGTGTGAAATGAAAAGTTGATAATTGTTTTTTAATAAAATTTATAATTTTTTTTGTTTGATTCCACATTTATCACTTATATTATGACTTTATTTACTAGGGATAATTGAGATTTTATAATTTGTGATTTTTTTTTTGTTTGAATTTTTCAAACAAAAATTCATTTATTTGTTAACTTAATTAAAAAATATGAATGTTGAAAATAGAGAAATAATTTTAGATAGAAAGCATATCGTATTATATAATGTGACACTTGATACTTATAATAGTATATTAGTAAAATTTACTAACTTTTCTTACCAACTTTATATAGTAATAAAATTTTAAAAATTGAAATAAAAGGCACTTAGACATGGTCTATTTTAATAATATGATAAATTTTAATAATTTATGAATACAAACAATTAATTTATATAATGCTATTCAATTTTTAAATTATTAGAGTTGTTCTGAATGTCCTTTGTCTTTTTCTTTGCTATTCTTTTTTTTTTTTTTTAATAATTATTTTGACCATTGACCATTTGAGTTTTGAACATTTTTCATTGCTATTCTTTTTCATAACTCTCTCTTCATTTTCTTCGCTATTCTTTTTTTATATATATATAATTATTTTGACCATTGACCATTTGAGTTTTGAACATTTTTCATTGGCTTTTTCTCATTATCTTTTTCTCTCTAGTCTTTTTGAAATTTTAAGTATTGATGTTATCGTCACTTTCTTATTTTCTTTTCCTTTCTTCTAATCTTTTTAAAATTCTAGCCCTCTATTATCTTTCATCGCTGCCACTACAAAATTCTTCTTGCTACCCTGATAATTCTTCATCTCTTCCACTATTCTTAGTCCCTTTTTGCCTCCGTTTGGGAAGTGGGTTGGTTTTTTAGCTTTTTGGCTTTTTTGGCTATTTTAGCCTGGGCTTAAAAGTTTGGTTTGGGAAGGGCTTTTTGGCTTTTTGGCTTTTTTGACTTTTTTTGTGAGAGAGGAGTGTAATGATTATGGGTTGGATGTGATGTTTTGTTTTTTGTGGCTAAAAAAGCCTATTTTGTCTTTTGTGGCTAAAATAGCCAAAAAGCCTGACTTTTTGGCTTCCCAAACGGAGGCTTTGTTGGCGGCCACTGCAAAGTTCTTTTTGACACTCCAATCCTTCTCCATATCAGTTTCTCTACCACCACCATCCTCTCACCATGCTTAGTCTCTCTACTGAAAATATATATGAATAGTTAATAGAACTAATCTAGTTAATTAAATGAGCTTAATTAAGGAACTATAAACAAGGCTATCATTATAATTATTATACCAATTTAGGTCAATTGGATCTTAATGCATTTGTTCAAAAAAGAAAGGTCTAGCTACTTTCTAGTCTATATCTTGGACTAAAGGGTGTTATTTAGGTCATGGAGCCCGCCATAGGTTTTTTTTAATTATTCAAACTGTTAATTTGTAAGACATTTTGTGTGTAACAAATATCCACACACACAAAAAAAATTAATTCGATCCGATAATCGTAGTTTGTTCAATATATCGTATTTCTACAACAAAATGGATCACAAGTATATTTTAAAAAATAGATCATTTATTTATTTGTGACAAATATGATAATGTGAACAGATTACGATTATTATATTGAACAAATTTTGTGTGTGAATGATATATAAGAAGGGTTCTACAAAATAAACTGTTTAAATTGTCGAAATAGAACCTATGGTGAACCCTATAGACCGAACAACACCCTTCAAAAAGAAATACTAAGATATTGGATTACGTTGGTTGAAACCTTATTTTGTATGACACAAAATGGGCCTACATTAGGCTGGTTCAACCCATGTAACAAGCTCAAGATCTCTTCGGCCATTCTATTTAAATCCAAAAAATATCTCAGTACGCCCAACTCAAAAATTAAAATTTTAATTATTATTATATCCTAATGTGAATTTACTCTGAAATAAATATTTTTTTTTTCTCATGCTACATCCTAATCAATTATACGTATTCTTTCTATTCAAATTTCTACATCTGACTTGGATTTTGCAGACTGATTTTTAGTATCCAAGTCACTCCTATCCCTCTTAGAATGTAACAAATCTCTATTAGGTGAATCTTTCCAAAAGAGGCCATCCAAATTTTCAGCAATTGGAGTAGTTAAGTTCACTTATGCAGCAATTGGAGTAGTTAAGTTCACTTATGCTTCCATAATTTGGCTATTACTGCTCTTCTCAAGTCTCCCTAGGACTACGTTAAGATCATCATCATCCACAATAATTCTATTTTCAGACTGATTGCTGATTGATAATCCTCTCTTTTCCTTCAAGGATGCAAGAATTCGATGGTTTCCTTCAAGAATTGCATCCTTCAATAGTTGGTCAAGACCGAACATGGGTCAAATCACTAACAATAATTGAGATATAAATCTCTTGAGTTTCTATAAGAGCATCTCCAACGGTGAATCAAAATTTTCACCAAATTTGAATAAAAAAAAGTTAATTTTCTCAATCTGATATGGCTTGCTCCAACCGTGCATCAAAAGGGAAAGGTCGACCGGCCGATCGACCGGTAAGCCTAAATTTTATTTTATTTTTACCTGTTTGAACCTTTTTGACCGGTTTGACCCTACCTATTTGAAAGAGAACCGATCGACCGGTGGGTCAACCGGCCGGACATCCTATTGGTTGACCGGTTGGCCACCCCAACGGTCAAACACAGTGAAATACTGATATACAGAGCTTGTCCTCAGTTTGATAAAATGTTTGTTCCATTCTCATTTTGATATTAAATTGGTAAAACTATTGAAGCTTGAAAGAGTCACTTTTTCATCAAATTTCAAATCTGATGCATGGTTTGATACACCGTTGGAGATGGTCTAACCTCTCAAATTTATACATCAATGAAAGAGATTCCTTTTTACCTGTTGTAGACTTGGGTGTTTGGGAAGGATTTTTTTTATTTTTTTTCACTAAAAGACAAATTGGTTATTGTAACAACCCTCGTACGGATTACCGATAAACTACTGAATTAGCTACTGGTTACTGCTAAACTGAACTGATAATGACTGATAATTGAGTTAACTGAAGTACTGAATGGACGGATTGAAATCGAAACTGAAATTGAATAAGCTTATCTTTCGAATTGCATATTGCATCTGTTTGATTGATTGATTATCTGTTTGAAATCATATGTTTAAACTGCTAATTGAAGGCCTTATCGGCGGCCGAATTAGGAACCGTTTAGAGTTTTGTGATCAGTAGAATATTTGTGATTTAATGGTATATTTATCTAAATTGTGATTAGGTATGATTAAACTAGATTAAAATGAGCTAAACGCATAGATTGCCTTAATTACAACTTTGCCCCACTTAGTGGACATTTGTTTATTATTATTAGAGAGCCTTATTACACTTAGCATAACAATTGATCAGCCCTTCTTGTTGCCTCTAACCGACCAAACCATAGAGAGGGTAGGAGATTGGAGGAATTCATCTTGCATGCTTGGAATTTGAGAGGATTGAAGTATAAATTACAAACTTGAGCTTGTATTCTCCTAATTGAAGACTTAGGTAAGTGAATCCATCTCCTTCTTGTTGTCTTTGAGTTCCATCTTGCATGTATCATGGTTATAGAGAAGTTAAGTCATAAATTTGCTCATATCTGTTGAATTGGAACTCCATTGTTGCATGCATGCTTGAATTGGTGCATTTGGAAGTTGAATTCATGATAGATTGTACATGCAAGCTCATGTTTTCGTTCAAGCCCATGTTTTCATTTTGTTTTCCAAGTATTGAGCTCAATTGAGCTAGTATTGAAGCTTAAAAATGTTTAAAGTGCATGCATGTCATGTTTGCATGTTGTTCATGAAATTTGGGTTTGAAAGTGAGTTTGATTAAACACCCTTGGGCTTTGATTTCTTAAATTGAGTTTTGAAACATGTTATTCTATGTGTTTAAAAGAGTTTTTCCAAAAAATAGCCCAAGAGGATCGAAAATGTTGCTTTTGAACTTGGTTTTGAGTTTGGGACTCAAATCTGGAATTTCCAGATTTTGATTGTCCGCTCGAGCGGGGGAAGTAGCGCTCGAGCGGATAAATCGAGCTCCCAGTATCTTGCACTGTGCATCAGTCCGCTCGAGCGGGGTATTGGGCGCTCGAGCGGAGGACTGGTGACACGCTCGAGCGGGCGTCGAGCGGAGATTTCACCTATCCAGTACTTTTTGGTCCGCTCGAGCGGGGACCTTTGTTTGCTTGTACGCTCGAGCGGGGAAACCTGCGCTCGAGCGGGACTCTGTTTCACTGAAATTCTGGAATTGTTTTCTAAGTGAATTTTCACATCCTCATTCCATCCTAGGCATTCTTAGGTCTAGTTTAAGACATCTTAATGAGGCTATAGATGTAGAACACACCGAGGCATAATAGGAAGTTAATTATTGTACTTCCCCAACTGTTAACCTTAGAGTGTGTTCATTCTGTTAACTGTTTAGGGTTGGCTCTCGGGGACGCGCTCTAGCTGCTATTAGCCCTATCTCTGTGAGTAACGATTGTGTAAAGATATGTTCAAAATAGTTATCTTTTGAATACTGAACTGAACTGTTTATTGAACTGATATTATTTACTGAATGAATGTATGTCCTGTATTCTGAACTGTATTGTGGCATCCTTAACACTTACTGTTTACTGTTACTGTTACAGAGCTCTGTCGGTTCCCTTGTGGAACCATACCGTTTACTGATTGATGGCCATCATTACTGTGGGGTCTGTTAAGACCCGGTCCTTTTGGACCTATCGTTTATAGGCTAATGGGTGTACCACATATGACTGATTGACTGAAATACTGAAAGACTGAAATACTGTTTAATGAACTGTTTTCATTACTGTAAGGACATTCATTCAGAACCTCTTTACGCTTTATGTTATTCACTGGGCTTTAGCTCACTGTTTATATATATATGTAGGTTCTCAGCAGCCAGACCGGAGCTAGGAGCGTGGGTTGGTCCCCAGTTTTGTCAAGCCAGCCTATGTGCCTCACTGTGAGGTTCCGAGTTGCCATGCTATGGCTTGGGGTGTTTTTGTGTCCCCCATCGGTCTCCTTACTGTTTTGTATTACTGTATAGACTGTCTACTGTTTTACTGTACTGTTAACGAGGGATTAGGTCCCCGTACTGAATGTTTGTATATGATTGTATAGACTGTATATAGACTGTACTGTTCTGAACTATATGAATGCATGAAAATGTTTTTTGGCATACAGATTTTCACAGCTCAATGGACACTAGTTACTTACTGTATTGGCTTCCGCCAGGCCCTGTACTCTGTTCAACTGCATTACTGTTCAGTAGGCCTTCGGTAATCTCGGATTACTGGCCAGTTACGGTGCTAAACCCATAGGGCCGGGTTTGGGTCGTGACAGAGTGGTATCAGAGCGATACTTATCACGAGTTATACCGCACACACGTGTCCAAATGAGCTATAGGGTGTCCTAGAAAAGCAATTAGGGCATCTCATGAACTTGAAAAGTGTGTGCTTATGACTGACCGATTATATGTTAAAATGTTAAACTGTTTAACTATACAACTGCTTATAATGATAACTGGTATAACTGCTTATAGTGAAATGGATAACGCAAACACTGCAAATGAAACTGAATCATCATCCTCTGAAGCCAGAATGGCCAGACTTGAACAAATGATGGGATTGGTAATTGAAAGACTAGATCAACAACAGAACCAACAGCCCCCACCTCCTCCTCCTCCGGTGCAACCGGAACAGAATGTACAGAATGTGAATGCTAATGAGGTGGACATTATTGCACTGACTCATAAATTCAGCAAGATGAAACCGCCGTCCTTTCAGGGAGGCTTAGAACCGCTAAAGGCTGAAGCGTGGGTCCTTGAAACAGAAAAGTTGTTTGAAGTTTTTCCGTGCTCGGAAGCAACTAAGGTACTGTTAGCTACCTTCACCCTACAAGAAGAAGCTAGAAGGTGGTGGATGTTGATCCGTGATACAAATACTGTTATGACTTGGGCTCAGTTCAAGGAGTCCTTCTTTGAGAAATATTTTCCTCAATGTGTCAGGAACAGAAAGGTAACTGAATTTGAACAACTGAAACAGGGCACAATGTCTGTTGCCGAATATCAGACGAAGTTCACCGAGCTTGCTAGGTATGCACCGCATATGGTGGACACCGACTATAAAAAGGCCAGGAAGTTTGAAGGCGGCCTGAATGTTGCTATCCTTGACAGAGTTAACATGTTGAAATTGCCAACTTATGTGAATGTTCTTGACCGGGCCTTGATGGCCGAATCAAATATTGAAGCACTGAAACAAACTGAACCACCAACAACTGAATGGTGTGGTAAAAGACAGGGTTTCAAATTCAAGAAAGGCAAGCACAACCCTTCCAACAAGAAACAGAATACGGGGTCAACAACTAGCCCCAGCCAAGGGAGTGGATTCATTCCACCCTGCTCTACATGTGGCAACAAGCACAAAGGAGTTTGTCACAACATAACAGGAGCCTGTTTCAGATGTGGCAAGGTGGGCCACAGAATTAAAGACTGTCCTTCTGCTCCACCAGCCAGTAGTAAAGCTACACCGAGCGCAGCAGCATCAAATGTAGCACCAAAGCCTAACCCCAAAGCTACCGGGAAAGAGCCTGTGAGGCAGGGCCGAGTATTTGCCCTAGTACCGGGGGACGTTCAGAATACTGAGACCGTTGTGTCAGGTATCCTCCCTATTTGTACTCAGAATGCATATGTATTGATCGATTCGGGGTCTACACATTCTTATGTGTCGCATGCTTTCTCACGAAAATTAAATAGACCCTTAGAACCCATGAATTATCTGCTAGCTGTATCATCACCTGTTGGGGGATCCATGACATGTGCATATATGTATCCTGCTTGTGAAATTATCGTTGGGGATATGCATCTGTTTATTGATTTACTGCCATTGAACATTGATCACTTTGATGTAATATTGGGGATGGATTGGCTACAAAAATATCATGCTACTATAGACTGTGTAACAAAACAAGTAGTTTTCCGTCCACCTGGTTTGCCTGAATTTGTGTTTAATGGGAGTGGAGTAGTACATCCTCCGTATTTGATTTCTTCAGTGAAAGCTGTTAAATTAATTAGAAAGGGGTGTAAAGGATATCTGTGTTCTGTGCTGACTGTGTCTACTGATGATGGTGTTAAAACTGATGTGAATTGTATTCCTATAGTCAGAGAATTCCCAGATGTATTTCCAGATGATCTGCCAGGGGATTTGATCGACAGGGAGATTGAATTTACCGTGGATGTGATTCCGGGAACGCAGCCAGTGTCTAAAGCTCCTTACAGAATGGCTCCAACAGAACTGAAGGAGCTGAAAGTGCAATTGCAGGAACTGTTAGACAAGAAGTTTATCAGACCCAGTACTTCACCGTGGGGTGCACCTGTTTTGTTTGTAAAGAAGAAAGATGGCTCACTGAGACTGTGTATTGATTACCGCGAACTGAACAAGGTAACTGTAAAGAATAAATATCCATTACCACGTATTGATGATTTATTTGACCAGTTACAGGGTGCACAAGTGTTTTCCAAGATTGATCTTAGGTCGAGGTATCATCAACTGAAAGTCAAACCGGAAGACATTGATAAAACTGCTTTTAGAATGAAGTATGGCCATTATGAATTTTTAGTTATGCCGTTCGGAGTCACGAATGCCCCTGCTGCATTTATGGACCTCATGAACAGAATTTTTAAACCATACCTTGATGATTTCATTGTAGTATTTATCGATGACATACTGATTTATTCTAAGACTGTTGAAGAACATGAACATCACCTGAGACTTGCCCTGCAGACCTTAAGAGAACAGAAATTGTATGTTAAACTGTCTAAATGTGAATTCTGGCTTGATCATGTTATGTTTTTGGGGCATGTTGTTAGCAAAGATGGAATTTCTGTTGATCCACAGAAAATTGAAGCTGTAGTGAACTGGCCTAGACCAACAAACGTGACTGAAGTCCGAAGCTTTTTGGGATTGGCTGGATATTACAGAAGATTTGTCAAAGATTTCTCCAAAATTGCCCTACCATTGACTCAGTTAACTCAGAAGGGGACATCATTTGACTGGACAGACCAAAGGGAATCAGTATTTCAAGAATTGAAAACCCGACTTGTGACTGCACCGGTTCTTACCTTACCTTCAGGTACGGAGGGTTATACTGTATTTAGTGATGCTTCTCACAAGGGTTTGGGGTGTGTTTTAATGCAGAATGGGAGAGTCATTGCTTATGCTTCCCGACAGTTGAGACCACATGAAAAGAATTACCCAACCCATGATCTGGAACTTGCTGCAGTGGTATTTGCATTGAAGATCTGGCGTCACTATTTATATGGAGCAACATGCGAAGTGTACACCGACCACAAGAGTCTGAAATATTTCTTTACACAGAAAGAACTGAATATGAGACAGCGCAGATGGCTAGAACTGATCAAAGACTATGACCTACAGATCCTGTATCATCCGAGAAAAGCCAACACCGTTGCCGATGCGTTGAGCCGAAAGTCAATTGCCAACTTAGCTTGTTTGCTTACCGGACAGAAAGAGCTGCTTTGTGACCTTGAAAAGTCTGAGATTGAAATCGTTTTGAAGGAACAAGGTAGAACCTTAGCTGCTATTTCTGCTCAACCAGCATTGATTGAAGAAATTAAGGAGAAACAGCAACTGGATGATTACTTGAAGAAGGTTATTGAAGAAAGAGATTCTAAACCGAGACCAGGGTTCAAATTTGAGAACAATGTACTGAAATTTCAAGAAAGACTGTGTGTGCCGAATGACACTGAACTGAAAAGAAGAATTCTGTAAGAGGGCCACAATTCAAAATTGTCTATCCACCCAGGGAATACGAAAATGTATCAAGATTTGAAGTTGAATTTCTGGTGGCCGGGAATGAAGAAAGAAATTGCCGACTTTGTGTCCAAATGTCTTCACTGCCAACAAGTCAAAGCTGAACATCAACGACCTGCTGGATTATTGCAACCCTTACCCATACCAGAGTGGAAATGAGAGCATATCACAATGGATTTTATCGTTGGGTTACCTCGCTCCAGGAAAGGTATGGATTCAATTTGGGTTATTGTTGATAGACTGACTAAATCTGCTCACTTCCTACCTGTCAAGACAATCTATAATGCGGACAAACTGGCTACACTCTATATTGATGAAATTGTTAGACTGCACGGAGTGCCTGTGTCTATTGTTTCTGACAGGGATTCGAAGTTTACATCGAGGTTTTGGCAAAGCCTACAGACTGCATTGGGTACTGAATTAAGGCTGAGTAGTGCCTATCATCCGCAGACAGACGGACAGTCAGAAAGGACCATCCAGACCCTGGAGGATTTACTGAGAATGTGTGTCCTTGATTTCCAAGGAAATTGGGAAAGTCATTTGCCATTGGCTGAATTCGCCTACAACAACAGCTACCATTCGAGTATTGGTATGGCGCCCTTCGAGGCATTGTATGGCAGAAAGTGTAGATCTCCAATTTGCTGGGCAGAAGTTGGAGATGGGCCGTTGCTTGGGCCCGAAATTGTTTATGAAACGACTGAAAAGATTAAACTGATACAACAGAGACTGAAAACTGCACAGAGTAGGCAGAAAAGTTATGCGGATGTTAGAAGACGAGACCGAGAATATGAAGTGGGTGATCACGTTTTTGTGAAAGTGACACCAATGAAAGGCCAGACTCGTTTTGGAGTCAAAGGCAAGTTAGCACCGCGGTATGTCGGACCGTGTCAGATTATTGAGAAAATCAATCCGGTGGCGTATCAAGTTGCACTTCCTCCTGAAATGGAGCATATGCATAACGTCTTCCACAAATCTATGTTGAGAGATTATCTCCGGGATCCTTTCCATGTGATTGAGCCTACTCGAGTAGCATTGAGTGATGACTACACTTACGAGGAACGGCCTATACAGGTTGTAAACCGACGGATCAAGAAACTGAGAAACAAAGAGATCCCGCTAGTGAAAGTTGATTGGCAGAACCATGGTGGTGTGTATGCCACTTGGGAAAGGGAAGATGACATGGCTAAAAGATACCCAGAACTGTTTCCACTGAATCCTGTTTTCTTCCAAACTGAAGGTAACTCGAGTTTAGGGGACTAAACTCCTTATAAGGAGGGGAGACTGTAACAACCCTCGTACGGATTACCGATAAACTACTGAATTAGCTACTGGTTACTGCTAAACTGAACTGATAATGACTGATAATTGAGTTAACTGAAGTACTGAATGGACAGATTGAAATCGAAACTGAAATTGAATAAGCTTATCTTTCGAATTGCATATTTCATCTGTTTGATTGATTGATTATCTGTTTGAAATCATATGTTTAAACTGCTAATTGAAGGCCTTATCGGCGGCCGAATTAGGAACCGTTTAGAGTTTTGTGATCAGTAGAATATTTGTGATTTAATGGTATATTTATCTAAATTGTGATTAGGTATGATTAAACTAGATTAAAATGAGCTAAACGCATAGATTGCCTTAATTACAACTTTGCCCCACTTAGTGGACATTTGTTTATTATTATTAGAGAGCCTTATTACACTTAGCATAACAATTGATCAGCCCTTCTTGTTGCCTCTAACCGACTAAACCATAGAGAGGGTAGGAGATTGGAGGAATTCATCTTGCATGCTTGGAATTTGAGAGGATTGAAGTATAAATTACAAACTTGAGCTTGTATTCTCCTAATTGAAGACTTAGGTAAGTGAATCCATCTCCTTCTTGTTGTCTTTGAGTTCCATCTTGCATGTATCATGGTTATAGAGAAGTTAAGTCATAAATTTGCTCATATCTGTTGAATTGGAACTCCATTGTTGCATGCATGCTTGAATTGGTGCATTTGGAAGTTGAATTCATGATAGATTGTACATGCAAACTCATGTTTTCGTTCAAGCCCATGTTTTTATTTTGTTTTCCAAGTATTGAGCTCAATTGAACTAGTATTGAAGCTTAAAAATGTTTAAAGTGCATGCATGTCATGTTTGCATGTTGTTCATGAAATTTGGGTTTGAAAGTGAGTTTGATTAAACACCCTTGGGCTTTGATTTCTTAAATTGAGTTTTGAAATATGTTATTCTATGTGTTTAAAAGAGTTTTTCCAGAAAATAGCCCAAGAGGATCGAAAATGTTGCTTTTGAACTTGGTTTTGAGTTTGGGACTCAAATCTGGAATTTCCAGATTTTGATTGTCCGCTCGAGCGGGGGAAGTAGCGCTCGAGCGGATAAATCGAGCTCCCAGTATCTTGCACTGTGCATCAGTCCGCTCGAGCGGGGTATTGGGCGCTCGAGCGGAGGACTGGTGACACGCTCGAGCGGGCGTCGAGCGGAGATTTCACCTATCCAGTACTTTTTGGTCCGCTCGAGCAGGGATGTTGCGCTCGAGCGGGGACCTTTGTTTGCTTGTACGCTCGAGCGGGGAAACCTGCGCTCGAGCGGGACTCTGTTTCACTGAAATTCTGGAATTGTTTTCTAAGTGAATTTTCACATCCTCATTCCATCCTAGGCATTCTTAGACCTAGTTTAAGACATCTTAATGAGGCTATAGATGTAGAACACACTGAGGCATAATAGGAAGTTAATTATTGTACTTCCCCAACTGTTAACCTTAGAGTGTGTTCATTCTGTTAACTGTTTAGGGTTGGCTCTCGGGGACGCGCTCTAGCTGCTATTAGCCCTATCTCTGTGAGTAACGATTGTGTAAAGATATGTTCAAAATGGTTATCTTTTGAATACTGAACTGAGCTGTTTATTGAACTGATATTATTTACTGAATGAATGTATGTCCTGTATTCTGAACTGTATTGTGGCATCCTTAGCACTTACTGTTTACTGTTACTGTTACAGAGCTCTGTCGGTTCCCTTGTGGAACCATACCGTTTACTGATTGATGGCCATCATTACTGTGGGGTCTGTTAAGACCCGGTCCTTTTGGACCTACCGTTTATAGGCTAATGGGTGTACCACATATGACTGATTGACTGAAATACTGAAAGACTGAAATACTATTTAATGAACTGTTTTCATTACTGTAAGGACATTCATTCAGAACCTCTTTACGCTTTATGTTATTCACTGGGCTTTAGCTCACTGTTTATATATATATGTAGGTTCTCAGCAGCCAGACCGGAGCTAGGAGCGTGGGTTGGTCCCCAGTTTTGTCAAGCCAGCCTATGTGCCTCACTGTGAGGTTCCGAGTTGCCATGCTATGGCTTGGGGTGTTTTTGTGTCCCCCATCGGTCTCCTTACTGTTTTGTATTACTGTATAGACTGTCTACTGTTTTACTGTACTGTTAACGAAGAATTAGGTCCCCGTACTGAATGTTTGTATATGATTGTATAGACTGTATATAGACTATACTGTTCTGAACTATATGAATGCATGAAAATGTTTTTTGGCATACAGATTTTCACAGCTCAATGGACACTAGTTACTTACTGTATTGGCTTCCGCCAGGCCCTGTACTCTGTTCAACTGCATTACTGTTCAGTAGGCCTTCGGTAATCTCGGATTACTGGCCAGTTACGGTGCTAAACCCATAAGGCCGGGTTTGGGTCGTGACAGTTATAAAATAAAAAAAAAACAAATCCAAAAAAAATATCACATCAAATCCCATAATCATTTCACTTTTTCTCTCACAAACATCAAATTCAACCACAAAAAAACCCAACTATCTTCCCAAACACAAAAAAAAATTTCTCCAATAATATCTTACAACTAAAAAAACCTACAAAAAAAATCCAATTCCCAAACATCCACTAAAATATCATATCTGATAAGGAAATGCTTCAACCACCAAGCCAGTGCCTTATTTTTGCACAAAACACACAAGTTTGAGAGAGCCATTTTTGGCACAACCCAAGTCCATGTGGCCCAAATTGGACTCTATTTGGTCCCTTGTCCACCAATCTATCATAGTTGATATTAGGCCTATTAGTTTATTATTATTATTATTATTATTTTTTTTTTTTGGTTAAGAAAAGAAAAAAAAAATTCAATGACAACCTTTATTATCGATTTACATGTAAAACATATCGGAACTGCTGGGTAGCTCGAAAACTGATTGCCCCGAATGGCTCGATTGTCGGAAACGCGTCGTTTTGAGCTTTTTTTTTCTTTCCCTCTTGCTTCCTCTTCTTCCTTCCCCTGGGCAATCTAAAAAATTAAAGAAGAAGAAGAGTCCCAAAAAATCAAACAATAGCAAAATCTAATCTGAGAAAAAAAAAATCAAATCAAAATCTAAATCAAAACCAATTGATTTTTTTTTTCCTCCTCTTTGCTTCCTCTTCTTCCTTCCCCTTGGGCAATCTGAAAATTAGAGGAAGAAGAAGAAGAGCCCAAAAAAATCAAACCCAAATCTAAATCTAAATCTAAAATCAAAACCAATTTCAACAGAAAAATCAGTAGAAAAAAGAAGAAGAAGAAGAAGAAGAAGAAGAAAAATAGCACTAGTTTCAGCAAAAACACAGCCCAATTTCAGAACAAAAACAGCCCTAATTTCATCACCAAAAAGTACCAATTTCAGCATCAAAACAACACCAAAACAGCAGCAAAACAGTAGCAATTTGAGCAAAAACAAGACCAAAACAGCAATTTCTTCTCCTCCTTCTCTTCTATTTCCTCTCTTCCTCCGCTATTTCTCTCTCTCTCTGTTTTGGTTCAACTTTTGAAAAAGAAACGAGAAGTGGAAAGGAATAAAGGAAAAGGAAAAAAAAAAAAAAAAAAAAGGTCAAAACGTCGTCGTTTAAGGAAATCGAGCCATTCGGGGCAATGGTTTCGAGCTACAACACATTTTCCAAAACATATATAGATTCTAATTATTTTAATTTGTTGTCTGTCTTAAAAGACTATCATTAAAAATAATCTATTTAAAATATAAAATTATATAACGAGGTAACTTTAGTGTTGACACTTTATGACATTTTAAATTTTTTTAAAATACCCTTATAGCCTATTTAAAAATATAAAATTATATAACGAGGTAACTAAAGTTTGACACATAGGCTTTTGGTTTGGAAAAAAACATGCTTACTACTTGAGCAACAAATAATATGTGCGCATTTTTTTTTTGGTTATTATTCATATAATATTATTTGTTTTTGAATTGCACACACATCACGTGTGCGGACCGCTAGTAATAATATATAAAGTGAAGGTTGTTAGTTGTATTAACACATTTGTGTATCATATTTTGAGTTTTTTTAAAATACCCCTATAATTGATGTTCATGTAAAAAAAGAAAAATACAAGACTTAAAACTAAGATCAGGAGTTTGACAAAATAAACCTTTATATTGAGCAACAAATATTATATGTATATTTTTTTAAAAAAATCATCATTGTTATACTATCACATTTTTTAAAATTGCGTGCGTATTATGTATGCAATCCACTAATGACCTATAAAGAAAATAACTTAAAAATTTAACTAAAATAAAATATATAGTAAAGCAAAAACTTCATTTATATAATTTTCACTAGAATAATGCACTTACATATACAGAGAATTCTATTATACATACTCACTTATCATATATACTTTTAGTCATGTTATTTTTTAATTTAATTCATTTTTATCTTTAAATATAACATTATTTTAAAATATTTAATTATAAATTTTTTATGTTTAATTATAACCTTTTTTTTTAGGGGAATTGACCAATAAATCCCATATTTTGGTCTTCTAATCCGTATGGTCCCAAAAGTTTTCTTGTTAACTGGATAGTCCTTTTGGCTGATTGTTTACCAATTTGCCATTGGGCAAAGCATTATTTGTAGTTATTAATTTAATTATGGGAATAACGGTGTGTGTGTTTCACGTTGTTGGAAAAAGCGTACTAATAGTCTTTTAGTAATTTGCAGTGTGTGCGAAGTAGTTGTATGTGTGTGGTCATGATGTGGGTGTGTTATTGGTTGTTGTGTAAAGTGTGAAGTCACTTAATAGGACCCACGTTAACCCGTTTACCCTTATCCCTTTAGACCCAACACATGCAATTGTACCCATTTGTAAAGTAGGTCGTTCCAACCCGATTCACACAAAAACATATTGGGTAGTGGGGTGTTTGTGTGTCACGTTGTTCAAAAAGTGTACTAATAACTATTTAAAGTTTGGTTGTTTTTAACACACGCAGTGTGGGATGTGAATTTCTTACTAATTGTTTTTTCGCATGTTACGTGAAGATACGCGGTAATTTATTCCAATTGGATCCGCCACGTTGGAGTGTCACATGTCATGTTTAGGAAAAATACACTAAGGAGTTTTTAATTTTTTTTAGAGTGTTACAACATACCCGCCACATTGTCATAGCTGAAAAAAGTATACTAAGGAATTTTTTTTGAAGTGTCACATCATACTGGAAAAAAAATACATTAAAGATGTGTAAAAATTTTGGAGTGTCACATCATACTTACCACATTGTCATATTTGGAAAAATACACTAAAGAATTTTTAATTTTTTTGGACTGTCTCATCGTTGGAGTGTCACATTAATATATGTCACGTTGGAGTATCACACCATACATGTCACACATTTCAAAAAAAAATCGACAAATTTGGAGAAGTTATATGGTGGTTGCAGTTCATATGCAACTTTGACTGAATGATAACAATACAGTAGCATGAAAAAGGAGTCCATCTGCATCAGAGAAATACATTTTTTTTTTTAAAAACACCAATGATAAAAGGTACAAACACACGCGCACACACAGAGTAACTGTTGGTGTGTGAACATAAATTGACGTCAACGTCCACACTGTAAACAACCCACCATTGCAACCATGTTTTTCCACGCATAAACCTGGGGTTTATGTTCACATAATAATCCACAAACAGCAACAAAAACTCTCCAAAAATACATTCCACACTCTTCAAAACGTGTGATCATTTATTGCTAAAAAAAACAAACTTTCCTACTAAACTACTAAGGCTATATCCGTCTAAGCAACCCAAACCCACATTTGAAAAAGGACTTTGTGGTCACACATTCCACCTAAAAAGGATTCCTCAATCAACCATTTAAAACATAGGACCAAGTAGTATAACAGTTTGCAAAATAGGACTTTTCAATAAATTCTCCTTTTTTTTATTAATTATAATTTTAAAAATATAAAATTATATCATTTTTTTTCCGTAATTATAAATTGCAGATAGTCTTTCCAATATACACACATAATTACATTACTGTACTGAATATGCAATTTGGCACAGACTTGGTGGAGACAGCGAAAAAAAACACAACTGTTTCGTTAAAAAAACCCTTCTTTCCGAGTTTTAGATTTGGGTCTCTCTCTCTCTCTCTCCGAATCGCATCGAACCAACAATTAGTATAGTTCCATTCCATCTTTCTCTCTATCAGAATCAATTCCTCTGCCTTTTCACACTTCAATTCTCTGTGAGTCTCTCTCTCTCTCTCTAGTTCTATGATATGGATTGACTTTTTGTTGGTTTGGTTTGAAATTAATGGAGGTTCATTTCTATCAGAGCCCTGACTGATCTTCGATGAATACAAGAGAGAGACACGACCTTACCCATTAATAAAGATGCTTTCTTGGTACTATTTCTTTAGTTTCTCAAGTTAGTTCTTTGATTTGTACGATTAGGGTTTTGATTCCCAAATGGGTTCAGTGAATGACAATGGTGTTGACAATTTGATATCTGCTAGCAAGTCATTAAAGTCTATTTTACAGAAATCAAAATCCCTAGGGTTAGCTCTTGATCAAGCTGGGACTAGATTGGATGAGATTAACCATAGATTGCCATCTCTAGCATCCGCAGTTCGACCAATCCGAGCGCCAAGGGAAGCCCTTGTTGCTGTTGGGGGTCACATTAACCGTGCCGTGGTCCCTGGGGCCGCCGTTCTTAAGGTATTCGATGCCATTCATGGGCTTGAAAAGTCGCTCTCAGATCCCCAATTTGATCTTCCAGGTTATCTCTCTGTGCTTAAACGGCTCAAAGAGGCGTTGAGGTTTTTAGGCGATAATTGTGGGATGGCAATTCAGTGGTTAGATGATATTGTTGAGTACTTGGAGGACAACAAGGTTGCTGACGATGGGTATATTTTGAATTTGAAAAAGGCGCTCAAGAATCTCCGCCAATTGCAGGATGAGGAAAGGGGTTGCCTTGATGGAGGGCTTCTTGGAGCGGCGCTGGATAGATTGGAAAATGAATTTAGGCGGCTCTTGACGGAGAACAGTGTTCCATTGCCAATGTCAGCATCGTCGTCTTCACTAGGTGAACAAGCCTGCATAGCACCATCCCCGTTACCCGTCGCTGTGATTCATAAGTTACAGGCTATTCTTGGGAGATTAATTGCTAATAATAGGCTCGATAATTGCATATCTATCTATGTTGAAGTTCGCAGTTCGAATGTTAGGGCAAGTTTGAATGCACTCAATTTGGATTACCTTGAGATGTCAATCTCTGAATTCAATGATGTTCAGAGCATAGAAGGGTATATAGCTCAATGGGGTAAGCATTTAGAGTTTGCGGTGAAGCACCTTTTTGAAGCCGAGTACAAACTTTGTAATGATGTATTTGAGAAGATGGGATTGGATGTGTGGATCGGTTGCTTTGCTAAGATAGCTGCCCAGGCAGGTATTCTTGCATTCCTTCAATTTGGGAAAACTGTTACAGAGAGTAAGAAAGATCCCATCAAGCTACTGAAACTGTTGGATATATTTGCATCTTTGAACAAACTTAGACTGGATTTTAACCGCCTTTTTGGCGGGACAGCTTGTGCTGAAATCCAAAATTTGACAAGGGATCTCATCAAGAGTGTGATCGAAGGGGCTTGTGAAATCTTCTGGGAACTTTCGTTGCAAGTTGAATTGCAGAGACAAACACCACCTCCTTCAGATGGCAGTGTTCCAAGACTGGTGAGCTTTATCACCAATTACTGTAATAAGTTACTTGGGGAAGATTATAAGCCACTCTTGACTCAAGCTCTGGTCATTCATCGGAGTTGGAAGCATGAGAAATTCCAAGAGAGGCTCGTTATTGATGAAGTATTGAATATAGTTAAAGCCATTGAGACGAATCTAGAGACATGGGCAAAGGCTTACGACGATGTTGTATTATCGCATGTTTTTATGATGAACAATCACTGGCATCTGTACAAGCATTTGAAAGGAACGAAGCTTGGGAGTCTGTTGGGTGATTCTTGGTTAAGAGAACATGAACAGTGCAAGGAGTACTATTCTGCTTTCTACTTGAGAGACAGTTGGGGAAAACTTCCTTCCCTTTTAAGCCGAGAGGGTCTGATCCTGTTCTCAGGTGGGCGTGCTACCGCTCGTGATCTTGTGAAGAAAAGGCTGAAAGCTTTCAACGAAGCTTTCGATGAAATGTATAAAAAGCAGTCGAATTGGGTTGTGGTGGAGAAAGATCTGAGGGATAAGGTGTGCCAGCTTGTTGCGCAGGCTATTGTGCCTGTTTACCGGAGCTATATGCAGAATTACGGGCCATTGGTTGAACAAGATGCGAGTGGAAGCAAGTATGCAAAGTACACAGCGCAGTCTTTGGAGAAAATGCTTAGCTCTCTTTTTCAGCCGAAGCCGGTGAAATTTGGTAGTTTCAAAGTCAGACAGGCTAGTGGGAAATTCAGCAATGGGGTTACAGATCAAAATGATTCCTCCCCTACTGTTACATGACTGACCAATTCGTTATCAGTTGGTTGTCTTGTGTATATTGACTATGTATTTATTGGATTTGGAGAATTTTCTTTATGACACGGAATTCTGATGTTTGGCTGGACTTGGTGATGAACTGAGTACCATCTCTATACTTCCCAGATTGTTTATTTGGGGCTTGGATACTGCAAGAGCATCAGATACAATGATTCAGGTTAGTACGGAAACCTATAGCTAGTCATTTTAATTTGTATTCACTCATTTATTCAGTTGCTAGGTATAAATCCAGTGTAGTGGCCAGTTTTCATGTAGAATTAGTTATACGCTGTAGATGTGAGTCTAGAGTTCTAGTGATGGTTTAATTGTTCAGTCTCTTCATAATTTGGAAAAAAAGAAGGTAGAAATGCTTCACAATTATGACTTGCTCGTTGTTTATGTTTATTTAATGGCTACATTTGTTGGAAATTTAAAATGTATAAGAGCCATCTATGTTAGCAGAGGGATATTGAAAATAAAGTTCACTCTTTTCTCTTTATTCTTTATTAATTAATGACTTTCAGGTTTTAATTTGGTTAGTAGGGTGATTGACTTGGGAAATGACACTAACCTCTCTTTTAATTTCACTTCTCCCTTCTGTTAGTTGACTGTTGACCTCTCTTTTTCACTTTTGACACTAACCTCTCTGTCTTTATTTTTGAAATGACACTAACCTCTCTTTTAAGGTCATCAAATTATTTTGTTTAATTTTTCTTTTACTCTTATTTTATGTATGTAGACATAAAACCCTGATAGCTTTTAAGTAAATTACAAAAATACCATCACCCCCACTGTGGGCTTTTACCTCTTCCTCTCTACCCACCCTTACCCCAAGTTACCACCTTCCATCCCTTCCTACCTCTCATCTTCGAACGGCAAACCTTATCTCTTCCCCCTCTCAGCCTCACAAGTACCACTAACCCCATTACACCACCTACCCATCCCCAACAACAAAAAGACAAGAAGAGAGAAAAAATTATTGACGGTCAAAATTTTAAAAAGACTAGAAAGAGAAAAAGATAAGGAGAAAAAGCCAATTAAATGTTCAAAATTGAAATGGCCAATGGTCAGAAAAAGGAATAGCAAAGAAAAGGAAGAGGAGAGTAACAGTAGAAAGACTAGTACATTCATCCCTTCAAGAAAAAAATATAATCTTATAAATTTTGAAAGAGTTATGGTAATAACAACCTAATAGATTGTCATTAAGATGAGAAAAATGGCAGAAAGTGTGAATTTCAAGGCCTTTTATGTTTATTTTTATATTTTACAGATTCTCAACTCGCTTATATAATCAACTAGACTTGAACTATAAGTTCTTTAGATACTAAATGAATTGAGCTTGAACTCAACTAATTTTCCACAAATGAAACTCTAATACTCCAAAACTGTACCCAAAACAGCCCCTACTTGCACCACACTTATAAATAGCCAGAATTATTTTCATTCTCATGGGATTGATGACATTGCTAGCCAGGTTTGGGATTGGTAATTATTCCTAGAGCAACTATGTGGGCATTGTTTATATGTGGTGTTTTAAATCAATCACGTAATGAAATGTTGTATAGATGAGACACGATAACTCATTTTTGTTAAGTGGTTCAAACTGATGGCAGGGGAGTTTATTTTGGGGATTTGATCTTGATTTCACTCATAAATATCTAACAGCCAATCCCCTTGTCCATGGCCATAGCCACCATCTCTCTCCCTCTACCTTCGACCTCCACGACAGCCCCCACAAATTTTGACCGTCAAACCATCACTGCCACTGCAAAACTCTTCCAGCCACCCCAATAATTCATCATCTTTCCCACCACTATCGTTACTCCCTACCATTCTTAGTCCCTCTTTGTTGGCCACTGCCACTGCAAAATTCTTCTCGACACTCTAATCCTTCTCTATCCTTTCTCTACCACCACCACCCCTTCACAATTCTTAGTCCCTCTCTTGAAAACATATATGAATAGTTTATTGAACTAATTCAGTTGTTTAAATGAGCTTAATTAAGGAACTATAAACAAAGCTATCATTATAATTATTATACACAGTTGGATCTCTATGCATTTCTTCAAAAAAGAAAGGGTCTAGCTTCACTCTACTCTAGATTTTGGATAAGAGAGGATTGTTTGAGTTTATGGAGAATCATTCATTTTATAGGGCATTCCACATGTAACATTAACGAAAAAAATTAGTTCAATCCTATTTAATTCATTGTATTTGTGTCACAAAAGAAAGTACGGCAAGTGTGTTTTTGAAAATAAATTATTCAGTATTTCAGTTACAAGCGTGATATATTGAACATGCTATAATTATCGTGTCAATCAATTTTTTTTGGGTTGCATATATGTATATATATATAAATGACTCTATAAAATAAATAATTTGAATTATTAAAATAAAATGTGTGGTAGGCGCCACTAGTGGCTTCACATGTTTGGATTAAAATATACATACATTTTAGGGAGAGTTACGGGCCGGTCCTATGGACCAGTCTTATTACCCAGCAGGTCTTATCCAAAAAAATCAAACGGTGTTTTTCATTTTTACCCCTAGACTCAACACTGCAAATGTATTACTGGTTTAAACAAAATTATTACTGATTTATCACTGGTTGAAACAAATTTATCACTAGTTTAAATAAATTTATCACTGGTTTATCACTGATTTAAACAAATTTATTACTGATTTATCACTAGTTTAAACAAATTTATCACTGATTTAAACAGTAATAAATTAATAGTCAGAAAAAACTGATTAGCAAAGCATCGTTAAAAGGCTCATTAAATTTCATTACAATCGAAACAATTTCAAACCCCTCCCTCCCAAAAAAAAAAAAAAAAAAAAAAAGATCAACACGAAGAAGTAGCAGGCCTTCGAAGAAGTTTCAAAACCATTGAGAAGTTTACAAAATCAAGCATGCAGCAGAGGCAGCATTGAGAAGTTCAAGGCGTGGCGAGAGGGTTATCCTAAAAAGAGGCAGTGGACTATGAGGACACATTAGCTTCAGTCGCCGCGTCGACGATCGAGAAATTGAGGTTCGGCTATCAAGCCAGAGGTGATAATCTTGAGAGGTCGAGACTGTCGGTGTGAAATACGAAGACAAGAGTGTCAGCCACCGGAAGATCGAACTCGGCGACGAGAAATTGAACCCAGATCCTTCGGGGGAGAGAGAGAAATAAATAGAACTAAATAATTCATAAAAGTAAGGGTGAAATCAGAATAAAAAAAATACAACAAGATTTCATGGTGCATGAGATAAAACCTTAGGACCTAATAGGTAATAGATTTAATTATTGGGATCGACTGGTAAAAAACCCAACATTTTAATAGTGTTGGGTAATAATAAAATAGTTCCGCTACAGACCCCCAGTGAAACATGACACCCAGGACCTCCAGTGAGCTAGTAGCTGATGTGGAAGAAGGGTGTATACATGCACGCAGCTGTGAAAAAAAAAGATGGATATAGCTCTCCGCCATCCTCTTCTTCCACCGTAGATCTCTCTGTCTCACTTTTCTGTGTGTGCCCCTCTCAAAGATTTTAACAATTTTAGATTCATGAAGCTTGCTGATTTGCTTTTCCATTCTCATCACATCTCTTTTAAGCTTTCTTCTCTCTTTTTTTCTTCTTTTCTTTTCTTTTCTTGCTCAGAGAAAAAGAGAGAGAGAGAGAAAAAAAAAGAAATCACCAGACTTTCCCACCTTTTTTTTTCTCACAATCCCCAATTTCTCATAATCCAGAATCCCCCCTCCCCCGTTTTCTCACTTGGTGGTTTCCATTTCTAGCTTTTGGGTTGTTTCTCTACATGTACTATTTACTCTCTCTCATGTTTTCTTAGCTTCTCTCTTTTCTAATTGGTAAATCAAGAGGTTGAAGCTGAAGAAAACAAATTGTGTTACAGTGTTAAAGTTGTCACTTATTATACCCTTGCTGTATTTCAATTATAGAAATCTCTATTTCACTTTTCTGGGATTTTCTTTTTTATTTTCCTGGAAAGTTTACTAGGTTCAGATCTTTGTGAGGAGAAGTTCTAGGGTTTTTATCTTGGAGGAGGGCAATAGTTTTTAATTCTACACTTTTTCTTTAAATTAATTACTGTTTTTGGATATTTTCTCTGATTTTGGAAAAGTGAGTCTTTTATGGATTCCCTGGGGGGGGGGGGGGGGGGGGGGTTGGCCATTGCAAAAAAAAAATGAAAAAAAAAAAGAGAAGGTATTCTGATTCCTTTCTAATGCTTCTTGATTTAAGACAAGTTGTTTGAGAATGCTCTGGTACTATACGATAAGGAGACGCCGAATCGGTAGCAGAGAGTGG
This sequence comes from Camellia granthamiana, assembly GCA_036172215.1. Lineage (NCBI taxonomy): Eukaryota > Viridiplantae > Streptophyta > Magnoliopsida > Ericales > Theaceae > Camellia > Camellia granthamiana. Next base: position 3,478,671 of record CM069916.1, on the reverse strand, counting down.
CATCCATGATTCCAAGAAAGACGGTGAGGGATGTGATGAAGCAATACAAGGAACTAAAGGATGATGTTAGTAGTATAGAATCAGGTTTAGTTCCAAATCCTTGGGACAATTCATCCCCTTTTACATTGGAAAGGGGAAATAGTCATGGAATTTGTGAGTTCAAGCAGTCATATAGTCCCGTCAAAAAGTGATCCTCTTAATTGTCCTTGGTCGGATGAGAGGGAAAGAGAGACAGAGAGAGTCGGGAGTCCGGCATCGGAGTCAATGAAAGGAGGGAGTCGGGTGTCGGAGTGAATGGAAGGAGCTGTCGCAACTTCGATCGTCGAAGTCAAGGGAAAGAGGAAGAGGCAGAGAGACCTGTCTATGTTTGGGGGAGATTTTGAATTCCAAGTATGGGGTCTATGACACACGTGCATATCAGGTGACTTTCCACATCAGCTGGGGGTGGGTGGGGTCAGCCTAACTGAGGGCTCGGCGCATTTTTCATAATAAAATTTGATTAATTGGTCACCCCTTATCTCTGAAGCACCCAAAATGGGCCTACATTAGGTGGGTTTGTAGTACTATATATGTTTGGGCCTAAAGATCCAAATCAGTTTATAAGCTCTTCTCTCAGCCAATTCAACAAACCCAACACCCATTATGAACAGCTTATTTAGACAAATAGGTTAAAAAAATAAATAAAAAAGGGTAAATTATAAATACACCTCTTGAGATTTGTTCAAAATACAAATTATCTTATATGGTTTGAAAATTTACAAATATCTCCTTATTAGAAATTTTTTTTTTAATAGAATTAACTAAAAAAAAAAAATATTCATAATTGCTCTCTCATACAATAATAAAATTACCTAAATTATTAATTGAAACATATTTTTAACATCATTAAAACTTATTAATTGACTTGATAATTTATTAATAAAAGGACGATTTTTTATGAAATTAGAAATCTCAGGGGGTCGAATGTAATTTTTAAAACCATAGGGGGCGATTCGTATTTTAATCAAATCTCAGGGGGTGTATTTGTAATTTACCCAAAAAATAATAATTGTTTGGGAAGTGTTAGATTAGTATACTTTTTGACTTTTTACGAAAAAAAAGTGAAATATGGATTGAATTTGAAATGATGTGGTAGAAATGTGATATTACCCAAATAAAATTGCTTGTTTTCATTTTTCAGAAAACACTTTTCAGAAAATTCTACTTTCTTATTTTCCGTATTTTTTTGTTTTTACTGAATTTTTTTAATATTTTAAGCAATTTTTTTTACTTTTTAGACACACCTAACATAAATACACCTAAAAAGTAAAAAAATTGTAAAAAAAATCTTTTAAAAATTCACTAAATACCAAAAATACAAAAAAAAAAAAACACACAAAAATTCAGTTCATTTTTTGTATTTCTATGTATTTATTAATTTTTTAAAATATTTTTTCATAAATTTTTTACTTTTTAGATACATCTAACTAAAGTGCATCTAAAAAAGTAAAAAAAATGTTTAAAATTTAAAAAATATTCACTAAAAACAAAAAAATACGAAAATAAAAAAACTCAATTTTCAAAAAATTTAATCCAGAAAACTCAAACCAAATACACTGATTGTGATCCAAATAGAATAAAGTGCTAAAACATAACCAAACCAAACCAAACCAAGCCTTAAGTCCCATCAAATGAGGTCGGCTACATGAATCATTCTTCTCCACGCGGCCCTATCAAAGGCCATTTCATTAGTCAAATTAAGTAAATTCATATCTCTATTTATAACGCTAGTCAACGTTAATCTAGGCCTACCCCGTCCCCTAAGACTTCCATCTACCGTTACAACATCGCATCTGTTCACTACTGTCTCTGTTGATCTCCGTTGAATATGACCAAACCATCTCAAACGATTCTCTCTCAACTTATCTTCTATCGGTGCTACTCCTACCCATTCCCGAATACACTCATTCCTAATCTTGTCTTGTCTAGTCTTACCACACATCCACCTTAACATCCTCATCTCAGCCACACTCATCTCATCTACATGTTGTTTCTTGGTTGCCCAACACTCCGTTCCATACAACATAGCTGGTCTAATAGCCGTTCTATAAAACTTACCTTTTAGTCTAGTGGGTATTCGTTTATCGCACAATACCCCAGACGCATTTCTTTACTTACATCATCCCGCGTTAATCCTATGGGCCACATCTGTATGAATCTCTCCCGCTGTTGTGATAATCGACCCTAAATAACGAAAATGTTCACTCTTAGGTAGTTCTTGGTTCTCAATCTTCACTTCTCCTCTGCTTTCATTGTTACTGTTACTAAATTTACATTCCATATACTCTATCTTAGTTCTACTTATCCGAAATCCTTTAGATTCAAGAGCTTTTCTCCAAATCTCCAATTTTGTGTTAACTCATTCTCTAGTCTCATCCACTAACACAATATCGTCTGCAAAAAGCATACACCATGGCACGTCATCCTGAATATTTATCGTCAACTCGTCCATAACTAAAGCAAAAAGATAAGGACTTAAGGTAGATCCTTGGTGTAACCCTACAGTGATAGGAAATTCATTTGTCTCTCCAGTTGGCGATCTAATAGTGGTCACCACCCCTTCATACATGTCTCTAATCACGTCAATGTAGCCTTTTGTCACCTATTTCTTCTCTAACACCCACCATATTATATCTCGGGGCACTCTGTCATATGCTTTCTTAAGGTCGATAAACACCATATGAATGTCTCTTTTCTTTTCTTTATACTTTTCTATTACTCTCCTCAAAAGATAGATCGCTTCCATTATTGACCTACCAGGCATAAACCCAAATTGATTCTCTGACACCTCTGTTATGTCTCGTAATCGGCGTTCCATCACCCTCTCTCACACTTTCATTATATGACACATCAGCTTGATTCCTCTATAGTTGTTATAATTCTGGACATCACCTTTATTCTTGTAGATTGGCACTAAAATACTTTTCCTCCACTCATCTGGCATGTTCCTAGTCAACAAAATTTTGTTAAACAACCAAGCAACTCCCTTTTTACCCAAACACTTCCAAGCTTCAATAGGGATATCATCGGGTCCTAAAGCCTTATTTGATTTCATCTTCTTAAGTGCAATCTCCACTTCAAAATTCCTAATCCTGCGATAGAACCTGTAGTCTTGGTTTATCATATTACTGGCTATTTCTTCCCCCTATTGTCGTACTTCCATATTCCTCATTTAACAGTTTCTTAAAATAATTCTTCCATCTTTCCTTAATCTCATCATCCTTCACCAATACCTTAGAATCCTCACTCTTGATGCACTTTACTTGATTAAAATCTCTTATTTTCCTCTCCCGTATCTTAGCAAGTTTGTATACCCTCTTCTCTTCCTTCTTACGGTCTAGTCTAGTGTATAGGTCATCATAAGCTTTCAACTTAGTCTCTCTCACTACTTTCTTGACCTCCTTATTAGCCAATCTATAGCTCTTAAGGTTTTCCTCAATTCTATCCTTCTGCCACTTTTTAAAGCACTCTTTTTTTGCCTTAACTACCGCTTGAACCTCTTCCCTCCACCACTAAGTTTCCCTAGAGCTGGGTCCCGTTCCTTTCGACTCTCCAAGCACTTCCTTTGAGATTCTCCCCATACAATTGGCCATCGAATTCCACATAGTGTTAGCATCACCTTCTAAGTCCCAAGTACCTTCCTTATCCATTCAATTCTTAAATATTTCTAGTTTATCCCCTTTTAGGTTCCACCATCTCATCCTACGACGCCCACCATCTTTCCTAGCTTGGTATTGCCCTCTAAAACATAAATCTAGTACCAAAATCCTATGTTGAGAGACCAGACTCTCTCCAGCAATCACCTTACAATCATTGCATTTTAGGCAGTCCACTTTTCTCACTAAGAAGTAATCTATTTGACTCTTAACTAATCCACTCTTAAAGGTTATCAAATGCTCCTCCCTCTTCTTATACATAGTATTGGCCACCACCAGGTCAGAAGCCAACGCAAAATCTAAGATTCTCTCTCCAGCCTCATTTTTGTCACCAAAATCATATCCACCATGCACCCTTTCATAACTTAGTTTATCTATGCCCATAGTTTTAGAAAAACATTTTTTACAAATTTTCCCAAAATGATACGACAGCAACATCAATTACAATACCAAAATAATATATTTCTCCTTAACATGTACTCTTGTGCACACGTTATCTGTTTCTGTAAGTAACTATCGAGCCATTGAAGTGACAGTGAGACACAAAATTTGCAAGTTTTTAAGTTTGGCTTATTTATGATATTTTTTATTTTTTAAGAGTTAAAAATGTTAAAACGTGTAAACGAAGTTCCTAAAAAAATTATGTGAAAGTTATGAAAAAAACACAGTTTGATTTTAATAACAAAATAAATTATGAATTTTTAATTTTAAACTATGAATTTTTAATTTTATCAATTTAAATTATAATCTTTTGATTTGTTTTTAATTTAAATTATTTGACTATTTTCATTAAATAAAATTGACAAAAAAAATATATTTTGACTATTACACTTAATATAGATTTAAATGAAATATCTACAGTATCATTTTTTGTTGAGTTTAGAGCATCTCCAACGGTTCACCTAATGTTTCACCAAATTTGAGTAAAAAAATGGCTATTTCCTCAATCTGATACTGAATGCTCCAACGGTTCACCTTCATCAAATCTCTTTCAGGACAACCGGATGGTCGCCCGGCAGGTCGACCGGTTGGTCGACCGGGTAGTGGAAATTTTTTTTTTTTTTTAAAACCTTTTTGAACTGTTTGAACCTACCTCCGTGGGTCAACCGGTTGGTCGACCGGTGGGTCGACCGGTAAAGCCAAATTTTGTTTTTTTTTTTTACCTTTTTCAACTGTTTGAACCAACCTTCGCACTGTTTGAACCAACCAATTTTTCATGCACTGGTCGACTGGTTGGTCAACCGGGTGGTCGACCAAGGGGTCGACCAGGTGGACATCCAGGTGGTCGACCACCATGTGTAACATACTGAACCTTTTCTGATCCAACGGTCAGTAACAGTGATTTGGTAAAATGTATATTTTGTTCTTAGTTTGATGCTTTTTTTGCTGAATTTTCATTTTGATATCACTTTGGTGTAACGGTTGGAGCATGAAAAAGTGACTTTTTCATCAAAATTTGAATCTGATGCTGGTTTTGGTTCACCGTTGGAGATGGTCTTAATATAAGTGTAAATGAAATGTTTAAAATATTATTTTCGTTGAATTTAATGATAAACATATTTTTTTCCGTCAATTTTACTTAACAAAAATAAATAAATGATTTAAATTAAAAATAAAATAAAAAATTATGATTTAAATTAATAAAATTAAAATTTTATGATTTATTTTATTATATAATGATCCAACCTTATGATTTGTTTTGGTAATTTCTTAAAAAATTATTATTTAAAAAAAAAAAAAAAAAAGCTTATTTTCGTTATCCCCAAATAGCCCTTTAGAGAAAGAAAAGCATAGTACCATGCATTTGCAATTTGGCAGGGAATTGTTGGACACACACACACACACACACAGTTTTGTTAAAAAGCCCTTTTCTTTCCGAGTTTTGGAGTTTCTCTTTTTCTCTCTCCGAATCTCATCGAACAAACGATTCACTATGTAGTTCGATTCCATCTTTCTCTCTATCGGAATCAATTTACTCGCCTTTCCACACTTGAATTGTCTGTGAGTCTCTTTCTCTTTCTTTTTAGTTCTTTCAACGGATTGATTGTTGTTGTGATTACATTGACTTTTTCTTGGTTTGGTTTGAAATTAATGGAGGTTCATTTCTATCAGAATCCTGATTGATCTTCGATGAACCCATTAAAAAAGATTCTTTCTTGCTACTATTTTTGTAGTTTGTGAAGTTTGTTCTGTGATTAGGGTTTTGATTCCCAAATGGGTTCAGTGAATAACAATGGTATTGACAATTTGATATCTGCTAGCAAGTCATTGAAGACTAGTTTGCAGAAATTGAAAGCCCTAGGGTTAGCTCTTGATCAAGCTGGGTCTAGATTTGATGAGATTAACCATAGATTACCGTCTCTAGCATCTGCAGTTCGACCAATCCGAGCACAAAGGGAAGCCCTTGTTGCTGTTGGGGGTCATATTAACAGAGCTGTAGTCCCTGCGGCCGCTGTGCTTAAGGTTTTCGATGCCATTCATGGGCTTGAAAAGTCGCTCTCAGATCCCCAGTTTGATCTTCCAGGTTACCTCTCCGTGCTTAAACGGCTCAAAGAGGCATTGAGGTTTTTAGGCGATAATTTTGGGATGGCGATTCAGTGGTTGGATGATATTGTTGAGTACTTGGAGGACAATAAGGTTGCTGATGATGGGTATATTTTGAATTTGAAAAAGGCGCTCAAGAATCTCCATGAATTGCAGGATGAGGAAAGGGGTTGCCTTGATGGAGGGCTTCTTGGTGCGGCATTGGATAGATTGGAAAATGAATTTAGGCGGCTCTTGACGGAGAACAGCGTTCCATTGCCAATGTCTTCGTCGTCCTCTTCACCAGGTGAACAAGCCTGCATAGCACCATCCCCATTACCCGTGCTTGTGATTCATAAGTTACAGGCTATTCTTGGGAGATTAATTGCTAATAATAGGCTTGATAATTGCATATCTATTTATGTTGAAGTTCGCAGTTCGAATGTTAGGGCAAGTTTGAAAGCACTCAATTTGGATTACCTTGAGATGTCAATCTCTGAATTCAATGATGTTCAAAGCATAGAAGGGTATATAGCTCAATGGGGTAAGCATTTAGAGTTTGCGGTGAAGCACCTTTTCGAAGCCGAGTACAAACTTTGTAATGATGTATTTGAGAAGATGGGACTGGATGTGTGGATCGGTTGCTTTGCTAAGATAGCTGCCCAGGCAGGTATTCTTGCATTCCTTCAATTTGGGAAAACTGTTACAGACAGTAAGAAAGATCCCATCAAGCTACTGAAACTGTTGGATATATTTGCATCTTTGAACAAACTTAGATTGGATTTTAATCGCCTTTTTGGTGGGACAGCTTGTGCTGAAATCCAAAATTTGACAAGGGATCTCATCAAGAGTGTGATCGAAGGGGCTTGTGAAATCTTCTGGGAACTTTCGTTGCAAGTTGAATTGCAGAGACAAACACCGCCTCCTTCAGATGGTAGTGTTCCAAGACTGGTGAGCTTTATCACCAATTACTGTAATAAGCTACTTGGGGAAGATTATAAACCACTCTTGACTCAAGCTCTGGTCATTCATCGGAGTTGGAAGCATGAGAAATTCCAAGAGAGGCTCGTTATTGATGAAGTATTGAATATAGTTAAAGCCATTGAGACGAATCTAGAGACATGGGCAAAGGCTTACGACGATGTTGTATTATCGCATGTTTTTATGATGAACAATCACTGGCATCTGTACAAGCATTTGAAAGGAACGAAGCTTGGGAGTCTGTTGGGTGATTCTTGGTTAAGAGAACATGAACAGTACAAGGAGTACTATTCTGCTTTCTACTTGAGAGACAGTTGGGGAAAACTTCCTTCCCTTCTAAGCCGAGAGGGTCTGATCCTGTTCTCAGGTGGGCGTGCTACCGCTCGCGATCTTGTGAAGAAAAGGCTGAAAGCTTTCAATGAAGCGTTCGATGAAATGTATAAAAAGCAGTCGAATTGGGTTGTGGTGGAGAAAGATCTGAGGGATAAGCTGTGCCAGCTTATTGCGCAGGCTATTGTGCCTGTTTACCGGAGCTATATGCAGAATTACGGGCCATTGGTTGAACAAGATGCGAGTGGAAGCAAGTATGCAAAGTACACAGCGCAGTCTTTGGAGAAAATGCTTAGCTCTCTTTTTCAGCCGAAGCCGGTGAAATTTGGTAGTTTCAAAGTCAGACAGGCAAGTGGGAAATTCAGCAATGGGGTTCCAGATCAAAATTATTCCTCCCCTACTGTTACATGACTGACCAATTCACTGTCAGTTGGTCGCCTTGTTCATATCGACTTTGTGTTATTGGATTCAGAGAAAGTCCTTCGTGACATGGAATTCTGATGTTTGGCTGGATTTGATAATGAACTGAGTACCATCTCTATACTTCCCAGATTGTTTCTCTGGGGCTTCAATTCTGAAAGAGCATCAGATACAATGGAGAAGTTAAATTGTGGTCTCAATGGTTCAGGTTAGTAGTGGAAACTTATAGCTAGTTATTTTACTTTGTATTCTCACTCATTGATTCAGTTGCTAGATACAAATCCAGTGTATTACCCAGTTTTTCATGTAGAATTATTTATATGCTATAGCTCTTGTGATTGTTTAATTGTTTCAATCTCTTTATGATTAGGAAAAAAGGTTGTCAATGTTTAGAATCTTAATGACTTGCATACTCTTTCTGTTATTTTGATGGCTACAATTATTGGAAATTTGAAATTTATAAGAGGCACCTTTGTTAGCAGAGCGTTATTGAAAATAAAGTTCAATCCTTTCCCTTTTTCTTTTCTTATTAATGATTTCTGATTTTAATTTGGTTAGTATGGTGATTGACTGAATATGTTTTAAATTTTTCATTGATTATTTTACTATTATTATTAGATTGGTGAGATTTATGACAATTACAGAGAGTTATCCCTCAGGTTTCTAAAATGACACTAACCTCCCTTCAACTTTAGTTTTGATTGTCACTTTCCCCCCTCCATTAGTTGACTGTTAACAAGACTAAAAAAGTTGGCTGAGGATCAAATTATTTTGTTTCATTTTTCATTTCTCTTATTTTATTTATGTAGATGTAATGCACTTGCTATCTATGAGTAAATGAAAAAAATACCATCACCCCCACTGTACTGTAGGTTTGTACCTCTTCCTTTAGCCACCCTTGCCACCTTCCACCATCACTTCCCACCTCACACCACCGCAAGGCAAACCCCATCTCTTCACCCTCTTAGCCTCACAACTACCCCACTCCCTACGACCACTAGTAGCTCCACCACAAGAAGCTATACCCTGCTCACAAACCCAACCGCCACATTCCTCCCTTCTTTTGGCTGTGTCTTAATAAAATCTTTGTTCGTTGCTGATCAGAAAAAACCCAACCGCCACATGCCTCACTACAACCATACCTTCTCACAAGCACCACCACAACCCGCAACCACTAAACCAGTGCACTATCTTCACCCCACCACCATGCCCAAATCTCAACATTGCACTACCCTGAATCCTCTGTAGTCCACTGTTGTACACTCAAATCGTAACCATCAAACACCCAGTTTCACGACTTCCTTGGCCTTCTGCTTCACTTGAATCCGATCTCCATTTTTGTTCCCTTCAAAAACTAGAGTTGGGTCTAGTGCAGAAATTGTACTTGAATGCTATGGTTTTGGTGGTTGTAGTGCTGTTTGTGTGAGCGAAGTGAGAGACGCTGAGGGGGGAAAATGTTGGGTTTGTGGTGGTCGTGACCATTGGTGGTTGTGGCCGGCGACTAGTTTCTATGATTGCCACATACCCAATACCACTCATGTTAATGCCATACAATGATTGCAACCGCCACACCACACCACACCACTGTCACTCATGCCGCCGTTGCCACCATTGGAGACACAACCATTGTAAAGGTCTGTACGTGAGAAAGAAGAAGATGAGGTGATAGAAGAGAGGGTTACAATGATTGGTGTATCGATGGTGGAGGAAGCTATTTGTGCAGGTTCCCCTGCAGGGGGTGGGGGGTGGGGGGGGGGGGGGAGTCTGTCAACTGTGGAAGGGAGGCTGAGGTGGAGGTAGGCAGCGGTATTGGTGGCAATGGAGAGGTCCTTCCACAGTAGCGATCTTTACTCCTAAAACTTCATTCCTATAACTTGTTATCAAAAATTCAGATCAAAGGCACTCTATAATAATTAGAAGGAGAAAGATTGAGGCCTCGAGTGTGGCTCGAATTGTTTTGTTATTTTTTTTTTCCCTCTTTAAAACTGTGTTGGTTTGGTTGTTTTTATTATTTTATTTATTTATTTGTTGGATTGTATTAGTTTGGTTGTTTTTATTTATTTATTTATTTGTTGGGCTGTTGTAATTTTTTTTTTTTGAGGATGGTTGTGTAGGGGTCGGTCTAGAGTTTAGGATTTAAGGTTTAGGTTTTTATGTCTTCCGAGTCTTTCTGATTTGAAATAAAAATATAATAATGACTCGTACAAAACCATATGAAATTAACAAATTTTAACTAGCAATCTAACTGATCAGTCAATTTTATCACCCCGATCGTCTAACCCAGCTCATTCATCTTATCAAACCACATAGGTTAAATTGTTGTTGTTGTTTTTTTTTTCTTTTTTCTTTTTTCTATTTGTTGGGCTATGTTTGTTTGTTTTTGTTTTTGTTTTTTTTTAATTTAATTTAATTTAGTTTTATTTGTTGGGCTGTGTTGGTTTGATTTTTTTTTTTTTTATATTAGGATTTAGGTTTTAGGGTACACATAAAAATCCTTCCAAAAAAAAAAACCAAAACCGAACCAACATAGCCCAAAAAAAAAAAAAAACCAACTATTTGAGGCAAATTCGTTCCTCTCTTTTCGAGGCGTTTAGCACAGCTCTAGTTATAATTAACCCCAAAAAAAAAAAATTTTGGTCACCAAGGGGTTCCTATCCTTCGTAGAACTAAAATGTATGAACTTACTGGATTGGATTGGATATTATTTTACAAGAAAATTATTCTGGTTATTTGTAAGTGTGGTGCATGTAGAGCCTGCTTTGGGCTGAGTTTTGGAGTGTTAAGAGTTAGTCAAGGGAAAAGAAAAACTCATGGATTGATTCAATTTAATTACATAAATGGGTCGAGTTTAAAATCTAGAAAAGCAATTTTTTTTTAATATGTTAAAAAAAAAACTTGTAATTCACACTTGCTGGCATTTTTCTCATCTTAATGACATTCTACTATGTTGTCATTACTATAAATCTGAAAAAACTATGAAAATGTTATTTAGTTTTGTATTTTACTTTGAAATATTAAAATCACTAGACAATAATAATTTGGAAGAAAAAAAAACGTCTTAATATCAAAGATTCACTAAAATAGGATTTCTTATGGTTTAGATTTATTTTCAATTTTAAAAGAAGTTATACAAATAGAATCTCCAATTATAGCAATGAATTATATTAAAAGATTTTTCTTTCCTGAATGCATATTGCTTACAAAATATTAACTTAAAAATTATTTTTGCATTAATTTTTTTTAAAATTAAAATTGATAAAATATAGTAACTTTGTTTCTCAAAAGTACAACAAAAAAAAAGAAGGTGAATTTAGATTAAAAAAGCAACAGTATAATTTTCTAATGTCTATTTTAATTTAATATTTAAATATTACAAAAAGTTGAGAATTTGAATTTAGCCTCAAAATGTTTGGGCCACCCCTAATTTCATGTGAGCAAGACGTGATTAGAGTGTAATTTTTGTCAGGGTTTGGTTTTCTTAGGTTATTGTCTCAATTTGAGAGAGTTTTTAGGTTTGATAGGCTCATTTTGTTATCAATTTTGGGACCTTTTATTTGTTAAAATGCATTGAGTATAATATTTATGTAAAAAAATGTACAATAATTAGACATTGATAGCTTTATGTTTGAGTCATTTGTTTTAGAAAAACTGACAACAAATATAATTGAAACAATAGTCATTTATTTTTTTATAAATACAAATTTGATTCAAATATAAATCTTTGACTATATTAATTTTTTTTATGAATATTTTATTTAATTAATCTTAAAAAGTGAATAATTCAAATTATGTGAATGAATCATTGTTATTTCATTCAAGGGGATTCGGTAGAAAAAATTGTATAAATGAATCATTACTTTTTATAAATATAACATTATTAATTTATGAATAGATACCGATTCAGTAATTTTAAACTATTATGTGATATTATTAAAATATATTTTAATTTAATTACATAATTAAATTTATTATTAGTGAGCATAATAATACATTTTTATTATAAAAAAAATTAAAAAACTAATAATAACCCACTTGATATTATCTTCTTACTTACTTTTTCAGCTACCAACATACACCATGTAAGTGCTCGTTTGGCACCAAAAAATTTGTAACTTTTTGATTAAAATAGTCATAAAAAAATAAAATAAATTAAAAAATTAATAAGATAAAATATCATATTTAAATCATAATCATTTTTTTTTTTTCTGGTAAAAGTTAAAAAAACTAAAAAACCTATCATAAACAAAACTTTTTAATTACAAACTAAAATAATTAAAAAAATTAAAAAATTAACTCATATTCCAAATGAAGACTAAACAGTACCACTAAACTAATCCATCAAAACTATTCAATAATAATAATAATGATACAGAGTTCTAATTCAAAAATTTTAAACAGAATTCTAGTAAGTTAACAGACCATAAAAGACGATCGTTCAAATGGACGACTAGTCAAATATCCGGACGAAGAACCAACCGTGTAAGCATTTTTCATCCTAAAACACCTTTTAAAGCTCTAATTTTAGTTGAATCGAAAAACAAAAACAAAAACAAAAATAAAAAAAAAAAGAATAATATTTTAAAGCACTAAATTGGGGTATGAGGATCCTCTCCTTGCAAGTTCCTACTTGTGCCGGTCCTTGCAGGGCCTTCGGGCCTACTTTTAGGTCCAATTTTGATAATCCGAAACGTTCATATTTTATGATTTATTTAGTATATCATACCTGTAAAAAATCAAGTTGATCGGATATCAAAAAGCATATGTTCGGAAAATTGTTTATTAAATTCTTTAAAAAAATAGTTTTTAGTTCAATTTTTCAAATACATACTTTCTGATATCCGATCAACTTGATTTTTTACAGGTATGATATACTGAACAAATCATTAAATATGAAAGGTTCGGATTATCAAAATTGGGCCTAAAAGTAGGCCCGAAGGCCCTGCAAGGACGGGCGCAAGTAGGAGCATGCAAGGAGAGGCTCTTGACTCAAATTGGGAGCTATAGAGCATCACTAATGATGTGGCACAGTGGCCTCCACCAAAGTGATGTGATGTTTTGGCTTGAGTTTTTTTTTTTTTTTTAACTCATTAAAGTTATTAGTGGTCCAAAAATTAGTGGGATGAATCACCACTCAAAAAAAAATAAACTCTAATTTTAGAGCCACCAAACATTTTTCAAAACATTTTTCATATTTTAAAATGCTGTGATAGGTACAATACAAGAGAACTCTTATAAGGGAACTCTTGTATTGGAAGAGGTTGAAACGTCTCCATCATCTATAAAAATAATAATAATAATAATTTTTAAAATAAAATAAAAACAAAGATGAGGATAAAGCCAGTATGATTTTTCTGGTCAGTGTCTCGGCCACGTAAGCCCCCTCCCAAAAAGAACGTGTCAAAGCGCGTCGTCCTTCTCTGCCGATCTCGCCGCCGGCGGACGTTACTTTTTTTTTCTTTTTTCTTTTTTTTTTTCACTCTTTCTCTCTTCTCCTATTTATAGTCCCACTCGCTCAATTTCTCTATTTTTTTTTTTATTTTTTTTTCATTTCTCTCTCATCACTCTCTCTCTCTCTAGAAAATACATGGATCTTCCCTTATCCAACCCCTCCGTTTCTCTCTCTGCTTGTAAATTTTTCCATCATTTTCTCACACTTTCTTTCTTGTTGCTATTATCATCATTATTATTATTGTTGTTATCTCTTGCAGTTGATTGATGACAATTAGACAGCTCTGGAGGCCCAAACGAAGGAAAAGATCTCGTATCGTAGCGGTGAAGGTTAGAAAAAATTCAATACTACTACAACTACTAACACTTGAAAGATTCAGATTCTCAGATGTCTGTGGTGTTCGATGTCTCGGCTGTGGGTCCCACCCTCGGCCTCGACGTCGTCTCTTCTTCTCCGGCGGCCGCGGTGTACGTTGTGGACCGTCCTCCCGCTGGCGGAGCATCGTCGGCTTCGGCGCCGCAGGATAAGACTCAGGCGTACGTTAGCTCCGTGATCTCATCGGAGAGTTCGTCGATCGGAGTGCCTGAAGACGACAGTGACGACGACGACGAAGAAGGTGAAGTACAGAGCAAGTCCGACGGAAGTTATCTCTCTTCTTTAGCTTCCTTGGAAGAATCTCTTCCCATCAAGTCAGTCTCTTTCTCTCTCTCTCGCTTGGATCTTCGTTTTTTGTTCACACAGATTGTTGTTATTTTTGTAAGTTAGGTTTTAAATTTTAACTTGTTTGTTTATTTGTGTTGATTATACACAGGAGGAGAGGATTGTCGAACAACTTTGCTGGAAAATCAAAGTCGTTTGCGAACTTATCAGAGATCAGCACGGTGAGAGAGATTGAGAAGAGAGAGAATCCATTGAACAAGAGGCGGAGGACGATGATAGCGTACAATTGGTCACGGAAATCGTCCTTGTTCAGTTGCAAGGGAAACAATTCTTCCATGTCGATTTTGGCTCTGAAAGGAGTCATAGGAGAAGGACGAGAAGAAGACGACGACGACGATGATGATGATGATGACGAAAGCAAAGAGGAAGACCAGAGATTCAGGCAACAACAGCTCAAGGGATCACAGTCTTGTTTTTCTCTTACAGATCTGCCAAAGTAAAACTTGTGCCTTAGCTGTTTGTTTTGTTGTCTAATATGGTAAATGGAAGCATATTTCCTTACTTTTTAATTTAAAAATAAAATAAAATAAAAATCTTGGCTTTCAAGTTAACTACTAATTCTTCATTTTTTTTTCTTTTCAGTTGTGTATATATGTCTAGGGGAAGAAAAAAAAAATTGCACACATTGTAACGTTAATATTGTAGTACAATTTGTGATTGTTATGAATTATATGTAGTATATGAAATTTTGTAATCCTTTTGAATTGTGTGTGTTAGGAGTGTTTGTGATGGTTGGCTATGATTTGAAATGATTTTGGTTAGTATATGATTTTTTGAGTTAGGCAAATACTAAATCGAGTCGGAAATATTGCTCAACATTGAGATTGTGGTGAAAATTGTTTTGAAATAAGTAAAATATTAACAAAGTTTTGAAATCAATGTAAAGTGTTTTGAAAAGGCAAAGAGTGTCATGATTTTTAAATTTTTTAGGATTCTTTTTGGTTATTAACTAAAGCATTCGTTTGACATGGTAGGTTTTTTTATTTTTATTTTTGATTATTTTAATCACAAAAAGATAAATTAAATTTTTTAGTTTAATAAAGATAAAATATCACATTTAAATTATAATCGTTTCATTTTTTTCTCATAAAAATTAAAAAATTTATTTTAAACAAGACTTTCTAATTTGAAGTTAAAAAATTAAAAAGTTAATTCATATCTTAAACGAACCTTAAATTGTTTTGATTGTGGTGTTTGATTATGAATTTTTGTGATGATGTTAGCATTGAATTAATTTAATCTTAGGTATAACATAAGTAATAGAAATTATAAATTATTGTGATTGAAATTTTAAGTGGATATATTATTTTAAAAGCGTGTATAGTAGCAGTATGCATACCATTCACACTTTTCTTTTTAATTGTTGAATTTGAAGAAAAAAAATTAATAAATTATGATTACATTAAAATTGTAACCGTCATCATTTTGGGATAACGTTAAATGTCCAAAAAGTTAAATATCACTTAGGTTCAATCAAAGTTACTCTAATGTGATAAGGATTAACACAGTTGTGCGGGGGTGATTTCCGCACTATGAAGAAGGGTTGAACTTCGTGGACGAACAGCGTGCGCTAGGAATTGAAGATCTGCAAGGAATAACAAACGGTGAGGCTGCCCGACCGGGGTTTGGTCGGAAACCCCTCCGATGGTAAAGTCAGTAACTCAGGGAGAGGAAGAGGAGAGAATGCAGAGAGTGTATATGTGTTAAGTGTGTGGATTTTCGGATCCCTTGAGAGTGAATAACGTTCACCTTTTATAGGAGAAGGTTGTTTATCGTTCACTTCCTTCTCTCTCCGCCATCTGTCCAATGTGTCTTATTCGTGGTCGTCTCCTATTAGAGGAGGACGACCACTCCGCCTGACAGTGCAGGTCTGTTTTGTTTGTCTCATTAGCGGGCATCCCTCATTGGAGGAGGACAACCACTCCGCCTGCCATTCAGATGCAGGTCTGTCATATATGCACCTTGTCCCTCTGCACCTCCATGTCTCCACGTTCTGTTCATACAGAGGGAGAGGAGCAAAGTTGTTTGTCTCTTGTGAGCCCAAGAAAGATCTTCATGGATTGGCCTTCTCTAAGTTGGTTTGTTCTAGAACGGTTGTCCAACTAGGAGGTCCAACATGTTGCTCAACCCACTTCGGAGTGGTTCTGTCCATCCAGAAGGTCCACCATGTTGCTCGGCCCACTTTGGAGTGATGCTCGTACATTGGGCCGAACTCCTATGATTGTCTTGCTTCGGAGCAAGTGTTGGCCATAGGGCTGAAGTCCGACCTAGCTCCATCTTGGAGTGAGTATTGCATTGGGCCTAGCACCAAGACTTGACTAATGAGGTCCAACCTAGCTCCACCTTAGAGTGAGTATTGCATTGGGCCTAGCACCAAGACTTGATTAATGAGGTCCGACCTAGCTCCACCTTGGAGTGAGTATTGCATTGGGCCTAGCACCAAGACTTGACTAATGAGGTCCGACCTAGCTCCACCTTGGAGTGAGTATTGCATTGGGCCTAGCACCAAGACTTGACTGATGAGGTCCGACCTAGCTCCACCTTGGAGTGAGTATTGCATTGGGCCTAGCACCAAGACTTGATTAATGAGGTCCGACCTAGCTCCACCTTGGAGTGAGTATTGCATTGGGCCTAGCACCAAGACTTGATTAATTTTTACCCACTTCATTTGCCCCCTGGCTTGCGCTTACGTTTGGCGAAGCGGAAGCCAATTCTGTCACAAACTTCGAAGTTTGGTTGATCGCAACTTAATTTGAGCTCCATGAGTTGGATTAAAAATTATTGTCCGGTCCAACGTTTGCGTCTGCCCAATGTTTCGTAGCTCGGTTGTGCCCCAAACTAAATGTGTATCTTCACTAGCCTCGTAATTGTCTAGCTTGGTATTTTTTCAGTCGGCTGAGCGTCATTGCTTAACTTGAAAAAATATATATACACAATTTTTTTTTGTTTTTTTTTTTTTGGGTATATATTTGTAGCTCGGTCGGACTTGCGTCTTCTTCGGCCTGACATAGCTTCTTCGATTCATTTCAATCCATAGATTCTGCTTATACCCAGCTTGACTTACCTCATGCATGTTTCAACTTGGTCGGTTATTGTCGCTGTTCGGTCGCCGTTTCGACACTTGATAGGCCGAGCAACTCCACTTAATTTACACACGACATCTCCTCAGCTCAAGTCATTATTTTGGTCTTAAAATTCGTGTTCTGCATTGCATGGCTATCTTCAATTTTTCTCAGTTCAATCTTGTTCGGTCGTCTTTGTTGTTCGGTTTGATTGTTGCTCAGCCACGGGTTTACCGTCGCTCGGCCTTAGAGGAACAACCCATCAAATTGGCAGCTCGGTCACTAGCTTGATTCGTCGTCGTCGACGAATGAGTTCGGTCGGTTGCCGTTACTCCGTAGCTTGGTTCGCACCAGCTTTCACGTTGCTCGGTGATCTCCAATTTGTGCTCGATTCGTTCTTGTTCGGTTGTCTTCGTTATTGTTCTATTGGTCGGCGCATTTATGACTTGGTTTGCTTATCCTCTTCATACTAGAAATCTGAACTTATTTGCTCGCTGATTTGGCAGAGTTGCGTAGTGAGGCTTCGAACACTCACTTTCCTTGTACGGCTTGCCTAAAAAGTTTGGAGCTAGGTTGACTTCACACTTGGTTGTTATTGTTTTAAGTGTCCTTTAGCTCGGTCTAAAGTGCTTTAGTTGACCCGTCCTTGAGCATCACAGCTCGGTTGTCCGTGATCTTGGCCTCGTCACTAAACATTAAGCTCGGCCTTGTCTAATGTACTCACTCCGACTGTCGAGCTGCCACGCGTCCATAACTGACTAGTTTGGGGCTGTTTTCTCATGTCTTTGCTTGTTGTTTGTAGTGTATTTATTTGGTAGAATGTTGCACTTCCAACTTTGTTTGTTGTCAATCTTTTGGTTGTTTACTTGAGCTCTGAAACTTGGTTTTGCCCTAGCTAGTTTTGACCCGCTTCCTTTGCTTGGTCCATTTTGGAGTGGATGTTAGTCGTCCAATCAACCTTTGTCGCTTGGTCCACTTCGGAGTGAGCATTGGGCGTCTGACTAATTTTCATAGCTCAGCCCACATCGGAATGGGTGTTGGGTATCCGATCAACCTTTGTTGCTCGGCACACTTCAAAGTGGGTGTTGGGCGTCCAACCTCGATTGCTCGGCTTAAGCGTTGGGCGTCCAACCAACTTCTGCTGCTCGGCCTAGTTGTTGGGCGCCCGACCAACTTTTGTTGCTCGGCCCAAGCGTTGAGCGTCTGACCAACTACTGTTTGGCCCAAGCGTTGGGCGTCCAACCAACTTTTGTTGCTCAGCTCAAACATTGGGCGTCCGACCAACTTTTATTGCTCGGCCCACTTTAGAGTGGACGTTGGGCGTCCAGCCAACCTCTGTTGCTCGGGCTTGTTGCATAGTAGGTGTTGGGTGTCCAACCACCATTCGTTGCTTAGCCTAGACGTTGGGTGTCCGACCAACTTCTATTGCTCGGCCCAGACATTGGGCGTCCAACTAACTCTTGTTGCTTGGTCTACTTCAGAGTGAGCATTAGGTGTCCGGCCAACTTTCGTTGCTCGGCCCATTTCAGAATGGGTGTTGGTCGTCCACTTAACATCCTTTGCTCGGCGCGTTTAAGAGTAAGCATTGGGCATCCAACCAATCGCTATTGCTCCGTCGAAGCGTTGGGCATCTGACCAACTTCTATTGCTCGGCCCAGGCATTGGGCGTCCGACCAACTTTTGTTGCTCGGTCTACTTCATTCTATCTTCTATTGCTTGGCCCAAGCGTTAGGCGTTTGACCAACTTTTGCTGCTCGGCCTACTTCGAAGTGGACGTTCAGAGTCCCACCAACCTCTATTGCTTGGCACGCTTCAAAGTGGGCGTTGGTCATCCAACCAACCTCTGTTGTTCTGTCCAAGCATTGGACGTCCAACTAACTTTTGTTGCTCGGCCCACTTCGAAGTGGACGTTGAGCGTCCAACCCCCACTTCGAAGTGGACGTTGAGCGTCCAACCAACCTTTGTTGTTCATCCCTCTTTGTAGCTCTTCCACTTTGTATCACCTTCGTTAGGCTGAGGTCCTTTTGTAATGAAACTTTAAGTTAACAAAGTATCTTCGAAATTTGCCAAGTGTTGGACTTGTAACTCGAACTTTCAATTTCTTTATGTTTATGTTGTTTGCCCCCAGCCGAGCAACAAGGATGTAGCCCTACATTGTTCGTTGTTCGGCTAGACTTCACCTTATGCCTTTGAAAAATTGAGTTGCTCTTCCAGTCGAGCAATAATATGGAAACCTTGCAAGATTGCCCGTTTGGCCTTAATCGAATTAGTTGTCTTGCCCCCGATCGATCATCATTGTTCGGCCGTTACTGGACTCGGTCACGCTTCTGTTTATCCCACTTTGGAGTGGAGAGCTAGCTTCGACCTAGCCTCTGTTCAGACTTCATTGTAGAGGGCTCGGTTTAACCTAGCTCTTGTTCGGTCCACTTCGGAGTGGCATTTGTTTGGCACACTTTGGAGTAGACAGCTAGGTTGAACCTATCTTCTCTTTGGCCTACGTTGGGTGGCCTCTATTCAACCCACCTCATAGTGAAGGACTAGTTTCAATCTAGTTTCTGTTTGGCATACTTCAGAGTGGCCTTTGTTCGTCGCACTTCGGGGTGGACAGTTAGGTTCAATCTAGCTTTTATTCGGCCTATATCGGAGTGGCCTTTGTTCGGCCCACATCGAAGTGGTCAACTAGGATCAACCTAGACCTTTGTTAGGCCCACACTAAGGTGGTCGGCTGGGATCGGTCCAGACCTTTGCTAGGCCCACGTCAAGGTGGTCGACTGGGATCAGCCCAGACCTTTGTTAGGCCCACACTAAGGTGGTCGGCTGGGATCGGTCCAGGCCTTTGTTAGGCCCACGTCAAGGTGGTCGACTGGGATCGCTCCAGACCTTTGTTAGGCCCACGTCAAGGTGGTCGACTGGGATCAGCCCAGACCTTTGTTAGGCCCACACTAAGGTGGTCGGCTGGGATCGGTCCAGACCTTTGTTAGGCCCATGTCAAGGTGGTCGACTGGGATTAGCCCAGACCTTTGTTAGGCCCACACTAAGGTGGTTGGCTGGGATCAGCCTAGACCTTCGTTAGGCCCGCATCAATGTAGTCGGCTAGGATTAACCCAGGCTTATGTTTTGGTTGTACCATACCCTTGTCTGTCGTTTTCTCCATCAATTGAGTCTTTCCTTCCAATAGGTGGAACAACTCGATCGCGAGGATATGGTAGAGTTTCGCCACATCTAAACTTTGTTTGTCAATACAGATCTCATCTTTCGGAAGACTCAGGAGCATCTATCCTTTGTCATTCGTCTTCTCCATCATCGGAGTTCTTCCATCCAGTCAGTGGGACAACTGAATAATAGGGATTCGGTGGTGCTTTGCCATATCTAGACTTCGTTCATCGATACAAATTTGGTATTCTGACACCGTTAGGATTATTGGTCCTTTGTCATTCGTCTTCTCCCATATTGGAGTCCTTCCATCTAGATGATGAGACGAGTCAGTAGCAATGATGTGGTGGTGTTCCATCGTATTTGGACTTTGTTCTCCAATGCAGATTTGGTCCTCCAACACTTTCAGAAAATATAGTCCTTTATCGATCATCATCTCTTTCATCGGAGTCCTTTAGAATGAGGCATTAGAACGACTAAACAACAATAGTACAGTGGTGTACGCCGTGTCTGGACTTCATCCGTCGGTGCGGATCTGGTTTTCCGGCACTCTTTGAAGTGTTAATTTGTTATCCTTTGTCTTTTCTGCCAACAAAGTCCTTCTTCACAGTGGCAACAAAGGTATCTCTTCCGTTCCCCTCACCGGAGCTTGTCATAGAACAGTGTGGTACTCTCACTTTGGTCGCGATTGTCTCTATCAAGGGAGAGATGTTGGGGTGACTTGTCGACAATGACATGACGTTGCTCCACTACATCGATGGTCTATTCGTTAAGGTCTGCAAGGTCTTCATGCCTTCTAGGGAATGCTGGATCGTTCTTTCTAGTCTTCTCCGTCATTGGAGTCCTCTCTGCTAGCCCAGAGTGGGGTGTATCTTCGATTCCCATCGCCGGAGTTCGTCACGAAGCAAACAGTGGTTTTCCCACAGACGGCGCCAATTGTGCGGGGGTGATTTCCGCACTATGAAGAAGGGTTGAACTTCGTGGACGAACAGCGTGCGCTAGGAATTGAAGATCTGCAAGGAATAACAAACGGTGAGGCTGCCCGACCGGGGTTTGGTCGGAAACCCCTCCGATGGTAAAGTCAGTAACTCAGGGAGAGGAAGAGGAGAGAATGCAGAGAGTGTATATGTGTTAAGTGTGTGGATTTTCGGATCCCTTGAGAGTGAATAACGTTCACCTTTTATAGGAGAAGGTTGTTTATCGTTCACTTCCTTCTCTCTCCGCCATCTGTCCAATGTGTCTTATTCGTGGTCGTCTCCTATTAGAGGAGGACGACCACTCCGCCTGACAGTGCAGGTCTGTTTTGTTTGTCTCATTAGCGGGCATCCCTCATTGGAGGAGGACAACCACTCCGCCTGCCATTCAGATGCAGGTCTGTCATATATGCACCTTGTCCCTCTGCACCTCCATGTCTCCACGTTCTGTTCATACAGAGGGAGAGGAGCAAAGTTGTTTGTCTCTTGTGAGCCCAAGAAAGATCTTCATGGATTGGCCTTCTCTAAGTTGGTTTGTTCTAGAACGGTTGTCCAACTAGGAGGTCCAACATGTTGCTCAACCCACTTCGGAGTGGTTCTGTCCATCCAGAAGGTCCACCATGTTGCTCGGCCCACTTTGGAGTGATGCTCGTACATTGGGCCGAACTCCTATGATTGTCTTGCTTCGGAGCAAGTGTTGGCCATAGGGCTGAAGTCCGACCTAGCTCCATCTTGGAGTGAGTATTGCATTGGGCCTAGCACCAAGACTTGACTAATGAGGTCCAACCTAGCTCCACCTTAGAGTGAGTATTGCATTGGGCCTAGCACCAAGACTTGATTAATGAGGTCCGACCTAGCTCCACCTTGGAGTGAGTATTGCATTGGGCCTAGCACCAAGACTTGACTAATGAGGTCCGACCTAGCTCCACCTTGGAGTGAGTATTGCATTGGGCCTAGCACCAAGACTTGACTGATGAGGTCCGACCTAGCTCCACCTTGGAGTGAGTATTGCATTGGGCCTAGCACCAAGACTTGATTAATGAGGTCCGACCTAGCTCCACCTTGGAGTGAGTATTGCATTGGGCCTAGCACCAAGACTTGATTAATTTTTACCCACTTCAACAGTTTTTTACATCACTATATACTCTTATGATTTGGTGATGTGAGCATTATCGATATTTCCTTGCTCCTAGCAAGGGGGGATGAATGTATGATCAGTGATAATGCTTTTGCTGTATATTTGCAATATCTACATCAAGTGGATGCATGTGTTTCTCCAAAGGTAGAAATATAATAATAATAATGAGTTGTTATTCTCCCTTAATTTTGTTTTAAATATATTTCTTTTTTTATTTTTATTATATATAGTTATTATGAATTATTTTAAAAAGATGGTTAAAAGTCATCTTTAAATTTTTAACACATTTTGAATCATATATTTCTCATATTTTTTATACCATTTTTTTAAAAAAACTAAAAAGTCAATATTTAATCATCTTTTCAAAATAATCTTATTACTTTACTCAAAATATATTTTTTTGTATGTATAATAAAAATAAAAAATTTAATATATTTAAAATAATATAGAGTGAAAATAGCAACTCTCTTACATCATCTCTAAAGATTACTTAAACCTTTTATCAAATTTGAATTTGATAAAAAATGGTGTCTTTTTTCTATTCTAACAGTTTCATCGCATAGGCATCAAATTTAATATTTTACTTTTCTTTTATCAAATTGAGGATGAATATACTTTTCATCAAATTACTGTTCATAAATGTTTGATTTTCACCATTGGATGTCCTCCAGATGTCCTCTGAATAGCCAACTCAAAACAAAAATTTATAAAAAAAATTACACTGACTGATCAATCACCTCAAAGCAAAAAAATAATTACACCAGCCGAACATCTGCCAGATCGTCCGATATTTTGATAAAGTTTCAAAATCTTCCATTAAAATATTTAATATCAAATAAAATTTTTATTCAAAAAATTAATGCATTGTTAAAAATGCTCTTAGAGCATCTCCAACGGTGACTCAAATTTTTCACCAAATTTGAGTCAAAAATGACCCATTTCACCAAATTTTTTAACAGATGCTCCAACGGTTCACCTTTCACCAAATGTGTCCCGGGACAACCGGGTGGTCGACCGGCCGGTCGACCGGCCGGTTGACCGGTTAGGCCAAAAATTTTTTTTTTTTTTTTTTTTTTTTTGAATTTTTTGAACTTTTTGAACTTTTTCCGGGACGACCGGGTGGTCGACCGGTTGGTCGACCGGTTAGGCAATTTTTTTTTTTTTTTTTTTACGGTTTGAACTTCTTTTCCTTGAACTGTTTGAACCTTTCACTGGTTGACCGGTTGGTCAACCGGGTGGGCAACCGGTTGGTCGACCCGGGTCCCCCTCCAACGGTCTGTAACAGTGTTTTGGTGAATTTATTTCTTCCTCGTCGATCTGATGAAAGATTTGGTGAAATCTCATTTTGGTGCCAGCTTTGGTGAACGGTTGGAGTCATGAACAGTATCATTTTCATCAAAATTCAAATTTGATATCAGATTTGGTATAGCGTTGGAGATGGTCTTATAATATATATATTTGATAAAAATGCACCGAATGCCGTTATAAATAATAAAAAAATGCACTAAATGCAGCAGACATTCTCCCAGCTACGCGCCACGACACCCGCACCCCAATTGCCGGCAGCTTTGAAATGTAAAGTAAAGGAGTGGTTATTAGGTGGTTTTGCATGAATAAAGATGGATAGTTTTAATTTTAAAAAGAGTTTTTATAATTTGATAAGAAGTGAGGTTATATGTGATGTGATATATGTATTTATATTTATATAATTTTTTCTCTTATTAAATAACTAGAAATTTTTTTAGAGTTTTAAAATTAAAATTTTCTATCATTATTTGATTTTACAGTATGATCTTATTTTATTTTAAAGTGTTGTGATTGATAAAAAAAATATATAATTCATATTTTTATATTAATATTGTGTTTGGTCGTGAGATTTGAAAAAAAAATTAAAAAAGAAAATGAAAAATATAAGTGAAATGTAAAACCAAAAAAAAACAAAATTTTATCTACTAAAAGACAAAGTTTTTGCTTTTTGGCTGTGTTTGGCAAGATTTGGTTTTGAGTTTTTTTTATTTTTTCTACTAAAAGACTAAAGTTTTTGCAAAATAAAAAAAAAATAAATTCAAACAAAATATCACATCTAACTCTACAATCATTTTATTTTATTTTCTCACAAATATCACATCTAACCACAAAAAAACCGAACTATCTTCCCAAACATTAAAACTTTTTATCCAATAATATTCTACAACTAAAAAAACCTACATAAAAATCCACTTCTTAAACACCCACATAAAATATATACCTCTATTTCACATATTTTTATATATTTTCTTTCTTTCATTTTTTTAAATTCTTTCTTAAATCTATCAATCAAACATAGAATAAATAATTACAGAATATGAAAAGATATAATGTACGAATGATTAGGGATTGTTTATCATAATTTAAATAAGTGTACTTTTAATTTTTTTTAAAAAATAGATAAAAAAATATATATATATATGTATAAGATAATTTTTTAACATTTTATAAAAATATATATATAAAATAATAGTTAATAATGTAAATTTACATTTTTACCCCTTCTTTTCGACAAAAGATCTGCAACAAATGCAGTTTGATGAGACGTAAAGAATTTTTCTTTTTCTTTTTTAATTTTCGTCCTTGCTCCTGCAGCCGCCAGTGATAATTTGTGTGGGCACTATTGAATAAATGCTTCAACGCACAAGAAATGAGTGCAATAACCCACAATTTTATCCATTGACATTTTAGGAATCTCTGTCAAAATTAGGTGGGCGCGATTCACTGTGGTTGCGAAATTTTTAATTTGTTATCCGTTTATTAAATTGACGGATTAAAAAAAATTAATTCGTTTATATTCATTAATTTGACATATGTGAATTTAGTAGATTGACGGATAGATGCAAATTAGTTTGATGGTTTAAAATTTTATAAATTTTTAACATAATTAACTTGTACACTTTCTCAAAAAAATATATATACAGTCAATGACTTAAAAAAATATTACAATCACTACATACCTTATCAAAAGAAAGAAAGTTTGAAATTTTAGAATATTACAATCATTACATGTCTTATTCACATATTACAATCACAGCATGTCTCATTCATATAAAATATTACAATCTGTAATTGTTAAAATATAAAAACATTTCAAACTACTACAACCATGAACAGAGCAGTAGTAGAGATTGTATGTCTCTATATTGTTACATATATACCTATTTTTGGAAATAAAAACCAACCATCATATATAATTTTTTTTATTTATTATTTTTAGAGTTAGATTTAAAAACTAAAAAATATAAATAAATAATATATTTATTTTTTTCAATTTAAAAAATATATTCAAGTTGAAAACTCTTTTTTAACATAATATATTCATCAGAATATTTAAACTTTTTTTCAATTGAAAATACAAATAGAATATTTAAACAAATTGAAAACACAAAGTTTTACAAATTATTAGAGATGCTCGCGGTTTGGCGGTTCGGTTGCGGCCAAAGAAATATCAAATCCGCTATCCGTCTAAAACTAGGTGGATTGGAAAAAAATCAATTCACAACTGTCTGCTCGTCATCACACATCCATCCAAAATGCGGCAAATCGATTCTGTTCGGTTCGGTTCAGTTAGTTTAGGCGGATCAATATATCCGCTGCTTACCCCATTTTGATTTAATTTTTTTTTTTACTTTTGTTGTTTCAATTTTTTTTTCTACCGTGTTTTTGATTTTGAGAGATAACAAAAAAATTACAAACGCATACTTTGTTTTTATAAAAAAATATATTTGTAATGTTTAAAATATGTTTTTGTGAAATAATTTATATAAGTTGTGACAATTTTTTTAATCATAATTTGTATGTTTAATATATATATACATATATATTTGTTTTGTTTTTTTTTTTTTATTTATTTTACATGATGATTTTGATTAAAAATTTCACAAATTTTTTAAAAAGTTGTACCGAAACCGAACTTTTCAAATTGAAACTCTTTTCACCCAATTTGTTGCGAAACTCTTATTTCGATAAAAAAATAATAATGATAACATGAAACAAAAGTGTGTTGTGAAAATACGTACTTATTTGCAAAATAATACTATTGCTCCAATCCATTTCATCGGGTAAATTATATTTGTATCCTTACATTTTGTACCAAATATCACTTTAACCTCTATACATGAAATCATGACAGTCAACTCTCTATATTTTTGGCCAAATCTTACTTTGGTCTCTACACATAAAATCGTGGCAGCTAACCTCTCGCACTTTTACCTAAATCTTTAACAAAATCTAATCATGTGACCAAAATATGACTACAAAATGAGAATAAGAGGAAAATCATCCATGTTTCTCACCAATACACTTTTCCCTATGTGATAAGTACATGAGAGTTATATAATATATATTCGTATGGTAAAAATTGGGACAAAAATGCAAGAAAGTAGAGCTTTCAAATAAAAAAAATGCGACAAATAAATCAAAAATAGACAGAAGTCTATGTTATCGTGAAAAATAGAATTTCGTAATTCCAATTTATGTAAAATCCTAATTCATCTTCTTAATTGTTCACAATCTGCATTTTATTTTAGCATAAAATAATCATATTTTGATGTAAATTTTATAATAATGTGTGTATTGGTAAAAAATGTAGATGATTTTTCTTTTTTATCCTCATATCGCAATTACATTCTTATCACATTATTAGATTATGTTAAAATTTTAAATAATCGAGTAATAAAAATGGGACATTGACACTTGTGTAGGAATCAGAATAAAATTTTACCAAAAGTACAGGGAATTGACTATCACAACTTCGTGTGTAGGAACCAAAGTGGAATTTAACTAAAATCATAGGGGGTTGACTGCCATGATTTCGTGTGTATGGACTAAAATGAGATTTAGTGTAAAATGTAAGAGTGCAAAGTGTAATTTACCCCATTTCACCCCATTTGTTAACAATTGTACAAATCTATTTTTGTAATTGTGAATTTGTACCGTTCCGTTTTATTATGTTAGCATCATGATTTTGCATAACAAAAATTAACAATTGTCAAGTTTAATAGGAAAATATTTAATGATGATCTAAAAGATAGTGATCTGTAAATAAATATATAAATAAAAATCTTGCTAAAAATTTTGAATTTTTTTTTACCGTCAACATTTCATGACATGATTTTTTTTTTTCCCCTAACAAACAAAAATAGCATGTCTTAAATAACATAATTTATATTTCTCTTATCCACACAAACAATCTCATAATCTATTTCCCATTGCTCTCGACCAACGAAGCTACTGTGCTTGCGGTTGCACTGCCAACATGCATGCAATAGTCACCCTCACATTACCCATTTTAATGTCTTCATTTCCTGTTATCATTATATCTTTAATCGTTGTCATAATTGGGTGGTCGGGAAAGTCCGGCGCTTCATAGTCCTTGGCATTTTGAATATTTTGCGTTACTTCATCAATGAGACTATTTCGTCTTATGAAATTATGTAAGTCCATTGATGCTGTAGTTAAGGGAACTTGTATTGTCCAAAAATCATATTTCATCATATTCGTCAAGATGCCCCACATTGATTTCCACGCTCCAAATGTCTTTTCGATACAACTATGCAACGGCAAATGTGTCCTATTAAAGCATTCGTAATCTTCTCGTGATCGTCGATTGCTGCGATAAGGCGATTGGTGATACCAATACCGTTTAAATAGTGTCAAAAACCCTCTTTTTCTTATTGAAAAATGTTTAAGACTCTTTTTTAAAACAACTTTGATTGGTAGCTCGAATTTCCCTCCCCCGAATCCCCCTAATTTCCATTTTAAGTAAACTGTTTTTTTTTTTTTTTTTTTCACATGCCTTGCTTTTTTTTTTTTTTACCCAAAAAGGCATTTTCGGGGGATTCGGGGGCACCCCCCTCGAGCTCCCCCGCTTTTCCCTTTTTAAAATCACCTCCAAAGTAATCATAATCTTCTATATATGTATAAGGTCTACTATATGAGATCTTTAGATTTGTGAAATCTTGTACCGTTGAAGTCTCAGGCCTCGTTTGCCAAGTGACTATTGTAGTTAAAAAATTAAAAAGTCACTAAAAAAATTAAAAGTCAACAACTTATACCAAAAAGTTAAAGATTCTCTTTTCTCTTTATTTTTTGCACATCTTTTCGTAAAAAGTTAAAAAATCATTACAAATATACTAATTTTTTTTACATTATATTTTAACCAAAAAAATCAAAAAATTATTAAGAAAACCTGTTCCAAACGAGGCCTCAATCATTATTCTTTGAGGTACTTACCAATCAGTCCTATTAACTAAACTTATTTACTTACAGGTCCTAATTAATAAATTTAACACTATAAAAATAAGAGATTGATAAATTTATCACTATAAATTTATTCATAAAAACAAAAAGACTGATAAATTTATCACTATAAATTTATTCATAAAAATAAAATACTGATAAATTTATCTTTATCACTTAATAAATTTATTAAAAAAATTTAATGTAAAAAATAGGACCAATTAGTAGTTACCCTTATTCTTTCTTATACAAACAGTGACCACCACCACCTAACCCAGTTGATGGATGCCCCTAATGGCAACACATGTCCGTTGGGCAATGGTACATTCATTGTTGCAGCGGTGCACCCCATTTCCTCAGTCAACAACAACAACAACTCATCCAGCTCTTGTTGTTAGGGTTAGGGTTTCGTTGGAGTTCACCACTCGAGCTCGTATGGGTTCCTCCGCCGCAGAGGCCGTCACTTCCATCCCTTCCGACGAAGTTCTGGTACAGTACGTGGTGCTCCGGCGAGACCTCA
This sequence comes from Camellia granthamiana, assembly GCA_036172215.1. Lineage (NCBI taxonomy): Eukaryota > Viridiplantae > Streptophyta > Magnoliopsida > Ericales > Theaceae > Camellia > Camellia granthamiana. The sequence continues at coordinate 3,449,436 of CM069916.1, read as the reverse complement.
TCGACACGTGGCCGCTTGGGAGCGTCGTAACGCAGGGATGTCATGCCTCTGTATCGGCCATTTGGTCTCACATGGACGATCCTCATACTCTAGATTACTGTAGCCCTACCAATCTCGATTCTATGCACAAGGCAAGTAAACCCTAATTCACACAAAATTCAATTCTCATTTTTGTTGATCTTCTGGTTATTAATTGGTTCTAATTTTCTCTGTTTGTTTGTGTTGCTCTTCCGATTTCTGTCAACATTTGTAGATTTCTTGTAGTATTTAATTGTAATATGCGCTTTGTGTCAGTTCTTTGATTCCAATTGTATCAATTTTGTTCTTTAATTTTCACATTGTGTCAATTTAGTTCAATTGATTTGATGACATCAGTTAAGAAAGGGGTTATCAATTTCACTAAATTGAATTGAAGGGTAAAATTGATATATTTAGAACTACAAGAATAACTTCACATTCTGTTCAATTTCCCTTTTCGTTTTGTTGATATCTGTGAACTCTATGTTGGATTCGGAGTTTCTTTTTCTTTTTTTTTTTGGTCTTTTAGCTGATTTCAGGTAACTATATGTTGAAGTTATTGATCATAATCTATTTCTGAATTGCTACCACTAGTCAGTGCATCTTTTTTTATATCGGTCTAACTCAGTTGATAATCGTAAAGCATGATTTTGTAAAGATCCTGATATGTTTTTTGTGGGTTTTGATAGAGAATGAGCTACTCTGTCAAAGACCAAGGGTTAGCCTAGCCTAAGGATGAGGTGATCCCTATCAGGTGTAATGTCTAGGTTCGAGTTTTACTTGTTACATGATGCAACTTTCACTTTCTCTATTCCCCTCTGCTCTGTCGTCTCAATCACTTGAACAAAATGAGGTGTGAATTCGCCCATGTCGCACTTATTCTGGACATTGGGTTTGGATGGAGAGTAGCTGCCATCTGAGTCGCTTGAATAAATTGAGAAGTGAAATTGCTCATATGGCACTTACTTAGAACATTCATAAATCCATTTCTCCTGGTCTTCTGGATTAGAAGTTACCTAGTTTCGGTAATTGCAACTCAATGCTGTGGTAAGATAGTTATTGTAGCATCTAGATGCTTGTTGACATGAAAAGATACTCATAAGTCTGCCCGTAGAACAGGCTATCTTGACATGACAAATGTTAACTTCTAGAAAATAATATGTATTTTGTTATTCATACTATAGCCAAATGTTTTCCAGCATGGACTTGGATGGTGTAAGTTAACATATAAAAAAAAAAGTACACTCAAACTAAAAAAAAAAGGGTCGTAATTTTTATTTTATTTTGTTGGAATTCCACGCTGTCCGAGTACAGTCCCCTAAAACAAATTGGGGTGGTTGGAGATTTTGTTTCAAAAAGCTAGTTCTTTTGGTGAAATTCATGATTTTGTGCTCTTGTTGCTGATGTTGGTATATCTGCTACATGTAGAAACTGATAGGCAATAACTTGCCAATTGAATGTTTCTTTATGGATTATGTAGGTTACTCTTGAAGTAAAGGGAGAAACCCAGATACGGAACTTGTCAGAAAAGCTCACAGCTGGTGACATCGCTCATAAGCTGTGGATTGAACAACCTGAGAACATTCCCACATGTCTTGCCACAAAACCCTACCCTAAATCCGTAGTGTCGTCATTTTTCAAAAAGCTGAAACTTTGTAAGTGATGAGATTTTTTTAAGTGTCATCGAAGAATTTTAGGAATGCAGAATTATCATCTTCGTTCAGTTATAAAGTGAAGTCATATCCTAGAAATACATTTTCAACGATTTTGTTTCTTTTTCTTCAATGGTGAAGAAACTTGTGTTTGGAGCTGGAGTAAAGATGGGTCTATCAACTAATATTGGACATCGTAAGTTGCATTTGTTGTATCAGAAATCTTAAGATGCAGGATTTGAGCCATCCATGCCAAGTACCTCATTTAACATTTGGTTAGGCTTTTCCTTTTTATTCCAATGTACAGTGCAATTGATTTAGGGACATCAAAGGGAGCATAGTTACGGACTAACACGGGCATGACTAAATCTAACCTTTATGCACACACCTGTTGATGATGACCTACTTTTATTCCTTAGTTATTTGAAATAGATTGGAGCCAAAATTCACAGATGGTGTTCACATTTCAGGATTAGCCTGAACTATTGTCGTTCCTTGCCTTATCAAACTCCCAAACACTTGCATGCCCTTAATGTTTCTCACCTATCTATTGGTCATAAAAACTTAGTACATAAAAACATACTTTATCGTTGCACATCATCAAATTTTGGTAATATAGCTTTTAACGCGGTCACTTGCACTCTTCCTAGATTTTGATAATTTAGCTTTGTAGCTGATAATGTAGCTTTTGATATTGTGAGAGAAAATCCCTTTGTTACGCTTTACGAGTCATATACAACTTTATATTTCACCGATCTTTTGGGAGGAAAATCTATTATAGTCAGTCCTATAAATATATTTTGATTAGTTTGCTACATCAAATTTTGGTGACATGACTTGTTAAGGGTATCCCCCTGCTTTTCTCATTACCTGGGATTTTTTTATTCACGAGTGAGCTAGATAAGTTTTCCTTTTCTCTTATGTCTCCTCTGGGTTTTTCCATGATTCCCCCCCCCCCAAAAAAAAATATTAAAGGACGAGATTGGTAAGGACTGGAATTTACATGTGAATGTTATCTTGTTAATTTGAATTTTTGGGAATCTACATGGAATGTTATCTTGTTGATGTGGAGTTCATTCACCAAACTCAAACTAATTAGGCACTATTGATCTGCATTTGCACACAAGGCTGGCTCTCTCTCTCTCTCTCTCTTTCACACAAACACACACACACCCACACTAGAGTAGATAAAGAAAGACTAAACACCTAGTGAAATTTATTTTTAACATTGAGGAAAGTATTTTTCATTTATAGATGATGATTTTTATTAAATTTGAAGGCAAAGTTCATGAAGGCCATTACGTTAGGAACAATTGGCAGCTTCTATGGTGTTCCCAAATGGCACCTAAAAACAGCCCAAAAACTGCTGCTGCTGTTCTTTTTTGGCCAAAGAAAAAATAGCATTATGCTACATAAAGAGAACAAAAGTTCCCAAAGTGGGGTGGAGGACTTGTTTATCTTTCTGGACATTTTTGGCATCCTTCGGCCAACTTTCTGGCATTGTTCTAAAAACACATCCACCATGTAGATATATGTAAATATGAGATTTTTATTCATAAGAAGAGAGATTTGAGAGCTTCTCTTTGATTGTGTTCTTAAGTTCTGGCTACGGGTAGTTTCAGATGTTCACCATGGCAAGTATGGTTTTAAGCTTGATTCAGATCTTGTTTCTCGAATATCTGTAAAAAGATTGGTAATTTAAAATTTTTAACCTTCTCAAATCACAGTTGTTTTTTGGCAGTTATTATAGTTTGTGTAGGGTTTATTTGTTTGGAAACTAGGATTTGTTGTATTTTTATTTTTCTCACAGCTAACCTGGTGACGAGATATAAAGGTGATTAAATTTTTTCCTACTACGTTTTGAAACGTATTGAGTAGGTAATCAAAAATCACTCTCATGTGAATGGGTGAAATCATGGCAAACCAAAAGTACATTTTTTTTTTTTTTTTGAGATCCAAAAGTACATTTAAAAAAATGATCGTTCTCAAAAAAAAAAAATAATAAAAATGATGAACCGCACAAATAAATTCATTTTCCCCTTGTCAAATCCTGGACCCAAATATAATAGCATACAGATTTTCTTTAGAAGAAAAAAAATAAAATGATTTTTCTAAAAATGTGCCTACATGATTAATTTAAATATAAGAAGATTTTATTAGATGTCTAATTATTAAAAGAAAATTACTCAACTTAAATTTTAATAATGTAAAGTATCACACATTTTAAACCCATACGAGATCAACGTTCCAAGCAAACATTAGTATAGAGACTAATGAAATAGCCAAGAGAAGCAGAGGGCAGGAAAACTATTCTCAGTTCTACATTTCCATTGTTTGGTTCAAGTCATTCGAAAGGAACATAAAGCTAAATACAATACAAGAAAACAATTCCACTCATGCCCACAAAACTCAAATTTCCAGGAAAAACAATACATCAAGAGAAGCTATTTGTGATAGAAAAATAATAAAGTCCTTCAAAAAGGTTGGGGTTTTTCCCTTCCTAATGCAGCAAACAAAAAGGAATCGTCCCCGTATCTCCATTATTTTCTCTCCTCCTTTCCGACACCATAATTTGCAAATATCACAGTATAATTGAGTAACCGTTAGGAGGAGAGAGAGTATGACAAAGGAGCCTATGATAACCGGATCAGCTTCCCCCCTTCTGCTTGAGAGTGATCTTGTCGCCCAAGCTGAGAGCGATCCCCTGGGTCTTGCTCCTTATCCTAATGTAACCACCAAGCTTTCCATCTGCTTGCTTTTCAATGCTAATATTTATCAAAGCATCCTCCCCAAACACGCTCTTTGCGTACAAGTTCGCAGCCAAGAAGCCACATTCACCATCCAGCGCTGACCTGCAACATAAACCAGCCAACCAGAACATAGAGGATTGCTTACACAGTTCTTTTTAACCTATCACCGACTTTCAAGTCCAAGCCAGGCCCCATCAGCCTCTTGGTTTGAATACGAATAATAGTAAACAAAAGAAAAGAAAGAAAATATGAATAATAATAAACAAAAGAAAAGAAAAGAAAGAAAAAATACAATCCTAGCCATGAAATTTTTGCATTTCCTTTCTCATTATCCGACCATAAAACTAAATCATTTCATGCTCCTCTAATACAGCGTTTTAGTAAACACCTTTAAAAGTTCAGACTTGAGAGGCGTTTCTAAAAATGCCAATTAATTAATAATCACTTTTTCTTCTAGTGTATGCAAACATTCAACCATTCATTGAATACTTGAATGTTTGCACATCTTTTCGATATAGAAAATCTTGTCATGTAATCCAAGCCTAGATTACTATCATTATGTTTAATAGCAATGCCAAAGTTGAAAACATTACTAATGCTAGAAATCCCAAAAATTCTACCAATGTTTCTACCAAATGTCTCACATGAGTGTGGGACCCACATTTGTAAGACATTTGATAGAACTTTTGGTAGAATTTTTGGGGTCTCTAGCATTTTTGAACATAGAACAATCCACCATCTCAAGACCATCATAAATACACACAAGTAGTGGCCTTAGGAAACTTTAGGTTAATATGGAGTTTAATTGGATTAATACATGTTTAAGTTAGAATTCATGCTTGTAACATAAGAGGAACAAAGAAGATATGAGTTCTTTATCTTTAATATTATCCCTTCTGTTGCCAATCAAAAATAAATAAATAAATAATACAAAGAAGAAGATAAGAGAAGAAAAAGAAAAACATATAGGTGCATTAAGGTTATTTTACATCTAAAGGTAACGGAATTAGGATTGTATAATCCAAAACCACAAGAGGGCCTTTCGGTTATTTTTACATGTCAATGAGGTGGGAATGCTTCAAGGCCAAATCATATGGAGGTAAAATGGATTTTCCCCAAATTTATATTTGGAAAAACTTTTGGATAAAAGCCAAAAAGAAAAACTTACGGTGCAGTGAGGCACTTCATGTTGGTTGATTTGATAATGTGATCAAGGAATTGTTTCTCATGTTGAATAACAGTGTTGACAGCAACCTGCAATGCAGTAGATTAGACTGAACTTAGATCATGTCATCAATCAAATAACAAAAGAATGACAATAAGAGGTAAGAGGTCTTTAATGTGAATGATGGCCTTCCATTTAAGGAAAATAAGGGCAGCTTATATAAAACCAAAACAATGAAAGAAATCAAAGGAGAGATCTACTGCAATGCAACTAGAGCCTAATGCACTTGGAAATCTCCAATGGAGTCCCTATTTCTCATGTTTGTCAGAAATGGCCTCAATTTGCAATCAATAAAGAAAAAAATTACAGGCAAAACAGTAATCCAAAGTCATGGTCATCAAAAGTCCACACAGTTAATGAAAATGCTCGTGAATGTGATCGGTAAAGCAAGTAATCATGATCAAAACATTATTTAATTAATCCAAACATCTAAAAAAAAAAAATTCTAATATCAAAACAAAATAATGAAAACACTGTTGCAACCATAAACACAGTAGTAGAAATGAAAAACATGATGCCTAATAGTCTAATAATGCCATATGAGTCGGACATGGGTGCATATCTAGAGATTGGACCTATCAAACTTTAAATTTAACGACACATGGACTCAACAAAAAAGAGTAATATTTTTACATTTTTAATCTATTAAAGTCAGATAGTATCAGATACATATCTCACACCCTTGTTCAATTCCTAAAAGAAGGTATTCAAAATGGTTCTTCAACTTGTTTGTTTTTTGAGCTTAGCTTTTTCATCTTGTTACTACATGACCTAATCCTAAAATCACTTGATTAGTAACTGAATAATCTTGGAGTTCTCAAACTGTCTCATGTCTAGAAGGCTAACCAGATGCAGTTAGCAAGAAAAGAAGATTCAATTGACAGGCCTATGTCCAAGATTCCTGATCCTACATGACAGTCTTCGAGGGCCTTAGCCCTAGTCATTGAGTACCCTAAAGGGGAACTAGAATAGAACAGAGTAGCCTCTTTTCTTGTTTTATAGCCAAGTCTCTCACAAGCAAGTCAAGACCAAGAATCACATCCACTATCCCAACCTGGACAGCACCAACAACTCTTTCTAGATCAGAATACAGGATACTTATTTCAACTAGAATTCCAATCAGTTGGGTGGCGTGTGAATCATAGTAACTTGAACTACAAATTTTCACAAATTAGAAAAGCTACGAAATAGAATAGATAAATGGCCAAGGAAGATTTGCGCAAAAACTGCAGCCACTGCCAACAACCAAAATCAACAAGAATATGAAAAAACTGTGATAATTGTTTGCATGTATTTAAGGAACTACTGACATTTTAAAAAATTAAAAACCAATAAAGGGGCTTCTGAAATTTTTAATCAAGTTACAAATGCAAAAAAAATTTGAATTGCATCTGCATTTAACTAGAAACATGCAAATGTCAATAGTTTATTAAAATGTCAGTAGCCTAGTGACTGCAC